>VZRZ01001998.1:3003972-3021778 GCA_013398175.1 Climacteris rufus
AAAAAAAAAAAAAAAAAACAAAAAAAAAAAACAGGAAACAGCTCAGGACAACTTGCAGTTTGTGTGGGCAGGACATGAACCTGAGATCAGAATGTGCCAGGGAAGATCCCTTCCTCTGCTTTCAAATGGAAGTGGGTTATGTCCCATCTCACCAGAATAGTCATCTGGAGATATTTCAGGAGAACTTTAAAACTACTTTTTCTTATTGATGCTTCATTGTATTCATGGAAAATAAGGGCTGGTTTGAATGATCTGCATTATCTATATATACATAGATAGTATAGATAAATATCTATTATATAATGGCTTGGGTTGGAAGAGACCTTAAAGACCACCCCATTCCACTCCCTGCCACAGGCAGGGACACCTTCCACTATTCCAGGTTTCTTCAAGCCCTGTTCAGCCTGTCTTTGGACACTTCCAGGGATGGGACAACCACAGCTTCTCTGGGCAACCTGTACCAGGGCATCCCCACCCTCACAGGGAAGAATTTCTTCCTGATATGCAATCTAAACCTGCTCTCTTCCAGTTTATAGCCTCTCTCCATCTTTCTTGTAGGTTTCCTTCAGGTACTGGAAGGGACATCACCCCAAAGTCTTGTCTTATATATGTATATATATATATATATGTATATAAAGATATATGTGTATGGTTTGCCTTACTTGTTAAGAAATCAATTATCTTTTTTATTACAAGGAAGGTATATCTTCTCATGGATCTGCTTCTTTCTCTGTAACACCAATAGTGTTAGGATAAGAATTGTCTATTAATCATACTTATTTACCAGGATATGCAATAATGTGATGTGGATAAGTCATAGTTTGGGACCTATTTCCTCTGGCCTTTAATAATAACTTTATAATAACTTTTATAAAAGTTTGACAAATGAGTTAACAGAAGGAATTCTGAACTGCAGGGAGCCTTTCAGTTCAGTACTTAGTGTGCAGAGGAGTGCACGTTTTGTACTGGTTTTCACAGCAGAGATGTCAAAATGTCTTAAAAAGCACAGAATTTAATTTTCAAGGTTGGTAGTGCACTAACAATAGCTTATTAAAAATTCACACACTGTTTTACAAAAATATTTTAATTATACTGAGAAAGGTGTTCTCTCATGAATTTCAAGTCACTTTTACACGTCTTTGTAACACTGTGCTTCCTTATTTTAAGAGGATTATTAAACAAAAAAAGCCAACTGTTTCTTAATAAGTGCTAATAACATGTTTCAATCACATTTTGGTTATTTTCATTTTTGGAGAAAAATAATTGTATCTTTTTGTCTACATTTTGTGGAATGATGAAGCAGCACAGTCCCCAGCAGATATTCCTGATTCACTGAAGTAACCAAATACTGAAGGAGAGATTTGCACCTATTTTAGCTGTATGAATGGAAGCAAAAGCCTAGAAATAAGAAGTTCTTAAGAAGGAATATGAAACAAGACCCCTGCCTGCAATATGTTCCTATGTTTTGTCTCAGTAAATCCTTCATTCTTTCTGACTGATGTAGGTGAACATCCAACCTACAGGGCAATAACCATATGAGACAGAAAAAAATCATGTCAGTGATTTCAGGAAGCTCAATTTCTTAATTAGTTCATGGTTTTAGTCAATGGAATAGCATAAAAGAATTTCATAGGATGTTGTATCGATATAGTTCTATAAATAATACCTTAATGGTTTCAATTCATGTGCAGTAACACGTGAAAGGCCCTTTAGACTCATGTAAAATACATGGCCTAGGAGAAAAACAACCTATGTATTCTATGAAGAATAAAAGACTGGAGGTTTAATGTAAAATTCTGCTCTCACAGGACAAAAAAAAAAAAAAGGCAGCATTTTCTTTATCAAAGTTAAATTTTTGTGGGCCAATTTTGATTTTGTGATAAGTCAAAACTGTTCTATCTATGAAACATATTGAGAGACAATAAAATGGCAGGTTAATGTTTGAGGGAAAATGTCATCCATATAAAACAAAGTGTGAAAATGGAAACTATCACATCTGAGGCTTTAGTAAATCAAATTCATGAAAGGTCATATTGCAGAAATTCTGAATACAGATCTGTATCTCATCAAATTCTCAGCATAAAATTAGGAACGAACATTAAATAAAAGGGAACATTCTTCTGATATGAGCCATCTGGGTAGAGTTCTTTGAAAAATGCACAACATGGGTGATTTTGAAAGGCAAAATTTTTGACCTCTTTTGGAGACTGTAACTTCAAAAGTCAAAGGGTTGTTCAAGACTAGTTAAGTTCTTAGTTTGTAGAGTTTGTACATGTGAATTCTTCTGTCTTGAAGGTTTGGACCACGTTATCTGGAAGTTCAGTGTCAACATATTAAAAACGTGGATAAGAGGAAGTCACTGTACTTTGGCCTGAGGTGGAGAAGGGAGACACTTAAGTTGGTTTATGGACATTCCTTTGAAGCCCAAAGGGAGTATATTGAAAATTCAGGGCTTCAGAATGTTACTCACACACTGAAGAAACTTTGGAAACTGAAATTGTACTTGTCCTCATTTAAAATATTTCTTTCTACAGAAAAGGTTATCTACTTATTATTACATTATTCATTGACTTAAATTTTTAATCTACAGGAAATGAAAATTAAAGGGAAGAGGAAAAATAAAGTTAGAATGAAAAAAATAAAAGCATTAACCACAAGCTGAAACAATATAATTAATTCTTTACTTTCTCAATTAGAATAAATCCAGTAATATAAAATACCAAAGTCATCATTTTAGTTAATTGTATAGCTGTAGAAAGCCTTCACGTCTACATTTTTTCATTGTGAATTGGCAATAATTTAAGAAATAAGTGGCACTTAAGATATGAACAGCTGGAGCTGTCACCCCCTCTTTCCCCACATTAGCTGTCAAAATTTTATTCCTGTTTCTCCATTTCTTATGCTTATGAAATCCTGCACAGTGTTCACTGGTGCTTTCCAGTGTGCTGTATAAAGAAAATAAATTCTCTATATTTATATATAAAAGCATGGCTTTACAAATGGTATTAATGGCTTTAGGACTTTGTAGTGGGTAAAGGAAACATCCTGAATGGATGCATTATAAAAGGCTGGGTCCTTCAGGCCAAGCCTGTTCCTTTCCCTCTCCATGAAAAGGATGCCAGAAGTTGTTAATTATACCAGATAATATTATTGAGGAGATGATTGTGAACTTATGGTGTCATCTTAGGTACATTTGTCTCCTGCATATGATTTGCTCTTGCAGAACTTTGGGGTAGGTCAAAGGCTTTACCTACCATGGGCATTTTTTTCCTTTTTCCAACTGTAATCAGTTTAGTTGAAATCTCTGTGACTTATGGGTCTTTGCATATTATATAGCTATATAATTTCAGAAATCTGCTGTGAATTAAGCAAGAAATTTCTTTTCATCAATTCAAAAAATATTTACTGAATTAATAAGCACCCCAGGAATAATAAGCTGACTGTTACAGGGAGGTGAGACTCCTGATACTGGTTTCAAGTTTTTAAAGGAAACCACAATGAAAACACAGTAGAGAAGGAATTCTGTAGTGCCAAGCTAAATAAACTAATATGTAAGTGAACTTATTCAGTGTCAATTCTGACAACTGCATTAAAATTCAATGTTAATCCTATTGCTTCTCCCAACCCTGGATCTATTCATTGCTCAAAAAACCTTGGGGCACTGCAGAGCATGTGAGTGAATGTTGGGATTGGTTTTGTTTAGTGGGGGTTTTCAAGACCATTTCAAGCTCCAAATGATGATGTGTTTTGTTAACTGCTTTTTTTATATCTATGTTCACATAGTAATCAGTTTATAGGCAAACAAGTTTGAATGTCAGTTGACTATTGCTAAAATATTATATCCACCAGAATTCCAACAGCTTTAACATGCTGCTATATAAAGGGGAAAGATAAAGTCTGAAATTTATGTGGAGACCTTAAACTCGTCAGGATGTAGATTTCATCACATATAAAACCAGCCTGCACATGACCATGCTACATGTGTGCTGATTTAGGTTTACCTGGAGCCATTTCAGGAAGGATCCAGTGCAGGCTTAGTTTTCCAGTTCCTCTGGAAAGGGTAGTTATTTATTAAAGACAGAATTACATTTTGAACAGGTATGTTGTATATGATTATCCTATTCTTATTGTATCAGGAGGCATAATAATAGAAACAGATAAATGCAAAACACGCATTTTTTTGTACCACCTGAAGCTGTCTGGAGTTGCATAAAAGCTGTTTAAAATGAAATAGTTGTATTTTTAAACATATAAAGAACTAAAGCTGTGATTTCCCTAGACACCCATAAACTACATAGATTTCCATTACTTTTTTTTTAACCTTCCTTTGGGCCTTTTGTATTACTCCACTTTCAGTTTGTTGATGCTCAGCTCCTTTAAAAGGCTATACCCGAATAAATACAAGTTAATAAAGGACAGAGGGTGCAATGGGACTTGCTGGGTCATAGAACTCACTTCCCTGCAGTTGGGGCAGCCAGATCATAGAAATACATTCATAAATTGTGCTTGTTTTCAAGCACTTGGCTGTTATTTTTGCCACTGCTACTTCTGTTATGAAGCTGTTCTCGTCATCTTTACTGCTTGGAACTGTTTAGCAATTTCCATTAAGAGCCAGCCAGTTTCTGAACATGAGTCTTTCTTTTTCATTTAGTTGAAGTTAAATTAAAAGTCAAATCAATATATTAAGCTTCCAGCCTTTATTTTGGAGGAGAAGAGGCACTTCCTTAAAAAAAATTACCTAAGATGCAAAACCACGTGTAACTATCTGCTGTGATTAAAAATCACTTCATTTTGAGGATTAGTGGCCATAATCATAAGGTGTGACCAGTCCTTTTCCAAAAGGGGATTAGTATTCTTTGCCACTGGGATAAATCTTAGGATAGTCTCTGTGAGGTTCAGTAAATTCCCGAAGATATAGTGAGAAAGTTACCACAGGAAAACATGGATGAGTGGGATCAATGAAATCAGCTGAAGCTCATCTTGCTTTACACAGCACGAGTTAATAACAAGCACAATAGAAAAGGCCCCAAGGCAAAAAGGAAAAAATGGAGCCACCATATTTCCAAATGAAAAATGTGTTAGCAGTTGTGTCTCAGAAGAGTTTTCATTTGCTTCCTGCAGTCCCCCCATATACAGCTCTACATGGCTGAGGAAAGAGGTGCTTGGATTTCATAACTTTGCAACCATCAAATCCCAGCAGAGCAGAGTTTTGGTTCTACCCACGTGTTCTGGAACATTCCCTTTTCGCCCCACGGGTCACACATTCAAGTTTCTGTAAATTAGCAATGTTAATACACAATTTACTCAGATATGTGCCTGGACTGAGTTGAACTGCTTTGGTTTAACCATGAACTCTTTTTCTTTCCAGTCTGTATCTTTGAGATCCTTCTTGTGATTTATAGGTCACACAGTAATTTATTCAGTGAAGTGATTTCAGTTCATCCTTTTGGCCCATAGAAGAAAACAAAACTCTTAAATAACAGTGGAATAGGAATATATTGTGAAATCAGATGAGTTTTATGTCTGGCTAGAAAGTTTAGCAGAGTGTTTTTCTTAGCTGCTATATAGCCCTAATAATTGGAACGAAGAAAAGAGGAATATTCCAGTGAAAAATGCATTCAAGACTGTAAACCTTCAGGGATTCAATATTTCTACCTCAAAACCTCATTACTTTCAAGACATTAACGTTGTAAAGAGTTTGCTGTATAAAAGAGTTACCATTCTGACAAAGAACCTTGAAAAACTTGCAAGAATTTCTGATAAAAGCATGCTAAACCATTTGATGTAGATAAATAACACACATGCATATTCATGTTTAAAGTTATTTCAGAAGTTTGATACGACAGCATTGAAAACAAATAATTAATTCAAGCTAAGATTAATTTATCAAAAGAAATGTGAACTTCAAGATGAAATAAAGACAGTAACATATAATAATACTAAAAATCAATTTTACTGAGGAATGTTGTTAGGGTTAATGGCACAAATTTATTTCTTTATCTCTCAAAGGTGATTTATAAAGGTGTTTGTCCACTGTTAAGTTGATGTATAGTTTTTAACTGTATTTTACTGTCATGGCTATGGAAGTGGTGTCTTTGAACAGAAATACAGAAATAGTATGTATCAAAGTGAGAGATGCCAACATTTGTTGTCCTTATCCTCTTGACTGCCTTGTCATCATGCCCTCTCTAAAAATATCTTTTTTTTTTTTTGCTCACCTTAATTACAGTCAAGATGCAAATTCTTCGTTAACTCTCACAGTGAGAATCTTTTCAAGAAAGAAGCAGCCTGATTCTATGTGTTTGCAGTCAAACTGGGACTGTGGGTATCTCATCTGTGTGTTCTGAATACAAAACACAAACATGTCCTCATTCTCTGTCAAGAGAATTACCTGCTGACTGAATAGTCTCTAAAGTAAGGATTTACTTTAGAGTAAATAATTTTACTGACTACCTTCAGTTCATATTCTTATGTCCTATATTATTAGCTTGGTTTATGATATAACCCTAAAAATTGCTTTTAAAAGATCCAGCCTCCCACAAATTCAGTGTGTCCTTAGGGAACAGTGGGTGGAAGTGGGAAGGGTCAATGCTACTACTTAAATTCCTAGTTAGAAGTTCTACAAGGTGCTCCATTCCTTTGTCTGCCTCATCTGCGTTTGCTACCTGCTGTAAATAAAAGCACCTTCTGATGAGCAGTACCAATTTAAAGTAGTCATTGCTTATTAATAACTTTTTAAAGTAAAAAAGTCATCAGCTTTAAACCTATGTTTTTAAACAACGTAATCCCAGATAGTTTTTTACAGAAGGAATTTGAAATGTGAGAAGCAGCAGAAGCAGTTAAACCTAACAGGAATTAGCACAAATCCAAGTCTTTGTATTGAGTATTACAGTTTTGAATATTAGTTCTGCACTTGTAAGTACTATTTTTAATTGGTGAAGAAGAAACAAATGCAGTGGTTTGTATACTGATCATATACATGGCTAATCCCAGTGATCTTCCTAAGCATGGCATTGAATACAGTCCAGTACCATGGCATGTGGCACAAATATTGAGATGTGATTTGAAGATCTATGCTTGCAGTAGCTTTTCAGTGTGTCGTGGAGTCTTTTAAAATATTGAATGTCTGACTGATCTTGGTCCTTAAAAATAATTTTCTTTGTTCAATATTTGCGTTTGATTCAAATGAGCTATTCCCTATAATTTAGCCTTTTGCTGCTTGCTAAAGAGATACCCCCAAGCTGACATAAAAATCCAACAGCTCTTTATGCTCCTGTATATGTGATATTTAGACTTGAAGGGGGGAGGGAAAAGGCAATTAAAGTGCAGGCTTCAAAACTCAATTGCTTCGTGTAAAACCATTGACATTTTTTAAATGTATCTTTTTTGTTGTTTAAAAATTGCCCTGTAATAATATGTTATTTTAGAATGGATACAATATTATACAGTGCTAGGACTGTTGGGCACAATCCAGTTCTACTGAAGAAATATGTTGACTGCTATTGCAGTAAGTTGAGCTTTATTACAAAAGCCAGTTTTAAACATTTCAGAGGAAAATCTGTGATTTATCATTCTCTTAATTTCAGTGCAGTTGGACTTGTTCAGCTGTAAGAACAGGTGTAATAGACATGTGGACATATTTCTTGCTTGAACTCTGTATTCTTAATTGTTCTTTACATAAATTTACAGACACATTAGTGTATATATAGAAACATATTTAATAAAACTTAATCTGATTCTTCTCTCTAGGTTAATATACCCATAAAATAGATTATCTAGGGCATGTAAAGATTGTAAAGATAGTTGATATATTATCTAGGGTGTTTGTAAAATCAACCCCTTGGTTGAATTGAAATTTTCAGTTCAACACCATGAGTTGAACTCAACCCTGATAAGCAACTGATAAGCAGCATTTGAGAGCAAACCATTCCTTCCAGTTTATTATATTGCTATGAAATGGGTAAAAACATGTACGAGAGTGGCATGGTAACAGATATTTTCTCTTGAAAAAAAAGTTGCTAAATTCCTTTTACTAGGTTTTATCCATTTATGGAATGACACCAGAGGGCAATTCCAAAGATCTCTCCACCAAAAAGAGCTTGTATAAATAGGCATATATCTTTTTTGTACAATGCTGCTGTCATTGCTTTTAAGGACTCTTAGACTTGCAGTGTTTCATATCTCATTGCAAAATTCTGCTCTCTGTTGCTAACCTTTTTTTATAATGAAAAAGTGCAAGGTGGTTTTGACAAAGATTCCTGTATTGATTGGATTGATTTCAATGTATATCTTGTGTTTTGTACAAAAGGGGACTTAGAAAAGTAAGAATCACACTGTTCTGTAAGGGTACTTATGGAATTATGGACTGTATTGCCAAAGATTTTATCTTCTTTTGGCAGTTCTTCAGGTTAGTGAAAAGCAAAGCTTCTTAAGTAGAATTTACCCTGAAGAAAACAACAACAACAAAAAAAAACTGTCAAGAGGTGTTCTGTGCTCTCTTTTAGCTGTTCTTTGCTTTTAGAGAAGGAAATAATGGAGTTTTGTAGGTATAAAGGATGTGAATTAACTCAGTCCACCAAGACTTAATTTTATCATTTATGGTCTTTTTAAGTGAGTCATTTGTTGGTCAGTCAAAATTACTCTGGTATTTAGCACATAGACTGCTGTTCTCCTTGTCATGGCTAAATTAAATTACACTTTCTACAGCCTAGATTTACTGTTGCTTTCATTAGATATGTGAATTTTAGCCAACTGAATTATGAATGGAGTTTTAACAGACTCCTGTGTGTTTAGAAATAAATCCCAGTCATAAATTTCAAGGAAAACACAATATTTCCAGGAAATATCTCAAGGAAATATTCAGGAATATTTCAAGGAAAACACAATATTATTTCTTCTTTGTAACTTTTAATTTGGATATTGCTTTTTATTTCTGAGACGTAAGTTAAATGAGCTCTGCTTTGTCCATTCCTGCTGGGCCATGGGTTTGTCAGGTCTGCTGCTGCTTCACTTTTTAGTTCTTTCAGTGGAAATATTTGGGCCAGGAGCTTCCAAGAGGATCTCTTACTGGGTCTTCTGTGTGTCTCTGGTTGCCTTGGGAACATCCTTTTCCTTTTGATGTGATTTTGTCCTGGAGGGAAACCTCTGGTGTCGCTTGGCCCTGCCAAGGTGGAGATTTTGCTGTGAGGCACGAGTTTGTTGTCAGTCACAGGGTCACTCACTGACATTTATATCAGTGACCAGCACTATCCTCTGTGCCCTAAAATGTGTTGTCCTGTTAGACTTAGGCTCTTTCCCAGCTTTTCTGCCCATTTTCCCAGGACGGGAGAGGGGTTGGGAGTGCTCACAATGCTGTGGCCACCTCCCCAAGGGTTGCCCACACCCAGGGCCTCACACAAGGAATAAGATATATGAAGTCATGGACAAGGAAAATGAGTTCAGAAATTCCCTTTCAATGCTCCTAAATGACTTTTATCTCATAAAGAAATCCCAACTGTGACATTTGTAGTAACAAATTTATTACAAAGGAAGTAATATTTTCCCTGAAAAGCTTTATCTTGTTGCCAGCTCTGTGCAGTAAAAATAGGCTGCAGAATTTCTTTCACATCAGAAAGGAAATGTTTTTAAGTCAACCTCAGCTACAGAAGTACATCCTATAGAGGATCCTTCTTCTTTCTTACATCTTCTGCGTCTTTTGTCATTTTGATGTCAAAAGCCTCATAAAATGTTGGTCAGCTCTAGCTTCAGTCCACAAAACCTTTCTAGAAAACTGAAAATAATTTTTGTGAAATTATAGTAGTAACTCTATATATGAAAAGAATGCAATAGCAGCATAAAAGAATCCCCTCTTTGGTTTTATAATAGATGTTTTTTAAATCACTGTATTTTTACATATTTTTTTTATCTCTTTTCAATCATTGATGAAACCAGAAAATATCCCTGATTCTTGACATAATGCTTAATAGAAAGTTGTGTATACAAACAGCTAAACTCCAATAGGACAATTCAGTCCTTTCAAGACTTTTAATTTTTTTTTGTCAATCTTTTCCATTCTTTTTAAGGATTAATATATGTAGTTATGAGGATCCCAGTTCTTCATTTATCTAATATATGATATTGATTATAAATGGAACTCATTGATTTATAGACTGAGTCAGTATGAAGATGTTCTGGTTTTCTGTTCTCTCTTTTAAAAAACACATCAGTCATCCTGCTGTGCCACTTTGTCCACTTTTAAAGGTTCAAAAATTCAAATTATCTACTAATTTGGAACCATAAAAAGCATTTTACTCTTTCACTTACCTGCCCTAGGAAAATTTGTCCCAATATTGGATTATGTGACCTTTAGATTCTATCAGAAATAGTGATGAGGATCATTATTTAATTCAGGTTTTTAGTCAAATCTAGCTCATCAGTCTGCCTGTATTCTTGAACTCCAGTCTTATTGGTGATGGACTCTGTTGCTGTTACTGATGTAACAATGTAAATCTTGAAAAGAATCTGCATCTTAATGCATAAATAAAATATTGACAGGAAGATACAATTCCATTTTCTATCCATTTTTTGGGAAGTTTGAAGAAAATGCTATTTTAAATTAGATGCAAAACTAAGAGAGCTTTTATAATTCAAATGCCAAATATATTTTTGAAAGCAAGAGTGTGCTTTAAGATAGACATATGCCCTTTTCCCTTCACACATTTTTAGTGAGACCACAGTTCTATTAACAGTGCAAGTGACCCCTGCGCAAGAAATCACAGAGGGCTCCTATCCCTCTGAATCAAGCACATGTTCCTACAAATTCTCCTTCCATATTGAGACCAACTGTTTCCAATGGTGATAAAAGTCCTCATTGACGAGTGATTGATTGTGTGGAGAACTGGCCTTTGAGCTCTTGGGAGTGACTTCAGAGCGGACTGTAAAGTTTGAAAGAATAAGTTGATATAGCCAGAGATTATTTTCTAGAACATATTCAGTCATCTACAGACAGTCATTTATACAGCGCAAAGTGTTGTAATCTCCCAAAGGTATAATATTTGGTGACCAAAGTGTATTTGAAGCTAATTGGGAAACTCTAGAAGTCTTGCCATGTTTACAGAAAAGACAGAAGCCCAACTGTAGTAATTTAAATAAAGTAACTTCATGCTAAATCAGCTCAGTGGCACTGAAGCACATTTCTATGAGAGCTGCAACATTTATGAATAAAATGGGTTGGAAAATTCAAAACCATCTTTATCTTTTTTGCTTTTCCAGTTCTCTTGTTCATATTTTGTTCATCTTTACCATGGTGCTTGTCATCACTCTTGTCTTTGAAAGATCTCAGTATTGGATTTTACTCCCCTTTCTTCATGAACATTTATTTAAAAATAAAATAATAATGTACTTTTACTTCCAAAAATTTGTTGTCCTTACTAAAATTGTGCACTTTGTTTCAGCAAAATCTGTCTTATGTTTTCTGCTGTCAGTGACAACATTTCCACCACAGCTTTTCTCAGTAACAGCCATACCACTGAAGTTTTGCACAAGTATTTCAACTCAAATTTCCTATATCCATTTTGATTAGTTAATGAATGTCTATGTGTAGTAGACAGTAGGGGTTGAGCTCAGCTGCGCTATGCTGCCTGAAACAGAATCTGTCCCAAAGTATTAATGTTTTCCATGCAATTTTCCTCATTTTACAAGGGAAACAAAAATATGCTCTGCATGTAATATAGGAAAAGGGTTGTGTTACCTGGTGTAGTAACACACTGTGTTCTTGAGTGACATCACAGTGAAAGTGAAATTCTGTGCACTCAACTTTAATGGAGTCGTTAGATGTGACTGGAGAATTTCTCTCTAAGCAAGCTCATTTTTTATAGTGTTTTCTTGACATTTCTTCTCTCATTCCTAACTCTGTACTTTAAAACATTGTTAATATTTTGATGGTGCATTGCATAAGTTTGTCTTTGGATGAGAGTAGATATTTTTCCTTTTCAAAAAAAAAAAGTATTTAAAAAAAACTTGTTATATTTTGAAACATCAATACCTTTATATTTTTTAATATTTTTTTATTAACGTATGCTTCCTGGTAAGGTTTCTAAGTTGCCTGTTAACATCACTGTGTTTCCTCTTTCCTTCTCTTCTCCCACCTTCAAATTAGGTAGTAAATTTTTAATTAAACTTGCCTTGACATTTTAAGGACACTGAATATCTTTGTCATTTACACAACAGATAACAAAGTAATCCAATTTTCTGGCCTCCCACAAATTATCCCTTCAAAGAATACAGCTCTTGCTTCCCGTGTTTAAAATAAGCATTACCCTTAGCCTGGCAACCACTGTCAATTACTAATCTTTTATTATTGGCTCCAGGGAAGATTAAAGGAAAAGCTGAAACATAGCTGACAGTTTGGTTATCGCATCTGGAATAAATGAAAAGCATGGCCTGAATCCATCAGGGGAGATTAGGAAAATGTGAGAAAATTACTGATGTCCTTTTACACGTGTAAATTCAAACTCATTCAAAAATTGAGGTCTCTCACTTTTGACAGATTTCTTCTATTGCTTCTTTCACTTGGGGGTAATGCAGTGGATGGCAGAGATAAAGAAGAAATGTGTTCTCCTCAGTGCAACAAACCCAGTCCTGTTGTTTTCCTGCGTGTCTCAGGAGAGAGGAGAACGTGCCAGCAGTGCATAAACCATCCCAACTCCCAGCCACACTTGACAGCAGGAATAGTTTGCAGGAACACTTTCTCTGTCCTTAACAAAACTGATTAATTAAATATTAATAGTTAGCAGCAGGAGGAAAACATAAACCATTTCCTATTAGAATCTTGTTAAAAGCTATCAACTGTCTACAAAGATATAATAAAATTGCAAAGCTTGTTGTTAGCAGGTGAAATAAAATTATTGCTTCAGAATATGTTGAAGTCAAATTAATTTTCTACAAATTAAATTGTAATTAGATTATGGCATAAATAATATCTGACTCTGTGCTTGTATATCCTCTAATGTGGTGGGACACTACTCTTGACATGAACCTGGGTGCCACTGCAGCACTGGAATAATCCTTGGGGAAGAATTGTTGCTCTGCAGAGTGTATAATATCTGCTCAGGTGCAATAGTGGATTAGCACCTAAATACCTTCTTTTGGACTTCAGTTCTTCTGTTTTATCAAATGGATCTTTTTCTCTTTAGTGGGTGGAATTGTAGCTTCAACTCCTGTATTTTGTATCTATAACCCCAGAGTAGGTAACACTGCTCTTGAAAGAGCCAGGTGGTTCTTTCAATGGATGTTCTGGGTGAGGTGGGCACAACCCAAACCACCAAAGGAACACAGATAAGTTCAGAAAGATGAAGTTTGTTCTTTCGTAGCATATAGATTTTATGGGTAGTAGAATAGAAAAGTTTTGTTTCAATTCTGATTGGTTTTTTAGGTAATAATCTTAGGTTATCTCCCTGTTTAATATACTTTAAAAGTTTAAATGCCATGTTTATGAAGGGACACAGTAGCTCAGTGGTGAGCCAGCTCTCAGTATAAGCATTGGAGCTGAGTAGGAGTGAAAACTGAATGGAAGAGACTTTGATCTTAGCAGATTCAGAGTCAAGAAACTTCCCACATGGATTTATTCCCTTTATGAAAGCTTACTTTTCTGACTTTTTCCAAGAACTTTAAGGAACTCTAAAATGATAATAAGACCTGGATTACATCTGTCAAAGATAAATGTAGCTCAGAAACCCTGCAAAACCTCAGCTCAGAGGTCACTTTATCAGCTTTAACATCAGAAGTCATTACAGTCAAAGCATTTTCCAAATTCCATGTATTCATCATAAATCAAAGAAAACTTTAGTGCAGTTATTGGTGATGCTTCGGATTTTAGTAAATACTTATTCTTTGACTGGAGAGGATATTTTTATTTTATTTACTTTTTTGTGTAGTTCATGCTTCTTAATTATTTCAGAAATATCTTTATCTTACAGGGACATAATAAACCCTTAAAGCAGCATTCTATTGTTCCTAAAGTTTGCTAATACACCAGTGTGAATTTCACAGGAAAGTAAAGCTGCCAAACTTGTCTTTATTACCTGGAGGTCTCAGGAGGTCCTAAGGAACACTCACTGATGTTTCAGTTTTCTTGATCCTGGCCCTAACACAAAGATGACAGATACAAGACTTTAAAAGAAGTGCACAATGATGAGCAGAAATTGATTAACTTTGATATTAAGAATGGCCCATTCCTTTAAGGAAACCTGTCAGACAAAAGGATTGAGTAAAAATAATGGGAATCAGACACCCTTTGGTCTTTGCATTTCCGAAGCACAAAATATGTGTTTTGCATTCATTTCAGTCCAGGTTGCTGACAAGGACTTCCAAACTCCCAGAAAACCAGAATTATCACACCAGTAGTAATGTGCTTCTTTTGCTTAAAAAGCTTAGTTATGCATATTAACTTTATGTAACATTCATAGTTAATATTTTTTTAAATTTTAATTTAAATTTCCTTTCAATTTTGCTATAGTACTGTGACCTAATCTAAGTCATAAAATTAATATTTTTATAAAGAAAGCATAGTGTAATTAAGGGAATATCTTTCATAGAAATAGAAAATCTTGCAAATATTATAACTTTCCCTCCTGCTGTTCAAATCTCATTTGCTAACAAGACTTGTTGATATTGTGGAATAAATTCACAGGAAGATAAAGGTGTGTTTTCTTCTTGTACATAATTTTAGTATTTTAACTCAAGAGGGATATACAGATTTATTTGGTTTCTACTTATAGCATCTCTTTTCTCATTAGACATAGACCTCTCAATCATCTTTTAGGAAGGTGAATCAAGTTTTTCACATTTAAATGTGCACATTTGGAGCAGCCTCTTCTGTTGAATTTGTAAAACTCCAGTTTCTTTTTAATTCAAATTTTACTACATTTAACTGCATTGGTATTAAATTTCAGAAACCTTCTGGGAAGCCTTCCAAGCTCTGTACTGTCTCTCTCTTAGATGTGCTGAAGGTCTGAAAGTTGACAGAATAACGGTTTATTCACATCTCAAACTACTGATTCAAGGCAGTTCTTCAAGGGATGCAAACGGATCCTGGCTGACTTTCATTGCAAGTATACACATTTTGAATTGAGTTGGTAATTAGGCACTCAGATTTTATTTGCCAAATTTAAATAATCACCCACCATTTACATCGGTTAAAGAAGACACCGGCATCCATATTATTAATCATTTCCTTTAAAATGTTTCTGAATATTTTACAGTATAAGATGAATAAGAAGTCACAACAGCTCTGAATACGTTTCCATCTTCTTGAATGTTTCTCTTTCCTGCTTCTGTCTTCCTAATGGGTTGACTTTTTCCTAGTTTGTGTCTGATGACTCCACCCTGAAAGCTTCAGAGTCCAGACTCCCCTATTCTGTCTGTCTCTTCCCCAGCTGTCCCTTACTGCCTGTTATTTCATGTTCAGAAGCCAATTTTAAAATGATTTTTCACCTCCCTTCCCAACACTGGAACCTTCAGCTGCACAAGTAATTCCAAATACATTATTACGGGAGGATCAGTCACCTTCCATGGTAGATGTATGAGACAAGTCCTACGAGGAGCAGCTGAGGGAGCTGGAGGGGCTCAGCCTGGAGCAAAGGAGGCTCAGGGGGCCCTGCTGGCTCTGCACAGCTCCTGCCAGGAGGGGCAGCCAGGGAGGTCGGGCTCTGCTCCCAGGGAACAGGGACAGGAGCAGAGGGAACGGCCTCAGGCTGGGCCAGGGCAGGCTGAGGTGGGACATGAGAAATTTTTCCATGGAAAGGGTGGTCAGGCGCTGCAAGGGGCTGCCAGGGCACTGATGGAGCCCCCATCCCTGGAGGTGTCCACAGAAGGCCTGGATGTGGCACTCAGTGCTCTGGGCTGGTGACAAAGTGGGAATTGGGCACAGCTTGGTGGTCACAGAGGGTTTTTCCAACCTTAGTGGTTCTGTGAGGAGAACAAATGAGTTCTGTGCAGAAGAGCAAAGGTCAACACCTGGATCCCTCCTATAGACTCCACCAGGATTGGCTCCCCTTCGTGGTTTCCAATTTTGTTAGGTTTACCTACACAGGAACGAAGTGTAATATTTTATTTATTCGCAGATACTGTGCTTTGCACGGTTAATCTGGCCAACACCAGGATGAAATTGCTGTGCTGGAAGTTATGCCCATCTGAGGAAGTTTTCCCCGGTGGGAAGCAGATGGGATGTTTATCTTGCCATCGCGCCTTCGCTCAGCATTTTGTCAGAGAGATTCTGATAATTCTCTCTGAATCTCAGAGTTGTCCTCCAGGGCAGTTTGTCATGAGAAACTTGTCACCCAAACAGGAGCCACTTAGTAACTCTCACTCTCAGTGCCTTATATTCCATGCCTGAGAGAGTTTCTTAAACACCCAAATTTCCTCTGGCTTTGCTGAAACATTATATGACAGCTTTGCAAGCAGAATGCACGGCTTTCATTCTCATAGAAGGGAAATAGAAGTTTCTGTTAAGAAATATCTAAGTGGCTTTGGCTATGAATAAATGATATTGCGCCAAAAAAAAAAAAAAGGAAAAGAAATATTTAATATTCTGCCGGAGGGCATCATGTTTCTGACTTCTATATTGTATATTTCTTCTCTGGGTCTCTGCTTGTGGTTTTAAAGAGATCTCCACAGCAGTGACTTTAAAACAGAAGAGGTAGTGACTGAATTGAGAGATGTTCAGAGAAATAAAAGATAGCATATTTCATTACTTATTCACCTCTGGTTTTGCTTTGCCTTAATTTCACATTTATTGAGGTTTGCATTTTGAAAACTAAAGACCAATAAGTAAATAATAGTGCATACTCTGAGGAGAGAAAGGCAAGAGCAATGATATCAAGATAGCTGGACAAAGAACCTGAAAATTCAAAAAAGAGAGGAAAGAAAAGGGACATTAAAATACAAAGACAAATGTGAATATACTACATAACTATCATGCCTTGTAATTCCTGTCTCAGTGCAATTACTCTGTGTTATACTTCCTATAACAGTTATTGAAAAGGACACTATTTTTTTAACTCTGATTTCCCTGGATGTGAAGGATGCCCTTTTCCTGAGCAGTGTATGTTTGCTGCCTGTACTGCCATGGCTGCAGTGAGCACATTACTGCAGGTAGGGAAGTGTAGCTGCATCTTGCACTCGGAGTAGGGATGACAACACTGGGAGTAGGGATGGAGCTGGCTTGTGATCTGAGTCTCTGGGCTCAATAGCATTTTAATCTGTGAAAAGTGAGGGACTCTTTCATGATGTGCTTCTGAGAGAGAAATCTGACAGAAAATCTGTTTCAGTCAGTCTTTGATTTCAAAATTACTTCAGCCTTGTGCCACATGGGCCTTTGCCAAACTGATCTGTGTCAATTGAGCCTCCGTGCCCTGGGGGATGCCTGTTCCCTGCAGGGATCCAGACCTACAATTTGCTAAAACCCCTTGTTCTGACACATGGACAGGGTAGTTTCTGCCAAGGTACCAGAGCTATCAACAGCTTGGCTCCTCTTTCTTCCTTTGCTCAGTGTGAAATCATCTTTAGAAAGTTTACAGAACTTTCAGAAGAGGTTCAAGGATTCCACTCCATGTTTTTTTTGTTGGTTTATTTCTGATACAAATTAGTGTCAAACACTCATATTCAGAGAACATGGTCAGGTCATCTTATTTCAACGCCTTATTTTGGGTAAGCACAAGCCAACAGAGGTGTTTTCTGACATTAATATTAGCTAAGTAATTCCAGAGCCTCCAGGATATATATTGTCCTGTATTTTTGGCAGATGAAATACTACCTCTGTGTCTGAAAT
>VZRZ01001998.1:3021974-3037765 GCA_013398175.1 Climacteris rufus
TGGGTGTGTTTATTTTGATGCTTTCTCTCAAAAAGTTATTTAAAATAATTTCGGTGTTAATGGCTTGAGACCAGACATGCAATTAACACTTTTTGACTGGGAAGAAACAAAGCACCTTTTCCTTATCTTTAATAATAAATAAAAGTGAAAAGGTGTCTTAGAAGCAAAACAAGGGCTGTCCCATATCTATTACCCTTCTCAGCATGTTTCCTGCTAATTAATTGCTGCAACACTCTTGGGAATTCTGGCTACATAAATAATAATCAAATAAGCTGGTTTGGTTTAGGCAAAAAAGCTTTTCTCATCCTATTTGTTACACTACCTGAAAAGGTTTAGGAGACTCATGGTTTAGCTGAAAAAAGTTTGAAGGATAAAAGGGCTGGCACATATTCTATTTAAAGTTATGGATAAAACCAACATAAAAATAAGACATACAGTAGTTGATGAAATATCTGATGGCTTAAAACAAGGTGTAGTGATGAAATTGTAGGACTTGAAACTTTGTTCTCTTTTATCTTACTAAGGTGTGAATTTTTCCAAGAATAATATGGCACAGTACTGATAAATTAAGTGGAACATTGAGCTTTTTCTGCTATGTGAATATATACAATATATAATATATAGTGTGGGATGCTGACCACAGGTTATGCATATTTTAATTTTCAGCTTTCATCATCCCCACATGCTTTGCTGTCATTCTTTAGGTAAATAATATTAATGAGAGGGGCTTTTAACTGAGAAGAATTTTTGTAGCTTTATAGTTGTCTTATTCTATAATAGAATTAATTGAATATATGAGAGGGTTTTAGATAAAAGATTAATAAAAATTCCACTGGGTAGTGGAATTAATATTTATAGCTTGTGGATGTAAATACAAAGGGTTTTCTTATTTATTTATAATTTGAGGATAGCAGTAGGTAGTGAGCACTATTCAGAAACAAAAAATAGCATTCTTTTGACTAGTTACCTTGAAATTTAATGCTGCTTCAGCTACAAAATATCACAAAAAAAAAAACAAAAACAAAGCAGATAATATGTGACTCCTGTGCTGTATAAGAATATTGTAATTGCAAAAGTAATATCATCTATCCTTTGCTGAACTGTACTCCAGACCTACCAGTGCAATGCAGCTGCAAAATTTTTGTTCAGGAGAGATGTAGAAGTTTCAAAATTAACTCCATATGAGGGTTTGGGATCTAAAGAGCAGAAACTCTGATCTATTTTCCAAAGGAACTTTGCTTATCCTTTAACTGAAGTAGGTCCATACCATGTAAACCTTAGAAACCCTTTAATGAGAGGATTATACAGACAGATACGAACACCAGTCAGGAGACTCTCTAGTAATGCTTTTTTTATGGAGAAGGAGACCTGGGAAGCATCAAAGTAGGAAGAACAGCTCTGCACATGATTTACCTTGATTTTTTAGAAACAGAGATTGATTTTCATAGCTTTTCGAACTATACTTGCAAGAAGTCAGTACATCCCTCTTTTTCCTATATAAAAGGTGAGTGGAAACAAACATCTGAAGGAGGCAACAAATTTTTTCTTTGTGAAATGGACATATTTGAATAGGAATTTTGAATTTGATTCTATGAAATGGGAATAGCTGTAATTTCACCCACAGCAATATAATAGATGTAGCCAATGAAAAGCTATGCTGGTGGATTTATTTCATGTTTGCAGTTTGCATTGCTGGGTATAACAGTAGACCAAAGATAGAGTGCTCAGGACAGGCTGGTATTCAGAGCTTTTACCAAAATCAGATCTATTTTCTGAGTTAGCAATTGTCTTATGATATTATCAGAGGGGTTTTTTTGTGTTTGTTCATTTTTCTCTCCAGTGTGACTGACAGATTCATAACATTATGGGTAGAGAAATTTAATACCAGAAAAACAGTGCTAAAAAATAGGCTACGAAAAAATCCAAGGGACTTTTCACATGGTTAAAAAAAATTTCTTTATAGTAAGTTTTATACAAGTAAGGATAGGAAGATTTTTGTTTGCCTTCAGCCTTTTGCCCTTCATCTTCTAGTTGTATCTTTACATATTAAAATAAATTGCTGACAATTTGTTTCAGTTTGCACCCCAAAGTCTCCAATGTTTTTGTTTGGGTCTGTTGGGTCACACCTGGGCTTGGTCTAAGGTGGGGATGATCTGTTCCGCCATGGGCAGGGACATCTCATTTTGAGGTAATCTGAAAAGTTTGTACTTTTAATATCTCTGAAGTGACAGAATTTCGCTCTTTAGTGTCCAATTTTCTATAATTATCTCAAATGGAGAGGAGGAGATGGGGGACAACCAGCAGTCCTTTCTGCTGGAGAAAATATGTCCTTAATTGCCCAAGGAAATGTAAGAGTGTTAAAGATGATGGCAACTAAGAAGTATTAATTTCTACCTTTTAAAAAATATTTGGAAGTGCAGAAGGCCTGCACAGATAGTTTTACTGGAGTCCCTGAGATAACATCTCATTTTTATTCTTGACACTCTGAATTACCGCCCACAGTCTGTGGTAGAGAAATTACCATGAGGAAAGTCTTTTGAAAATGTATCTTCCTATCCTTTTGTTTTCTACAGTAAGAAAAGTTAAAACCTAAAGGTATGGCTTCAGATTTTCTCTGAAAATTTAAAAGTCTTTTAAAAGGTCTGGGGGGAAAAAAAAAGATATTTTTCTGCCAATATCTAGATTTGCTTTAGTCTGTCCAAGAAATCACTTAAAAAAATGTTAGATCATGTTGAATTACCATATGTGGTCACATTCTATTAATAATCCATAATAAAGAAAAGGGAAAAATTTAAACTTTGCAGTTTAGTTCCTATGCTTTCAGAGACACGTTGCCAGTTAACAAGGGAGAAAACAAAGTCATAAGTTTCAAAGCTCTGTGACATTGTTTGTGATAAGCATTTACATTTATGAAATTTGTTAAGCTGCTGTTCCCATATGTCATGCTGTATTCCGAAAACTATTATGTATAAAATTAGCATATAAAAATTCTTTCCAAGCAAAATTAAACTTGCTAGCAAGGTAAAAAGTGATTGTGTGGTTTGCAAAGGAACCCTGGCTGCCAAGCAGAGTTCCTTGGCTGCCAAGCAGAGTTCCTTGGCTGAACTGAGGATCTGGGGGTACATGCTATTTTTTTCTGATGTAGATTCAGAACATTTCCTCTGGGAGAAAATCAGTATTAATACACAGGCTCTGAGCTGGTCACAGTATGCAATGGGTCCTGCAGTCTTTGGATGGATCAGCTTTTCCTCTGACAAAAGCAGAAACATAAGAAATGCTTGATGGTGTCTGTCAATTTTATTTATGGTCCCAAAAGAGACAAAGACATTTCAGCTATGGAGAAATGGGAGAATATTGGCATCTATAAAAACATATGAACTAATTATATAGCAGATATATGCAGTGCAGGTGGAGAGATTTAAGTTTCAAGTAAGTTACTTTTGCAAATCTCATTTACTGTTATTGGCAGTTGGGGGTTGCCTATATTTTCTGCCCTTGGTGCTCTCTCTCATTAAGGGAAATGAAAGAGTTGAAATTATGGATCTGTAATTGCTCTTTAGGTAAGGATTATTCATTGTCTTACTGAAGAATGTGATATGGAATAGAGCACTGGCATGCCAAAAATGATTCTCAAGCAAAAAACAACTGTATTGAGCATTTCTAAAGACGCTGTGCATGATTAATCCACCTCAGAACGGTAATATCCTTCCTCTGCTGGATGGTGTTAGTAATTGTTGCTACTTTTCTTGACAAACTTTTAATAAAGTGTTTAAGCTGCTAAAATTACCTGAAAGTTCAGCTCTTTGCTGCTCAAAGCATATGCAGCACATTTTTCTTCAAAGGAGGTGGAGGTTCATGTGAAAAGTGTGGGACTGGTTGACATTGGCTGAACACGAGCCCAGGTGTGCAAGAGGCCACTGGCAGCTGGGAGCAGCAATGGTGTCCCGTTGGGAGCAGCAATGGTGTCCAGCTGGGAGCGGGAATGGTGTCCAGCTGGGAGCAGCAATGGTGTCCAGCTGGAGCAGGGCAGTGCCTGGCCCTGTCCTGGGGCAGCTCTGGCCCCTCAGGACAAGAAGGACCCTGAGGGGCTGAAGTGTGGCCAGGGCGGGGAAGGGGCTGGAAAGGGGCTGGAGCCCCAGGACCAGCTGAGGGAGCTGGGGGGGCTCAGCCTGGAGCAAAGGAGGCTCAGGGGGCCCTGCTGGCTCTGCACAGCTCCTGCCAGGAGGGGCAGCCAGGGGGGTCGGGCTCTGCTCCCAGGGAACAGGGACAGGAGGAGAGGGAACGGCCTCAGGCTGGGCCAGGGCAGGCTCAGTTTGGATATTGGGGAGAATTTCTCCATGAAAAGGGTTATTAAACATTGGCCTACGCTGCCCAGGGCAGCGATGGAGTCGCCATCCCTGGAAGAGTGCACAGACACGTGGATGTGGCACTTGAGGACACAGATTAATGCTGGTGGTGCTGGGTGGATTCTTTGATTCTCTATTTATGCATTTGTGGGCATCCTCATGTAAGAAGTGAAGCAAAATGTAAAAACAGCATTTTCTCAGTTTAGTTCATCAGCTTCAAGGTAATTATGTTTATAAAGGATTTGTAGTGCTGTTAAAAATGCACCATTGCTGGACAGCACCAGGATCCTTTTGTGAAATGAAGGATAAACTGGCATGGAAGCCACAAAGGGCTCACTGGGGTTTGTATATTGCTGACTTTGGAGCAGAATCAGCCTTTTTCAGACACATGATATATTTGCTTTCTAAAGTTGCTTGCATTGTCTGGGGATGAGGATTAAGGCTTAGACTTTTTATGTTTGATCTGTCTGTGTCCAGGAGGTATTATTTATATGGCATGGGATTTAGTACACGATTCACATTTCCAGAAGGAATAAAATCATTTGTTTTCGGTAGGAAGGCTCAGCCTGTGAAGAGGCAGACTATAAAATTTTGATACAATTCTTTTGAAGGAAGAAAAATATATGTAAGAACTTGTAGTTAGACTTGACAACTTAATTAAATTATGTCCAACTCTTAATTACTGGTGCTATGGTAGAAAAGGGTTGTATAAGCATTTTGTAAAACCATATTTGAACAAGCAATTTAATCCTTAAGGTTATACATATTTGGGTTTTTTTTGTTTTGTTTTTATTATCAGAAATACCTCAAAAACAAAGCAAAATTTGTGCTCACAAAAGAGAAGAATACTTTCCATTGATGAAATCAAGTGGCAAAATATTTGAAGCAAAGTAATATGATGAACTATGACTCAGTTAATCTTAGCACTATTAAAAGCTTAAAATGTTAGAAAAATTCTATAAAATGAAATTATAGCCTTGCAGTAACATTCTTTTTACCCAGCACTATTTCTCATTTATCAGGTTTCTGCTAATGGCCTTAGAGATTTAGAGAAAATAATCTGAGTGGTGTGCTTCCAAGGGAACTCAGTTAAGTCTGCCTTTTGGATTATTGTTTTGGGATCTGTATGATTTAAAATGAATAAAACCTCCCTGTGTAGCAGTGATAAAGATTACATGGTTAGCACAGTATCTTTCAACATACAGCATTTAGGGGAATCTGAGTGTGTAAATTCCTCCAACATTTGTCATGAAATGAAATAAGGATTGGGATCTGGCCATAATGGAAAAAAAATCAGCTTCCATAAAATATTTAATAAAGAAAAGCTTTCTATGCTCTTACCCATGCCCTAAATGAGTTACATTGAGTGTTTCTGTCATCACAACGTGCTCACATTTGTCTTGAGAAAATGGTAATATTACGCTGGAAGAAATAATTCTGATTTTTTGTTTTCCAAATGTAATTATAGAAAAAACCCCAATTTTTCTATCTAGCTCCAAGTTGTTTTAGCAGTTAGTGATAATTTTTGTGTTGCACCATCCCTGGAGGCCAGTGTCCTGTTAGTTAAATCAGAGCCATGAGAACAGACTGGCCAAGCAGTGCTGTGGTAAAGCAGGGACTGGACAGTATGGAAAATGGAGTAATTAGTGAAAATTCGCTGTTCTTTATTGATCAGGCAGATACATAAAGAGCTTCCTTAATCAGAATACTTTTGGGAATATGTATTATTTTTACATGGAGCTACCTCCCTTGATGTCAGCCTGGGCTGTGTCTGGTATTTTACAACATACAACATATTTTAGAGGTCTACAACATATTTTAGATGTATAATTTACTGTCAACAAGTGAGATATAGTAACATAGTGAGATAATGTGCAGTTTTTAAATGGTGAATGTTCTGAGGATAATGAGTAACAGCTTTTTTCCCTAGGTTATTTATCAGAGGAAATTGCTAGGTTTGTGCAGTGTAATACTTACATATTTTCAAATATTTAACAAGTCACATGTTCTTGGGGCTGATACAACTCAATTATTTTTTCCAGAACGGTAAAAGAACTAAAAGCAATAAAATAGAAAATTCAGCAGTAACTATAATCAGTGTGGCTGTTGTTGTACAATTCACTTTACAAAGTCATTCCAGCATTTTGTTGTTTACATAAATGTTTCTATCCACTGTAAGTGTTGTAAACTATTTTCAGTAAATAATGTTATTTTTGTTAGGTAACATAACTAACAGCTTTCTTTTTGAAGTGCTTAGAGTGCTATTGTTTGTGATACAAAGCAATTTCTTAATATATTTACAAACCACAAAGCAACTTGAAAGTTTTCTTTTGATCTATTTGAAGTTTTTATTCAAAACTGTGTGAAAATTATCATATATGACGGGTTCTTTGGCTGCAATGACAATATATTATGGAAAAGCTTGAAATGCTATGAAAGGCTGTCTCATCATGTTTTTGTACTACAAAAGGCTCTCATTTCAAGCTTAGTCTCTGAAAGTTTGCCTCATCCTGTGCTTCAATAAATTAAAGCCTACCTTCCTTTCCCTGCAATTATTTTACAATTCTTTAGGTATACAGCCTCTTGTAAAAACATATAATCTAATTCCAAGCTTAGTTTGCTTCTAATTATCTGTTTATCAGCAATTGAGAACTTTTTTTCTCTTTACTCATAAATTTTAGGCTTTCAGAAGAAAAGAACATCTGGTATTGAGAACAGAATGCATTATCTAGTCTCTAATTTACTATTTAATTTAATTTTGTCTTTTTTAATTATTAACATTTAATTTTGCCTTATTTTAATAATGGTCAGGAGATAGTTTAAGACTGTTGTTTCCATTGTTCAATTTGCTCTCAATAAGTAGGCTCTGAAATGGATGGAAGCTTTATGTGTTTGTGTATCATAAATCTATTTCTTGATAGAAGCTATGATTAATTCTTTTCCTGGTGTTAGTATGGAGGGTTTTATTTGATCCTTCTCATGTGCTGCTTATAGTCAATGTTGCTAAATTTAAGAGGTGTTGGGATTTGGGGGATTTGTTTTTCTTTTTTAAATTTATTTTTGGTGAGTGAAAGACACTGTGAACAAAAATGCAGTAATTCATTGCAATATTTTCCAATGTTATTGTAAACATGGATTCCTCTATCCCCCAACTGATACTAAATTTTCCCACTAAAGATGAGCCATAAAAGAGTTGAGTGACCAAATTTCACACCAGTCTGTTCCATATCTCTAAAGTGTGAATATGAAAATCATATGAGTTCTTTCTGTAAGATTCCCTGTGTGAAAGAAAAACAAAACCCAGAGACTCATCTCTGTTTTAACCTTCACGGTTGTGAGTTTCCAGTTGTGTGAAAAGTCAGGGCAAACTGATGCACAGTGACTTTGGTAAATAGAGTGACTGGGTAGAATGGTCCATCTGTGAACAAATGTGCTGTATACTTGTTAAAATTTAAAAAATACTGGCAATAAAAAGATAAAAACCCCAAACAATGTGATAGACCAAACAGAGACATTCGTGTTGCATCCAGTCCTGCTGTTGTGGCTGACAGGTGTGAGGTGTGTGTGGGAAGGGTATGGAATTAGAAGTGAGGGACAGAGCAATTTCAGCCACATTTCTGTTCTGTTTCACATCTATATTAGAAAATAATGGGAGAAAACAGAGAAAGACTAGAATCCAGGAGTTTAAATGTCTCTGTATTCAACTGAATGGAGAAAGGTGAATATATTTACAAGAAAAACTTAAAAACATTAAGGGATAAACTTTGGATGACCCTGTAAGTGAAAAATATCATTTGTAAGTGAAACTTTTTTCAAAAATTAAGCTTTTTCTTCTGCCAAATCTCCATCAATTGTCTCCATCTTCCTTCTGCTGTGGAAGAAGGGCAAAAAGTCTGTGCTCAAACATCCTTTCCTTAATCTTGGCACCACTGAAGGAATTTGCTTTGCAATATTTGTGAGAAATCATATTAACTTTATACATCATTTTGGAAATTAAATTATGTTTTTCTTCCAAGAAAGGAAAGCGAAGAAGATATAGTAAAAAATATGCAAAACATGACATTGAAAATCCTGTGGAGGTAATCAGGTCTTTCAAAAGACTACACCCTGTAAGATCAGCTTTACTATGTTAAAAAAATCTTGGTTCTAAATTCCTTGAGATTTCAGATTTTGTCAGTTTAGGTGTTTTCTGTGGCCACAGCTAAAATTAAAATATCTTTTCTATTTTAGCCTTAAACTCAATTAAATAGAGAGACTTACAGTTCAACAGGCCAATGTTTAAACAAGACTTGAATGTCAATTAAAGTTACAAACCCATTATCACAGACTTCTTGGATTTCCTGCCATTATTTAGTATATATCTTGTGATTCATTATACCAAATATTATTACCAAGTTATTATTTTTAATATAACCTAAAAATTGATTATTTTAGTTTTAACACATTGAAACAATTTCATTTATCTTTAACTGAAATACTTGTCATTGTCAAAATCTTGGTGATCATTTCCCCTCTGCACTGAAAAGCAAAGCACAAATGCTCACAAACTCACCTGAACAAACAATTATCACTCTCAGCAATGAATTCTCTGGGTATAGAAGTTTATTTCATGGTCTGCATGAACAATAATGCCTTCAAGACCTGTTTTGGGTGAGAGGGCCTGTTGATGCGCAAAGTTTGAGTGGCACTTGAGCTAAAATGTGCCAGGCAATTTCAGTTTATTCCGAACTGTATTATTTGAGACAGAAATCAGATTAGGAGGGAAATGTTAATGTATTAAAATGGCTGTATGGAAAGAGAGGAAACAAACAGAAATAACAGACTGCAGAAGCAAAGGAGGTGACACCAATTGTGATTTTTGATGCATTACTGAAATCCAAAGTGCTGGTTCATATAAATGGAATATTAATGAAAATGAAAACAAGTAACTCAAGGAGCAATGTAAAGGAGAAGTTTGGAGAGAGGAAGCATTCTGTCAAAGGAGTCTTCGTTTCTGGCATGCAAAATTAAACTCCAGGAAACACAACAATGAAATCTTTGGGAAGTGGAAAAGAATGCTGTGAAAAAAAGGCTGGGTTATAATTTCCCTGTGACTGCTAATGCTGAAAGATGCAGAAAATTAAATTGGAGGAGGTATCTGAAAATTTATGAAGTTGTTCTTAGAGTTGACCTTGTAAAATAACTAAGATCAAAGGAGGGAATATGGAGAAAAAAAAATTAATACTCATTTCTGAAAGTCCAGATTATGTGCATCCTTTGGGTATTAAGGAAATTAGCTGGAAATACCCTGCTGTACAACTGAGAATTTCATTCTGAAAAGTCACGTTTAACTGCGAAGGTAAGCAAATATTAGAACAAAGAAAATGAAGTGACAATTTTCTGAGGACAGAGGAGGGAACCTGGTAATTAAAGATAATTAATTTTAAAAGACCCAGGCTTAGTTCACAAAAGGCATTTAAACTATAACTGGGGCATAATATAGGCATTTAGTGTCAAGAAGTGTAATCCTTCTAATTTCTACCTGAATGTGAAGAGACGACAATCAGCTAGTGCTTCCAAGGGCTCCAGAAAGATTTATCCAAATCCTGGTCT
The DNA here is from genome assembly GCA_013398175.1 of Climacteris rufus. Lineage (NCBI taxonomy): Eukaryota > Metazoa > Chordata > Aves > Passeriformes > Climacteridae > Climacteris > Climacteris rufus. Next base: position 3,031,913 of record VZRZ01001998.1, read on the forward strand.
CCCTTCATACACAATATAGCTGCTACTATATCACAGCTTGGCCTCTGTTTCACACCTTGCCCTAGGTGAGATCTTCTCTGTTTATTGCAGGTCCCTCCTACTTGAAAGGAAAGAGCAGCTGTGCTCACACCATACCTCATACCCAGACTCCTTTTCCCCTGCATCACTTGAAAGACCTGTGGATGACCAAAGTATCAGCACTCCTAAAAGAATTCAACACAATCTGGCTATAGGGGAAAAAAGAAAAGTTATACACATAAAACTGTGTAGAAGATCCTGTGAAAAGCACATTGTTGTTTTCCCCTGGGGAAGTTGGTCAGGCTGAAAGAGTTTAGATGATTCAGTGGTTTCAAAAGAATTGGGACCAAATAAGGGGATAAGTAAAAGAACATGGAGCACAGTAAATTCAGGGTGGATTGTGGTAACCAGACAGTGGAAAAGAAAACCATAATCAGCCAGGTAGGTGAGGGTGTCCTCAACTGAGTGATCAAAGCCACCAGACAGTAAATGGAATGAGTGATGTTCAGAGCCACAGGCATCTGCTTTGGTTGCTCTGTATGCTTCCTTAGCTATGATGACTGTGAATACAAGAATGAAAATTATGCACGTGTTCATGTGATTTTGACAGCAGCAACTTCTACATCAGCTCTTGAGTGAAATGACTGATTCTGCCTGGGAGAACACTTGCCTGTGTGCCTAGGTTTCAGAGCTCTCATGTGTGAGACACACTTATTCCCTTGGCTAGGAAAGAGTAAGCAACCAGTGGAGCTAGGATTCCTCACTTCCAAGGGCCTTCTCCTTTCATTTTCTGAAATAATTATTATACTCTACCTAATTGAGTTTTCTGAGATCTTTACTGTCTTACATCACACTTTCAAAAGGAAGATTTTTAGGATGGTATCAAGTGTCAGTAGAAACGTACATTTAAATCATCTTTGAACCTACCTACTGTATCTAATGTGTTATGGCTACAACATTTATATGGAAAGAAAACACTATTATCATACTTAGAATTTTTCAGGTGTATTACCATACTCATTTTTTCTAAATAAAGAGAGGGCCAATTACTCTCGTGCTGGTTATAAACTGTGAATCCTGGCAGGAACTCCTTGAAGGCCTCAGCAGTACAGACATGTTTCCTTTCATTCAGGTAGAACCATTTGGGGCTTTTATCTAGTCAATACACCAGACACTGTAAATACTGTTTGGAGCTTTGTGGCCCCTCTAGACACAGTCATTGCCATTGACGATTTGGATTTCAGTGACAAATCTAAAACCTAAAAAGTATAAAAACTATACTGTAAAAAGTAATAGCAGTAAGAAATAAATCACATTAAACCCCAGTTAAGTTGTAGTTGTGGCCAAAGAAATGAATTTTCTCTGCCATGGTGATTCTGGGGTTAATCTAAGAGTAATTAGGACTTTTAATCATGTGATAACTTTCACTTTCACTGTAAAATTATTCTGAATGCAGCTTGAATTTTCACTATTTAACAAATTATGAACAGGAAATAGTGACCACCAAGCAAATGGCATCAAATAAAACAGATGAATGCAGCCTTGAACCAACCTGGCAAGGGATGTCTGAGAGGCTAATTTCAATATACCAGATTTGCATGCTCAGGACCTAAACAGTTCTGTCTGTATGGATGTGTAATGACAAGCCGACAAGTGTTCCTAAAGTATATTCAAATTACAGCATTTGGGGAGCAAAAGAACAAACAGATTACAGCGTCTGAACAAGGTTCAGAGCATGGAGATGGAGGGAAATGTCATCCAGGAACTCAGATAAAACAGGATGTTTATTTTCCCAACCATAAATGACAGCATGATTTCCTTAACAAAATATTCATGATTTCTTGGAATTACTCATAAAGGGTAGTGCAAAAGAGTATAGACTGCAAAATTATGTATCATTCATGTAAACTTTCCAGATATTATATTTAGGTCATAAAGTGTAATGACAGAATAAAATATAATAGCAGTAAATATCAGAGGCATTTGTTAGACCATCTCGATAATTAGAGGATGTATTCCCACAAGAGCAGAATTCCTGTAATGCATGCAAGCAGGATGTTTGAAAACAACCCTCTTAATAAGTGGAGTTGACAGAAAATACACTGCAAAAGGATTATTGGCAAAGGCATGTAAAGTAAGAGATTTGGCAGGAAGTTTAAGAACACAAATATGCGTCACTCAAGGGAGAAGATTTCTATCCGGGGAACAAGCTGTCTTTGTAAACAGGATTATACCCATAACAAGCATCTAAAAAACATATATGAATGCCATCAAAGGAAAAAATTCATCCAACAGAAATAAGGGATACAAGGAATATTTCAGTGGCAGTTTCTTCAGCTTGCTACTCTAAATAGTTAAATTTGTAAAATCAGGTTTTTATCATTTTTTAGTTTAATTGTTTATTTAATTGTTGCATTAACCAGTCATTTTGCTTCTCTCTGCCTATAACAGATGTTCATTATAAAAACTGAATACATTAAGATGATTACATTATTCAAACTCTTTGATAATTCATTTGTATTAAAACCATAAGACTCTGTTGACATTTCCCTAGGGTACATTTGGTGAGGTTAAGCAGGATAAATGTCACAGTTAGTAATGCTGTTAAGATAAAAACCTTGCAAAGGAACTACATATTATTTTTCTGCCTCATGGTCCTTAACAGCAACTTTTAGAGCTATATTTCCTTTTTAAATGACGCATTATACCTTGAAAAGTAAAATAAAAAGACCTAAAATTATGATTCTTGCTCATTTATTTGAGAATAAATGAATAGAGGAGGAGAAATCTTAAAGAAGTAGACGTGATTTTTTTCAAAAAGTTTTTTAAAAAATGTTCTGTTTAAGTATAATGGCCCTGGTGAGATGTGGTGTGGTAGAATGTATCTTAAAAAGAATGTAAGATGTGCATTAATTTCAATGCTCAAAAAGAAAAAAGGAAGTGAGCCATAAAATCTCAAATACAGCACAGGCATCAATATTTTAGAAATACTTCAATATAGAGCATCGAGTAGCTGGAAGTGGAGAAAAAATGAGGTTGGGGTTACTTGTAGAGGTCCCTCATTTCATCCTAATTCTCAAGCCAGGGCTAAATACTAAGACTAATTTAGCTAAAATTGTTTCCATTCAATTTACATTAATAAAATGTTGAAAGGAACTGTGGGTTGGCCATGGCCTCCTCCAGGCAGGTTTTGAAGAAGTGGCAGAGCTGCTGATGCACACGGACTCCCAGGGCCGGTGGGCTGATCCCCCCTTTCCCATGGGATCCATCCCAACTCTCCACGGCTTCCCCTCCTGGGTTCACTGGGTCTCTCCAGCCAGTGTGTCTCTCATTCCTCATCCCTCTTCCCTCTCTCTCCTTAGGAAGCTGGTTGCTGCTGGATCCACCTGCCTTAGACTCATCCTAGAATGAGCAACCCCAATTAATGCCCTCGGTCTCATCACAGGTACCTGAGCTGAACCCTTTCCATAATATTTACTGGATTCTCCAGTTTGGGCCATTGTTGCCTTGCTCTTTGCTGCTGAAAATTGTTATCCCCTGGTAGCTAGTTTTCAAGGTTACTTTTCTGCAAACATAGCCATGTTATTGTAACTCTGTCTTATCATATACATTCCTTTCTCATGGACACAGAACTTTGATGGACATTTCCTTTGACCACTGTAGTTGAAGGAGGAAGAACTGATTTTCTCCAATGAGTAGTAATTTCCAAAAGGGTATAAAAAATAAAAAAGGTGGGTCTTGTGCCCTTCCTTCCTTTCCTTTGAACCTGAACACAGCTGTCTCTGGCTCTTCTTTCTGTGCCACCAGCATCAGGCCATCTTTTATACTGGGACCCAGAACAAGACATTTGCTTCTCCCAGTTTTCCCTCTAGAGTATGGCAGTGCCTGTGAGTATTCTCAGATATTAACTTGGTTTATACCTTTTCATTAATCTCAAGGCTGGTGCTCAACCTTCAGTGAAATGTGATCATTGTAACTCTTAATTGTTTATGTCTCAAGTTCTGAAAGTTTTTCTTCAGCCTTTATTCAAATACATAAAAAGCTAATTAAGTATAACTTATTAAAGAATAATTGCAGCAGCTCCAGTTGGCAATAATATTAGATGGATGTAGAGGAATATAAAATGTTTTGCTTATTTTTTAATTCAAGAAAATTAATGAGAAGCTGCATAATAATGAAAGTTAATTTGATAGTGTTCAGCTGTTACATGGGCTTTTTAGGTTTGATTTGGTTTTTCTGTCTGGGTCATGTCTAATAACTGAATAAATAATTAATTATGAATATTACTGATTATAAAACAAGTGACAATCTTGCAGTTGTCTTTAATTGCAATATCTCTCACTACACTAAGGAGAAACAAAGTTGGACCTGAAAAAAAAATCATAACTATCAATAAAAAATAGTCATAAATGCATTCTTTTCTGAAAAGAGAGCCACAATGTCAGAGGCTAAAAAAATGATCAACCAGCGAAGAAATCAAAAAATGAAATAGAGAAGTTGAATACTAAAAGATCCCTGGATATCTAGTCCAACATCAGGATGTAATCCCCTAGAGCAGGTTGGTTAAGGTTGTGTCCAGTTGAGTTGTGTAGATCTTTACGGCTGGCAACTCCACCAACTTTCCAGGCAACATCTTTGATCACTCTCACAGATAACAAAACAATGAAAACAGACAAAATTAAAACAAAAGAAATGGTATTTTTTATTAATGGTCTTACCAGCCTTGTTGCTGTAAAGGAAAATGGGGGGCCCGGGGGGAAGGAGGAGGGGAAGTGGATGGTTGCTTTTAATTGATTTATTGCCAGACACATCAGAGAAAAAGACTGCAATATATTTCTATTCTTAAGATTTTTGCTGCACTAATGAGTAGAATACTAATACATGTGCACCGCTGGAAACTTTTGTGTGTCTTTATGCATTCTCTTAAATTAGTACTTTGTACTTTTAAAAGTGCTTCTTGCAAATTTTAACTAAAACACACCGGTAATGTAAACTCAAATTATTCTCTGCTATAAAAATGCACTTTGCTGATATTTGGCAGTTTCATTCCTGCTTTGTCAGTTTTGGAAATGGACTTCTTGTTTATGTTTAGAGCATGCAGATGTTCAGGGATACTGGGGAAACCAAACTCGGTGCAAAGTTAGTGTAGGAAGAAACTTATGATAAAAAATCTTTCACACATGACTTTTTCAAGGATATGGAAAAGTAATTTAGGTCAGAGAAAGTGAACACTGGGAAACAACTGAAACATCTGTTCTTACAATAATAGCAAATAACAGTTCAGATTGGGAGGAACAATTTATTCAGTAGGGTTGTGAAAATCTCAATATAGGAGAAAAAATTCTTTTTTTCATTTGTAAAGCTTTCTCTATAGGAAGGTTCAAAAGCAATAAACTACTGATGACAATAGATTGTCAAAAAACACAACAGAATTTTCAGAAAAAGGCAAGAAATTTAAGTCATTACACTTAACTTTGCTAAGCAGTGTTTTAAATTTCTGAATTCTTCATCTAAAAAGTGTTGTTTGAGTTTTGTTTTCTCTTATGCCAGAGTGGAACATGACTGCCTACAAAATAATTAATAATTTTGAACATTACTGTTAGTTTCAGTTGTTTTTACAGATGTTCAAATGTTAGACTGTTTCAGCTATGAAATTCAGTATTATCTTGTATATTAAATTTATAAACTACCAAATGTGCAAATACACATACTGTGATTGGTGCACACTTCAAATGGACATTTTATTTATTTTTCTTTTTTGAAATTAGTTATTTTGTTTCATATAGTGAAATGGGACCTGGCATTTACTCTATTTTAAAAAGGTACTCACTGTGT
>VZRZ01001998.1:3038009-3100417 GCA_013398175.1 Climacteris rufus
GAAGGAAATTAGTGTTTGGAAAAAAAAAAAAAAGATTCAGAGAAGACTTAATGATATTTTAGGAGTTAAATCTACATTGTAAATACAGACATGTTTATCATCTGGGGGGCATTTTAATCCATGGTGGGTAAGTTCAATGGGTTGCACAACAATGAATTACAATGGAGACTCTTTCTCTTCTTCTCAATCTTCTTTTTCACCAAATATAGAAATACCTACTTTAGAAAGAAAGGGGGGAAAGTGATATCTGCCTAGTCAGTGAAGCCTGGAAGTACGGATTTTCACTTCAGTTAAAACCCAGTTTATTATAAAGAGATTTCTTTGCATAAGTATATTTTCTTGTAATTTGGGGGAAGCAGGTACAGAACATACACAAAAGATTTAGATTGTAGGGCTTTATCACCTGTGTTGAATGCACAAAGCTGCTCTGATTAAGTCTGGTTTCAGTGGAGTTGTGTAATCATTAACATGATTAAATTATCAGCTTCTCTAAGTAACTGCTGTGGAAATGCTGAAAGGAGAGCGTTACAGATTCTTGTACAAACCTTAGCAACTTGTAGGAAACCTTCCTAGCACTAAACTACTCTAGTGCAAGTATTTATTGCTTTTCACATACTTTACAGCACATTTTCAAAAAATTAACAAGAAGTTTATAAATGTAGATTTTCAGCTCTATACAGATTTTCAAAAACACAAAGAGGGAACAAGTAGACGTGCATGACAGAGAAGTGTTCATGAAATACAGGATTCCTGGAGTGTCTGAGGTGATGTGACTATGTGCTAATTCAGTCTCTCTCCACAGATTTCCCTTCTTGGATTACAGAACCCGTGTCCAGAGGTGAGAACTGGTCCTTTTGTCCTGCAAAAGTCTCTGTTCCAGATCCAGAACCTGTGTTCTTGTTCTGCTTGGAAATGTGGATCCTCCCATTCATACCTGGGCATGGCCCTTTGGTCACTCCTTTCTAGCACGTGCTGCCTGTGGAAGTTGAATCACGGAGTGGTTTGGGTTGGAAGGGACCTTAAAGATCATCATGTTCCAAAGCCCCTGCCATGGTAAAGAACATCTTCCACTAGACCAGTTTGCTTAAAGCCTTGTCCAAGCTGTCCTTGAACACTTCCAGAGTTAAATGAATCTTACTGTCGTGTTGCTTCATTATTGTTACACACAAAGTGCCAAAAATTAACAGTATTGAGGATCAATGCCAGATCCCAAAATTCCCAGTTTTCATTCTGCTGTACAGACTTCTCTGTAGGTAGTGCTAGGTCAGTAGTAGATTCCTTACTGACAAGTAGGAAGTTTTGCAGATTATTTTAATTACAGAATGAGCCTTCATGGTAAGTAAAATGAATGTTGCCTTTAAAATACACTCATGCTTGGTTGTTGTTAATAAAAACGGTGGATGGAGGTTTATCTTCCAAAGAATAAGGCAGCTCCCAATGTGCATTACAAAGCTTTTTATCAAAACCCTGTAGCCCAGAGGCAAACCTGTCCAGGGCAATCTGATATGCAGTTTGGACAGCACAGTAGGTTACAGCAGAAGAAATAAATGCAATGCTAACAACTCAACCCCCACAACCCTATATATAACTTGTGCTTACAGGTTGTTTAATTTTAAATCTTCTTTCAGCATAAAAGCACTATAAGTTTATCCCTAACTTCTGCCTCTCTTAATAATTCATCTGCTTTGCAGTTGTTTGGGTTTAATTAGCTGCTTCTGCTTCGGTGTTCTCGTGTCATGTTGTCTTTTTCATTAGATGTCTCTTCTTCATCCGTGTGAGATGTTTGCACATTTCCTAGCTTTAAGCAATGTGGGCTATAATTGGAATCTAAAGTTGGAACATGTCTTCAGTTACCATTTTGTTAATTCCTTTTATTTTCCTGTCAAAACCGTATGCTATCATGTACTGCCAATGAAGTGAAAGAGAAGTCAAAGGTAATCCACATCAGCTTTTTTTGCTTCCAGCAAAGGTTTGTGTCTTTAGACCTGTTTTCTGTTATAAATGTTCTGTGAAAGTATCCATACTATTTTCAATTCAGTCTTTTCATAGAGATTATGCACAAGCATGCAACAGGATGCTGGAGGCTTTTAATATAAAATTCAATGTATGGATGCAGATGTCTCAAAATCTCTGCAACTCTTTTATCACTGTTTTTCCTGTCACATATAAATGTAATTTCAATTTTTAAAGTAATATTAAGGTGGGATTGGATTAGTGTGAACAACCGAGTTCAAGTCTGGCTAAAGTTTTTAATTAGGTGAAAATAGAAGGCAGAAGTAGCAGCCTGGAAGCTGGAAAATTATCAAATGCAGGAAGGGCAATCTCAGTTTATCAGATGTATGGAGTGGGCTTTGTTTTTCCGTATGATGTTTGAAATTACTGTGGGGATTGCTTTGATTTGGAACAGTGACATTTTGAGGTGGAAAGATGTGGACACAGTCTTCTGAAAAACTCCAGTCTTAAGGTTCTGAAATTTTGGAAGATTTAAATAAAAGAAGTAAAGGAGAACACAGTATTGTTTCATAACTTGAAGGTAAAATGACATTCTACTCTGAAATTATTGGTTTCATCAGCTTTTCAGGTAAGATCTGTACTCCTGTAAGTATTCTTGAGGTTGAATGTAACTACAGGTGATTATTCTGAAGATCCAAAAATCAAGAAACATACAGAAGTAAACTAGAAATATTTTAATATCCATGTTCCATTCTGTGCCATTTTTCATACTAAAACTAATGAACAAAAAAAAAAATAAAAAATTTCTGTAAATCATCTGGTAACTCTAGAATTTGAACACACTTCTGTCATATTGACAGATACTCGGCTTCCAAAAATGTTCATATTCATTGCATGAAGAGGTGTGTTTTCAACATAATGAGGGACGAACTTTGGATATGTACTGAATCTACTCAGGTACAGTGAACTTTATATATTCACTGCTTGTTTTTTACAGTCAAACAAATGATCCATTGTTCTGTGTAACAGATTTTGTGTATGATACTTATTGGTTATGTGTTGTAGACTGTAATTAAATAAAACCCACACTTCAATATATGGAGAGCTTCATGAAAATTTCTGCTGCTGTCATGGGGATGACATGACCTTATAGTTGAGAATGAAATGGCTACTATAATGGAAGACACATTTTCAGTTTTGTGAAGCTGATGTTCTTCAGTGTTGTTTAAAAGGGCTGCATTTGATTTTTTTTTCTCTGAAACAGCCATTAAAATGAAATTAATTGCAATGGCATGCTTGCCATTGGATGGGAACTGAATCTCAGCAAGTGTTGGAGAATTCATGAAAAGGAACTGAGCAATCAATGTCAAGTCCAGCTTCCCCATGTCTTTGTTTGTGTAGACACAATCCCACACAAGGATTTACTCTTTCTGACCGAAGCTCATTACCACAATAATTCTTTTCCAATGGTTTCCAGCTTTGTCTTCTTCCAAGGCTGTGATAATACCGACATTTTATTTCGTTCTTAATCTTCTCAATAACAAGTCCTATTTTGCCATAACAATTACCTTGAAGAGTGAATTCCTTATATTTTTATGGTTTGCTTCAATGCTGTATCCCCTGCACACAGCTGATGTTCTGCACACAGTCCTTCACCCTGTTTCAGAATCAATACATTTGTGTAATAGACTTAATGAGGGAAGCTTCACCATCAGTTTCTGCTGCCAAACTCTGAACTTGAACGAGGCTTAATTTCTGGGGTTTTTTTGTTTTTTAAGAGAAGTTACTCAAATGAAGACTGGGAAAGACTTATAGGTTAAAGAGGTTGTGTAGGATGGGGACTTTTTTAATTTGTTAAAAAGAAAATCTTAAAATTGATTCCGGTTGAATGGACTGTTTCGTTCTAAGATATTTATAGATCAATTACATGAAGTAAGTTTTGGTTCAATATTAAAATGCGAAAGGATAAAATAGGCTGAAATGTATATATTTTAAACTGTGATATGCATACTAAACTGTTTTGATTAATACAGTTTATCTCAGATGGAAACCTAACCTGGAGCCAGCATTGAGGTCCAAATCTTGTTTCAGAACGAAGTCAGAATGCCAGTAAATAATTCTTTGCAAAATGTTTTTTCAGTATTTAATCAGTTTCTATGTAGATTTAAAACCCCAATAGGAAACAAATGTAACATAAGCTATGTTAATATACATTGCCTCATTAATGTGCTTTATATAACATCAAGACAACTTTTATATAGGTATAAAATTAAATATGAGATTTTATTTAGAAGGAAGAATTAATATGTTGGTGAATCAAACAAAAGACTAGGAAAAATGCACAGTAGTGTGTTGAATACAAACACAAAGAAAATGATGTGAGAAATAACAAAGATTTATCCTTTGTTATATATTAAAGCAGAAGCCCAGATTGAATAAGGTTGATATTCACTTTTCAAAGTAGAAAGCTGAAACAAAAATAGGTGGAGTAGATGATGGAGTTTTGAAACATAGATAATTAATATTATAGTTAAAATGAGGCTTTAAAAAAAACACATTCAATGGTTTGGCAGTCTGGAGGATTCATTTTCCTTTCTGTTAATGAGCCAGTAAAATGAGGGATACATGCATTTAAATTATATTTTTTCAAATTTCTCATACATATGCTCACATATATATATGTAAGAAAATACCTCAAATATATCTACAGAGCATTACATAAGCTATAAATGTATCTGTGATGTAGTACCGTGTGCAGACACACCCTTCTCCTGTTTGTACCATGACAGGGGACTTGCACATGTCCTTTGAATGTGGTTTCAAATTTAAACATTTTGGGAATATCTTAATAATATTACAAACACTCATACAGCAACACTGTGTGAATATCATACTACTTGTTATAAATAAAGCAAGAGCTCAAGTTTTACTGAATGAATTGGATATGTGTTCATATTTCTGTGCAGCAATATCTGAATCAAACAGTTTTGGATTGGTTTTTTGGGCTTTTTTTTTCCCCTATGTCAAACCATTTTGGTTTTAAAAAAAAATAATTCAGAAGACAGTAGAAGTATTCTTTAAGAGCTATCACAACTAAAACTGAGGGATTGAAGAGTGCTTGGTTTTTAAGTAGTTGGGTTCAAAAGGGAGAAAAAAGAGGCAGTGGCAGACTGGTTTAGAAAACACAGCCCAATAGAGGTAAGAATCACTTCCCAAACCACTTTTGGGAAAGATTGTGAAAAACATTCTCAATGTGTTTAGTTCTGCTCCACTGTTCATGGACAGATTTAAATAGATGCTGAGATTGTTAATGTTATGGAGAGAGGAATTCTACCAAGCTCAGTGCCATTACAGCAAGCATTACATCTGCACATCTCGACTGGAGCAAGTGCTGCCAGTAATGCCAGGAACTTCCTGATGTCAAAAACACCAAATTCCTACACTGTGAGCAGCCTCTGCACAAGCAGGAGGCGAACTATCAGTTGGTCAAAGGGGATAACCTTGGAGTGAACAAGCACAAATTGATGCATTTCCTGTTAAATAGAAGGATAAACCCAGGTTGGTTACTCAAAGTTTCTAATTCCAAAACAGCAGAGACTGAGAAATTACAGGAGCTAATTAGTGGAGTCAACTTGATTGAAGTACCAAGGGACTAAGTGTGAAGGAACTTTGTAATCTGAAGTCAAGGCATCAAAATCTGTCTGAATTGCACCACAAACAAGGAATCAGCAATTTACAGAAAATGGAAGCAATTCTTCAACATTTGTTTAAAACCCAAGTGATCCAGAAGAGAGTAGACATCAAAAAGGTAAGATGGAAGTGAATAGTAAAGGTTTAATAGTGTTTCCCCAAAATCAGGCCAAATTATGCTTTGCAAAGGGCATTTCAGTTAATGGATATCAGCCATAAAAAGTGCAATGGAAGAAACTGGTACTTAGTTTGATGAAGCAGATATACATATTTGTAAATATGATTTTCCAAATGCAGCCCCCAAATTGTTAGTTTTAAACCTAATTCCAATGAGAATAATGAAGTGTTATCCAAGGCATGTTGGTGGTAGGTTTGAGTGATATGAGACTTTTTGGCCTTAGCACACTGTTAAGTCTGTCTTTCTGCCTCCCATAAATGTAGACCTGTGACAGTCACAAAAATAAACTTCTGGGTATTCAAAGTAAACAAAACAAATTCAGATATTTTAACAGATTATTTTTACAGTAAAAGAACAGCTGCTGGAGAGTTTTGTGATGCGCTTCATGTATTCTGATGATTAGCTGAATGTTTTTTATTTACCACTCTATCATTTAGAAATAGTTTTTTAGTTTGATTACACACAATTTAACAAGTATTTCTTTTAAAGGGTCCCATTTCTTAAATTTTTCTTTGATATCTCTGGGTATAAGTGTAAAGCTTGATGATTTTGAAATTATCATGCTAGAAATAAGACAGCTTAACCATAAATACTGTATTGTAATGTAAGATGTGAATTCATAACCTACTTACTTTGTCTTTACAACATGTAATGAGTAATATATATTTTGGCTTACGTACCTTGATCATAAAAGCAAGCTTTTAGCATATATTTCAGTATCTATTTTAGTATCTTTCAGCAATTTTGTGGATTTTCCCTTATGTAACTGGGTGGTTTTGGGGGGACATTTTCTCCAGATTTACAGTCAGCTCAGTGGAGTTGTCTGGATCAGCAATTGGGAGCAGCTGTCATTGCAGCTCTAATGGAAACTGCTGAAACCCCCTCATATATCAGGTATAAGAGGAATCGTCCATAATTTGAAATTTTAATATTTTAAAGCAGTATATTAGGTCACACATTATTTAAAGCACTCAGATTTATTACATTCACGCATTTTCTTCTGCTGCTATCGAGTTCCCAAGCAGTGCCACTGCTGCTGGCAAACTGCATTCAACAGAGCAAATCCCAGCCTGCTCTACAACATCCTGGGCTTGGCTACTTCACCTCCAGCTCAGAGCTCACCAAAAGCCTTGATTGCTTTCAAAGAACCTTCAAATTTCCTGTTTATAGACAGAAAAAAAAACAACACAGTGATTATTTGAAGATTAATTCTCCAGCAAGGCAAGAGAAGACCATGATGCTGCAGTTCAGATGGACACACAACCATTCTACTCCAATTCTGGCACAGATGCACTTTCTGTACTTATTTAACAGCTATGTTTATTAACATATTCAGGCAGTCCTTATTATCTTGTTCTGCCTTAATCTGTGATGACTTTCCTCATGATTTATATAGTCCAAGCTATATGGAAGATTTTATTTTTTTTTTTTTTAATTACAAAGTCTTAATTACAAGGTGTAGTACCTGTAAATCAATTTTGCACAGTGGAAATTATGAGTAAATTAGATTCTGATAGTGAAACCTTGTAACAATGTATTAACTCTACAGAGACTTGGTTTACTTGAACTGTAGTCAGACCTCTGTGCTCCACAGAAGTCTTTTAAAGCCTAAGATCTTATCTTGGCATCTTCAGTGGTCCCAAATGCTCCCAGCTCCAGATAACTGCATAGAATACCTGCCTTGTTTGTTTCTTTTCCCACTCCTCAAAAATAAATAAAATAACTCTGTCTTTTTACTCTCCAAATGACATTTTGAGGAAATTTAAATATTTTCATGCTTGATTTTCTAATTTAGAATTAGCTTCTTTTTCAAGATATTTCTGCTAAACACTAATGATAATGCCGTGACTGAAGATGGACGTTTAATTTAAGAAGTGTTCTAATGATGCTTATAGGAATTAAAAGTTAATATTTTTAATGTATTCTATGAAAAGAGAATGCATTCCACTAATTGAAGACTTTCAAGAGATTAGAAGAAAAATTTTATTACTATTATAAAAGTTTTTTAAAGTAGTTTATACACAAGAATAAAAGGTGTTATTGAGGTATGTTGCAGAGAAAGCTAGCTATTTTTAACAGTGAAAAATGGGCAACAGAGGTACACTTTTCAAGTGGAAACCACTGTTTAGAACTTGGCGAAGTATTGAGCAACATCAATATCATTTCAGTGAAGTGTTCATTGCTTTAGCAAAATAAGCTGAAAATTAGTAAAGAGTCCCTGATATTTGGGGAAGGGATTTGGGATAATGACATAAAGACAACCAAAGAACTTCCATTTATATAAGCCATATTCTTTACTATACAGTATTCTATTATTCTTCAAACTCTATTTGGGTAGGACCCTGTTGATCCCTTCAGAAACAGGGCCTTTTCCCTGCTGCCATGGATGCAAAGCCCAAATAAATTATCAACTGTGGACAGGTTTAGATCCTAACAACAGAGTTTTATTTTCATCATTTCAATATATAATGTAAGAATTCTTCTGAAAGAAATTAGTATTCTGCCAAAAAGAAAGACCTTTAGTCCTCACACAAGCCAGCAGCCCACGGTCTCCAAATTTAGTGTAAATGTTTCCAGACAGGTGAACATTCTTCATGATTGAGCTGTTCTTCTGTAAAATGCTGATTTATTAAAGCTTATCTGTCTTCTCAGATTTCTTAGCATGTCTTAACATAAAATGTAAAATGTAGGGTGTAGTTGCTCATGTTTGCAGAATAATAATCACATATGTTTGGCTAATTTTCTGTCTCCCTGTCTTGGTCTAACAAAAAACCTTTAATATTCATTAATATTTGAAAGAATAGTGGTCTACAGGGGGAAAAAGGTCAAGGTTTGACAGTGGTTTTAGCCATTATTAATCAAATTATTATTTATTGTTTAATTAAGAGAGAATTAAAAGTCATAGAATTATAGTTTTTAAAAATGGGATTATTCTCATACTTCCTGCTGGGACAGGAGTTAAATACCATGGAACTGTAGTATTGCTGCTATTCTGACTGTAGGTTTTGTCTTAATGGTAGCACTGAAAGCTTAATGGGCTGCAATGCAATCTTCTTCTGAATAATAAATCACTGTTCCTTCAGTGCCAGCTCTGACCTTTTCTGACTGAAATTGTAACACATCATCATAAAATAACGTCAGTGTGATGGATAATCATCTGGCCTGTGAAGAGTGGTTCTACACTGGGATCCTTAAAGAGTTGGCTGGCTCTGATCAGTTACAAATGAGTGACACTAACCTGACAAACTGTTCTGAAAAAACAACAGTACTCTACCCTAGAATAAATACATGCTTTCAACAGTTCTGCTTCTGGAAGCGTCTCAAGATACACAGGAGACTCACATGTGAGGAGCATTCTCACAAGTGATGAGAATTCTCAAAGGTAAACTCACAAGATTCTCTTCAAAGAGGTGTTGTTGCCATTGATATTAATCAGTATAAATATTGAAATGAGGTCGGTCTTTATAGATGTTGGGGTTTTTTTTTCAGATCAACCTGTCTCAAAAGCTCTTCACACAGCAGGATTTTTTAATGTAATGAAATGTATCCTGGACAGTCCTTGATTTTGTTTTTCTCTCTGGAAAATCATTAGATTTTCATGTAATTTTTATCCACTTTGCACAGATACTATGTATATGAAGAAGTTCTTTGGGTTGGATTTCTTACTGTCAAATAATTTATTCTTTTCATGTAGTCTTTTGGTGTATGGATTTTCTACAAGGTAATGACTGTAGTTGTTTTATTTATTACAAATTCCAGAGAATGAAAAAAGCTTAAAGAAACTACTTGAATTTAAAAATATAAGAATTAGCATATATCTGTTGTAGACTCCCAAACTTGAACTCTGGTATTTCCATTTACCCTTCCACTTGTGTTTGTATCCATACATGTATTTAAAAGTAGTATATACAGGATGAAAAGAGAAAGAAAGAGAATATGAATCTCTGAGAAGGAATGTGTAGCCCAAGAAAGCTGCCATGGCATTTTCTCAGGCAGAAATAACTTTAAACTTATTTTTAAAAAATATTTTTGTCTTTCTTCCATGTGTGTTTTTTAGTAATTTCTGCCACTTAAACCATAGTCACTCAGCTCTCTGCATTTCATAGCACTCTGCATTGCACAGCATTTATATATACGATCTATAAATTACCTATGACTTGAAGATCTCATATGTATGAGTAATGAAAAGAAGCACAGTGAAATTTTTCCTTTCCATTTTTCCCTGCTCTATCATGTCATGCTTGCACTTAACCTTTACTTATTTAATCCTACTTTAGTCATAATTGCATACTCTCTACTCCATTCATTTGGCATCATTCAATTTTTGTGTGATCTTCACATTTTTTCAGTATTGGAAAGTAATCTTACCAAAGTTTCAAATGTTTTTTCTACTTGCATTATGACAGAAGAATAAAAAGTATCACCAAGGAAACGGTAGACTTCAGAGACAATTTATTCTTTTAAGTCAGACCAAAGTTTAATTTAGATGAAAATCCTGGAAGACATAATTCCTCACAAAGTCAGTAATGTTCTTCTCATTACCTGGTAATGATAGTCTAATTCTATCAAAAGGAATTTTTAATAATATGGCTGCATGTCTGAAACTTAACAATTGAGAATGAAGATGACACTATCCAAAAGCTTAAGAAAACACATTAGCTGAAGCTAGAATAAATCACCAACAGAGAACATTGTCATTTTCTCAGCTAATATTTCACCCTTCTAGCCTCTTCCCAATATAGCTTTTACATTTTTAGGTGGTGGCATAGAAGTGTTCAGCACATCCCATCCCACAGAAGGGCAGAGGAGGGCACATTTAGGAGTTTTCTTTAACTTCCAGTGTTCTTCCTTGAGTTTTTTTGCAACCATCATGTACCGTTGTGCTTTTCTGTGCTTTGCCATATTAAATTCTTTGTTACTAAGAATAAGATCCAGTTCCTGGAGGTGGACACAGTCCTCATGCAACAGACATCAGGGGCAGCAATTTAAAAGAGCTTTACTCTGAATTTTTGTTTAGATACTAAAAGGAACATGATCTTTTTCTCTTCTTTGAAATATGGGAATATTTAAAAAAGGAACCCAAAATTTAGACTTGCAAATTCCTTTGCAGCTCAAACATGACTGAATTTCAACAGGTGTGTTTTTTTTTTAATATTTGTTTATTGATTTATATTATTAACTGCATTCATAGGGTATAAAATTTCAGACTGAGTTATAAAAGATTTGTTACTCTCCTCTAAGTGCTAAAATACACTTGGAAAAAGAGGAGAATATATTAAGCATTTAATATTCAGACTATTAATGTAGTATTTGTATTTTAGCATTTTCCCCCCTTATTATTATTTCTCCTCTTTTGCAAGCAAAATATGACAAGGAATTTCTAGTTCTTCTATGCTTTTTGATTATTCTTCCATGCATTGGGTTAATAGGAGAAAAAAGGGTGAAAGTTAACTTTTCATTTTACATTCTTTTAATAAAGAAAATAAATTTTGTGATTCATTTTATGGGCCCTTAATAGTGCTATGCATATTGAATACAGCTCAGAGTCAGAGCTGAATTTTCTCTAGAATCACAGAAATTTGACCTTAGAGTTTAACCCATGATAAGCAGATTCTAATAATATTCATTCTAAAGAGTGAGTTTTCATCTTAATTTTATATAATGTTGTGCCAGCAAAACTAAATGTAAATTTCTGCAAAGTAATTTAAATTTATTTTAACCTGTTATCGTGACCATGTTAGTCTAAACTTTTGTTTGCGACTAACATAGCCTTCATCCACCCATCCATCCCTGAATGATTTAAATTCACAGACATCTTTTCACAAAGTGTCTGTATCTTCTTGCAAGTGGAATAATCAGTCTGTTGAGAATGTCTGTCCCTTCTTTTCAAAATGGAATAATCAGTAATAGGAACAAAGAAAGAAGGATCTATTGGAATAATGACAGCACTTCATAATAAGTGTTTTGTAGATTTTGGTGATTGTGATAGCTTTTCTCATATTCACGTCTTAAGAAGTCTTTGCTTGATCACAGAATAATTCATGGAAGAATTCATGAGAGACTAGCTATGTATCTCTAGAAGGCTGCAGCCAACACATCTGCTGAAACCTATAAATTCAAGTGAAACCTACAGGACTGATGCCACAATCCTTTTGCTTTGTAAATTCTTATTTTCAATAAGTTTCTAGATTACAACTGAAATTATGCATCTGTACTTACACAGAAAACACTGTGGAGGCCTGGCAGGTTTCCAAGTTGTTTATGAGAGAGAATTGCTTACAGGGAGATGTGAAAAATGCTCCAAAGGAAGGACTGATGGTTGGTTCCGGTTTATGTGTCAGCTTTCCAGAGGCGAAATTCTAAACCAAATGTTGTATGGTGAAGCATGACCCATCTGTATTTTATTTGTAGTGTTAGTTCACTGATGTTTTTATGAAACAATTAGCCATGACTGAATATTTGTAAGAATAGAAGAAAACAAGAAAATATAATACGAAAAAACCCTGAAAAGTATTGGAGATTCAAATATGACATAATTTGTGTTCCTGTTACATGCTGTTAATCCTAATAGTCAGTGGTCTATTCTAGTTAGAAGTAAGATCAGTGGGTGGGATTTACCAATGAGTGTATTTTGTTCTTTTCAATAGGAAAGTTGTGTGTTGATCTTGGACTACAAATCCCAAAGAACAGTATTTCACATTTGTACCTTAGGACTGATTTCATATAATCTGGAACTCCTCATAAATTCATTACCCTGTCTTAAATCAGCTCCTAAAAGAGATGCCCTGATGAAGGAGCTTTTACAGTCACTACAAAAGAGATTCGTTTCCTCAAAAATAAAAACAAATGCCATGTACTTTTGACACTGTTTGCTGACATACACACAGTACAAGGTTCTTTTGTGTTATAAAATATTCATTCTGGTTAACTTCTAACAAATAATACAGAGTGAAATATCTGGTTATGTAATTAATTCAAGCAGTGACCTGGAAAGAGGCTTAGTTCTCAGTCTTGCTGTCCTTTCCTTTGCTCAAACAGAAGTGATACTAACTTGAAAACTATCACTTACTTAAAGCTGTGAAAGTGGAATTAGGATTGTGTCAACTTTTTCTGGCAAAACTGGGCCATAATTTTTCCTGCAACATTATCAAGGTCTGAGACAGTTGAAATAAGCAGGGTTATCTGAGGGGACAGTCGAGATGATGATCATGGGGAAAGTAATCCCAGAGATTTCCAAACATCCTTGATTAGTAGAGGGCAAATACATTTTAAAAGACATAAATCTACAAGGAAGTTGTTGTGAAATGGAAAACTGCCTTAGTAGCAAGAGGTTTGGAAAATCAACTTTGGATTTGTTATAGTTAAAAACCCTCAGGCTCTCTGCCTAACACACATATGATATGGAGAAATGTAACAGATGCTTTACTAAGGCACTGGAATATAAATCAGTTTAGGAGCATTAATCTGTGCAGAGCTGAGGGTAGTATTTTTCTGAAGAAAAACTTCTGAATTAGAGGAGTTAAACAAGTGTGATTTTTCCACCCATTCCTCTGTGAATTGCATAAGGTTTTATAATAAAAACAGTTTTGGGAGGAAGTTATCTTGGCTAACATTAAATCTGTGTGTGGATAACATTGATTCAGCACATTCCTACTGGATACAACTATGCTTTTGTAAGCATCTCTTCTAATTCTCCATTATTTGCTTAATCAGCTAATCTTTTCCCTTTCTATGAATGTAAGAAATTCAAATATATAATTTTAATGGGATGATTGACATCACATCAGTAATTTTTACCCTTCAATGCCTCCTAAGCCTTTATGTTCCCAGGGCCACAAGTGAAATTTGAGAGTTTTACAATTAAATGCAAACACTCCTAAACAACACGTCTTGTAAAATTGTAATGAGAAAAAACAGTTTTTGGTAAAATTATCTCAATTATTAAATTCTGAAAGTAGCATATAAAAAAAGAAACAACGAATTTCTATTTTGTCACTCTTCAGCCATGTTACAGATCCTACTTGTTTTTTTTCTTTTACTCTTTTTAATTTCTAACAAAATATCTACAACTGTCGCTGTCCTCAGCACTTGAAATCCAGAAGTGTAACAAGAATTTCCACTTGCATCGGTTATATTTTGACACCTGTTAGTGTCTTCAGTATCATGTCAAGGGAATTTTACTATCCTTTTTACCTGTTTGGGAGAATTCTATGTTTATTTTGAGTATTGTCAGTTCAGTCTCTCTTCCTTTTAGTTTATCTTCCTTAAACTAGTCTTGCAAATTAGATTATAAAAAGCAATGTCTGTTTTAGTCTTGCTTTCAGACATGTATATTATTTCCAAAATGTGGCTAGGGTTTGTAAATTTTAAAAATATGCTGGTTTGGTTTTGCTGTATTTATTTAGTTTTGTTTCAAAATTTTTCATGTAATTAGAAAATAGTGAGATGGTAACTTCTGATGTTTCTGGGGTGTAGGCTTTGATTGCTTTGAATTGTTTGTTGAGCATGGGATTATGCTGGACAAAATATTTAAAATTGGCCACAATGAGTAATTTTGAGGTACAGTAGCATTAGAAATGGGAGATTAATGGATGAAATAATATACATTATACACTTTTGCTTAAGGGTGCAATGACATGAAGAAAGGTTAAGATGGAAGAATCTAAATGAAAATGCATGAGTTTCACAGCTTCCTGGAAAAGAATGCCAACAGAATACTAAAAGCTTCTTTTTTTTTTCTTTCTTTCTTTCTTTCTTTTTTTTTCAAAGGACTGTGTATATTTCTGTCCAATTTTATTTCAATGTTTTAGAATTAGGAAATACCTTTATAAAAATACTATTTTTTTTTTCTTTCTTGAGGTTAGAATTGGAATCTTTTGCTCTGACCTGTTAAAATATGTTTCTCTTTATGTTTAGAATTAATATTCTCTGGAGCAACAACTAAGATATATCAATTCAACTAAAATATATCCATTCAACTAAAATCCATAACTGATTATCAGTTCTTTGTCATATCTTATCAGTAGAATTAGCTTATAAAATGTTTGACTAAGGGCTGAAGAGTTTTCCTATGTACAATTTGTAGAAAGGTGGCTTCTTTTAGTAATCAAATTAATAACATGCTGCAAGATTGTGAAATGAAGTATAAATTTCAGACAAGATTTTGTGTTTTAAAAGAGGAGATGGGTAGGAAGAAATGTCATAGCAGCACACCAGGCATTTTTAGAGTGAGAGGAAAATCTAGGTTGGGAGGCATCTCTGGAGACCATCTGGTCCAACCTTCTGTTGAAAGGTTATCCCTGTCAAGCTGAAGCAGGAATATTTCCAGCAAGGAAGATTCCATCACTTCTCTGTAACTTATTCCAGTGTTGTTGTTTTTACTTGCAATGAAATGGTTTCTTATTCCAGACCAATCTTTCCCGTGAGACAACTGAAGCCCATTTCCTCTTGTCCTCCATCACTTCTGTAGTTGTCTTGTAGTTACTGGAAGTTTGGGATTGGTTTTTCCATGGGCCTTCTCTGCTCTTGGATAAACAAATGTTCTTTCATCCTCCCTTCACATGCCAAGTTCTCCCAATGCCTGAATATCTTGGTGTCTCTCTGCTGCACCTTTTCCATTTTTCATTGTCTCTTTTAAATTGGAGGACCAAAGATGGAAAAAATATTCCAGGTGTGGCCTGTCAAGTATCAAATGGGCTGGAATGATCACATTCCCTGACCTTTGTGGTTGTTCTCTTGCTGATGTAACCCAAGATGCTGTGAACAGTCTTGTCAGCAAGGGCACATTTCTGGTCATCACATTGTCTTTTTGGTCAAAAAAATCCCAAACTAAAACCAAATTCCCAACAGTAATGACTTCTTACTTTCTCGTATCCCAAGAGATGCCTCCAGACCTGCCTTTGGAGACATAATGTTATGAAAAAATATGATATATCTTTGTAAATCCATCTCAAGGCTTTTATTGATAAAAACAGTACATTTTATAATGTTATTTATATAGTCTCTTTACTTAGACTTAATAATTAATACTACATGACATTGGATTTTTTCTTCTTTTTTTTCTTTTTTTTTTTTTTCTTCTGAGGATTTTAAATTTCCTTTAGCAGTTGGCCAAAGAAAATGAAGACTTATTGGTATAGTCTATTTACCCCCTATTGTATGTAACCTTCACACAATAATCAATCCTGTTAGGACTATGGATCCTGAGTCTACCACTCAAAGGTCAAAAGTGAGAAAAATTGATCATCTGTTGTATACCTGTATATCAAGATATATAGTCTTTCCTCAACGTGCTTCTCATTAACATTTCTAGAATAGCATTCTTTTAATAGAGTTTTGTCAGCTGAAGTCTAACAGCCAAACTTTTTCACCAGAATTACACCAGAATTTAAAAATTACAGTTGGAAATCACAGCAAGCTATTTTTACTATGAGAGGAACCTGTTAGTTACAGAAAGAGAAATCAACCATTATGTCATTTGGAAGTTTTTACAATTAAAAGTTTTATTCCTAGAGGAACTGAAAGACAATTAAATGAAATGCTAACAACAAATTAAATGCTTTATAGGTCAGTCATCCCATTAGGTCTCTTTAGGGAAGCTGTTCTCATATAAAGCATGCCATAACCTATTTGCATAATGATTCTATCTTAACTGTGCCTTCTGCTCTTTTATGGTGTGTTGTTTATCCTAGTGCAGGGCTGGATATAGTGGAATTGCAAAGAAAGTAAAAGCTGCTATTTGTGGCAGACAAAACACTGCACCATTCAGATATATTATGCAGGACAGTGCCCAAACTGCAAATATGATTTAACACACAGAGACATTATTCTCTCCTCATTGCAGTGGCTTAATTGTTTGAATTATATATACTGTTACCATCATTGTTTTTATAAGATTATACACACAAAAGCAGTTTCAGCTAGAGTGTGGGGAAGCTTGTGAAAGAAAACACAAGGTTTCTAAAGGCAGTGATGATGGTCTGAGCTTCTTTGAAAAACAGAAAGCCTTTCCTAGGGGGGGAAAAAGACTCCTCTGAGAAATGCTCATATCTGAACGACACTGACACAAATATTCTTTCAAAATTTTGAGGGAAAGAAATTTCATAAAATGATTTCTGGCTTTGGATTATAGTCTAGTTGTTTACAAGATTGGCTTTGTCTCTATGAGCAGAAACTGAATAGCTAAAAATGCAGTCAAAAAGCTCTGCCTTTTTTTTATTTTTTATTTTTAACTATGCTGTTTTCAAAATGTAGGGAAGAAATGTAAACAATTCTATTAGTAGCATTTGAACTCACAATAGTGTCAGTTTACTTGACCTGCTGTAGGGAGTTTCTAAATCTTATTTTCCTGAAACCTAATTTTGTCCCTCTGTCTTTTGCATACCCTCAGAAAACTCATACACAGTCTGAAAGTGCAAAGTGTCTTTGTTTCACTGTCTAAACAGGACTTCTTGGATCTGAACAGTATCAGTTGTATATGGAAGGCACTGGAGGCCTATTTTGCAGGCTGCAGTAGGAATTGCTGTGATAAAGCCATGGGATCAAAAGCCCTTAGGGACACAAACAGCAGTTTCTTTCAGTTCACCATCTTTAACCAATTAACTATAGAGTCAGTCAATTTTCAGTTCTAAGACAGAAGGGGATTCAAGAACAGGGCTGAACCTCTTCTTTCAGTGGCAGATAACCATCAGACAGGTTTATTTATCATCAAGACATACATCAATCGTACCAAACTGTTCTAACAAGCCCTCCCAATGACACAGACTGCTCTGCAGCACAACTTCCATTTAGGTTTCACAGACGTTCAAGTCTTTTAAGTATCTGACTAATTCCTGGAAAAGTGCTGCCTTTCTGTCTGGAAACTCAGAGTGAGTGGTGGAGTTTTCAAAAAAGGCCAGGTGCTCAAGAGTTCACAGCAGTTTCCAAGCTAGATATCAAATGATAACTCTTTATGAGTGGCTTTACCCAGAAGACTCTGACATTGCTAAGTGGATATTAATTCTTAACTTCTTTGTGTTTGAAGCATCATATTGTGGGCAGCCTTTCTGCTCTTGTGTTGATGCAAGGGAATCTAGCCTGTCTTCGAGACAGTTTTAAACTCTGTCCTGGCATATGCTGTGAAATTTTGTCTCAAGTATCTTGGCTCTGCAGTTGGTCATACTGAGGTGCATCACTTTTTGTGAACCTGCCCTGGATTCTGTGCCTGAACCAATGCTGATCACGTGATTAAACTGATGTTGATGTTTTACTAATGAGGATTCTGGATTTTGCTCTTTAGAGAAGTCTCACCCTGGATATGAACCTCTCCTGCCATTGGCATGAAGTCTTGTTGCTCTTTTCCCGGCCTTCTTGAGAGCATGTTGTCCACACTACAGCCAAGCATAAGTCAGTATCAATTCCAGTTGGAAAACCTCAAGGCTGGATGCAGAAGTACCAGACACAGCCAATTCTGAGTTAGAGAAAACACAAATCTATATATATTTTGCCTGAGAATTAGCAGAATTTGCATTTCTGTATACAAAAATTGTGGAAGTTGAGAATTGCATTATACCCTTTGCTTTAATGAATTATTTCCTTCTAACTCAATGTGTGTTTCTCAGCAGGAGTATGACACTAAATGTCATAAAAATGAATTAAGCAATTTTCTCCAGAGACCTGAAATAACTTCCTTCTGTTACTAAGGAATTTCAAGGAACATCCTCTGGTGGACCTTAGCAAATTAAAAAGATCACATCTGCTGTTCTGGTGTCTCAGACCTTCTTCCTCTCAGCATATATTCAGTATTTACTTTTCCTCCTTATAATACGCAGATGTTTGCTATAATTTTAACTTTGAGAGAAAATAAATCTTTACTATTTGTAAAATTAAAGACATGGTCTGCAGATGAGGTTAGGGGATATATCTAAGGTGAAATGGGTGGTGATTCAATCTCTTGTAGACAATGAATGTCTCTTCAAGTTAAGTGCTTCCAAATTAGGCTTCCCTTACTTCTTTTTTCCCGAATTAGGTCTTGTGGGTTTATAGGTACCTCCCTGCTGTGGTCCAAACTGTTAAGTGTTGAATGGAGTACCTACCTTGCTTTTAAACCTCTCCAGAGATGGCAAGTCTTGCAACCTGTAACCTTTCAATCTCCCAGGACTGATGATGTAGGGATGTCTTCCCAATTTTTTCTAGAATGCTAGAGTATGACCCATTATGTTCTATTTTCCTAGGTGATGCTGAGTATCCAGATGTGTAAATAATTTTAGAAACTTATAAATGCTAGGGTATACCAAGTGTTGCATTCGATCCACCTTTTTTCAGGGGATTTCATATGATGTGTTTTATGAAAGGAAAATGTGGAAAATGAGGGTGTTGCACACAACCAGGAGGTAAAATTGTATTTATTAGGCTGCCATATTCAATCATCACCCTGTGCCAACAAGCATTAAGCTTATGATGCAACACTTTCTCTCTGTGCATCATGGACAGTTGTGGAGGAAGCTCTCATTTCAGCCCAACAAATCATGAACAGTGAGGGATGAGGACTCTTTCTGGTCACCTATTTACGTTATTCAAGATAGACAGGAAATATCAAAGAGAAAATACTGAGTAGTAAATTCAAAGCATAGTTTCAAAAAGCCTCTTTTACCTACCCAATATTTAATTGTTCAGCATTCCTCTCTTTTCCATAAATCCAGCATCCTTTATGCTACTGAATTTTTGCATATTTATTGCACTACTGATTTTATTTTTTTCTATATGAGTTCTCATACACAAAACACTTGATCTTACTACAGTAAGAAATAAAGGGCAAAAGAGAAAAACAAATTTACATACAAAGTGCAGTCTGGGGCACATTCTGCTTGGTTATGTATCTTCAAAGAATTTCTCTGAAATTATATTACAAACAAGATTTCTTTCAGGTTAGTGTGATCCAAAGTTCTATTTACATAAATTTTCCCCAACAAATTTAAAACAAAGGATGCTTGTTGAAACTGTATTTTGTCTACAATAAGCTACATATTTTAGACAATTATTATTGTAGAAAACATATCATAATTGATATGATCAGTCTCGAGATTTAGAAATGGATTTTCTGATAATTAATTATATCCAGATTCTCTCTGTAACAGCATCTGACAATAAACAGAGTTCATTCATGAGACACCATTCTAGAATTATGTCTAAATGCTTTAATTTACTTAATTCTAAGATGGAAATTTGTGTTGACACCTTAAGAGTTGATTATGTTGTGACTGGTACTACAAAAAAGAACATACATCCAGGTTTTGATTCATTGTTATTAACACTTAGCACTCAGAGCAGCACATGAAAACACCAGCCCAAATGTTCCAGATTCTCAACATTTTCCTCTGTTGATATCAGCAATGTCTTACCAGTTTTAACACACTTCATTAATGAACACCCCATGCCAGATGTGTCCCTGTTTAAATGCCTAAAAATAACTCTTAAGTTGTTCCCTGGCAAATGCTAAGCTGACATAAAGATGAGCTTATGGCAATAATTATATTGCTGCCTTTAAGGTTTATGTTGTACTTGCAATTGAACACACAATTTGGGATTTTTACACTAAGAATGGTCTTGAGGCTACTACCTAGGAATGGTAGAGAAAAGTTACGATATAAAGAGAGAAAAGCATATAATTAATTTTGTCTAAGAGTTATACTTAAAGCAGTGAACAGATGGACAGTTTTTAAATCTGAAAATCCTATCACTTGCCAGCTGTAGTATGTCATATATAACATGTCTGCCTCAAATACAGAAAAATTCCTCTTGAAATGTTGGCTGGTATCAGGAATATTTTGCCAGTTCTTTTACTGCTACCGAAAGAGTAATTGCTGTTTCTTACAAAATAGTATGTAGGATGAGGGAGAAGGTGATATTTAATATTTTAGTCAGAGGAGGAGAGAGAAGCATGAGAAAGAAAAAAGTAAAACCCTACAGAAATTTCCTCCTGGTGTTTCATTTAGCACATGAGACCACTCACTTATTTTGATGTACATATATATATTATATATTCATCCCTGAAAGTGTCCAAGGCCAGGGTGGACAGCAACCTGGTCTAGTGGAAGGTGTCCCTGCCCATGACAGGGGTGTTGGGATTAAATGAATTTTAAAGTCCCTTCCAACCCAAACCATTCTGGGTTTCTAAAATTTAACCAGTTCTGTTCTCCTGAAATATTTGTTGACATTTAGGTCTATTTTCTCTATGTGCTTTTCAGGCTGGGGATGGTATGCACAGAGATTATCTGAGGAATGACAGGTGGTACCCTGCTATAAAGCATCATCTGTTCTAGACAGCTTCATCTGTATTTATAACATTGACCTGTGATGTTCCTGATGATGACATCCAGTGTGTAGTGGACCTTGTAAAGATGGTTTGCATTGCTGCTCTTCTGGATTCGTCTGCCAGAAGGGAAGATACCTATAATTTTCTAGATATCAATTTACATGGTCAAAGAAGGAAACAAAAGGAATAGTCATCAAATACTCTCAGCTTGTGTTTGGTTTTAAATTTATTACTCCTCCAAAAAAATAAAGTGAGACCTTGTTGACATCCTGTTATAAGTAAAACACTAATAATGTCCATTCTACATTATCTGTAAACTTTAGGTTTTTCTATCTATACAATATTTATTTTGTGAGTAATTTTTATGATTCATTAAATTCAGTGTTCCATGGTAAACACCCAAAGTGTCAGTGGCACTGTTAAGTGCTTTAAAATATTTGAATGGGAACTACAAGATGTAGAAATGACCAAAATATAAACAGGGTTTGGATTGACCTGATTTTTCCACTTCTATCCCAAATGCATCAGGATATCTTGTCTAGCTAAAAAAGTGACCTCCTGACCCTGCTATGGGTCTCTTGAGGCTGTAACTTTTAAATAGGAAGTTTTCTTTAATTTCTCCTTAATGAATAATGAGGCTTTTCCAATTGTTTATCTGTTGTGTCATCTTTTTAAAATAATATTTACTTGTTAAATATCAGAAGAAGAAAAAAGAAAGGCAAAACTTTAATAGGAAAAATATATTCTTTTTATAGTATTGGAGTATTTGCTAATTATCACGAATGTCATTAATTTGACAGAAGATAAAGTAGTTTATAACTACTATTCATAATAGGTTTCTGTAAGAATTAGGAGTAAGTTAGAAAGTTTTGTCTTGACTAAACAAACCCTACTTATGTTAGTATTTCATTTTCCAAAAACTGCAGAGGTTAAATGCACAAAGATTTTTAGAATAATTTCCAAGTAATTTGAATATGGTCATCAGCATTAGTGTGTGAAAATACAGGTTTTCTAAACAGAAATGAGATACTAAAGAGGAAATTGTGTGTAGCATATCGGAATTTCCTAGGTTGAGGACAGAAATGAGGAGATATGTGTCTGAATGTCAGATACACAGCTCAGATACACTGGAAAGGAGACTCTTCTTTTTTTAATGCTTATTCCCAATACTTCCACAAATCTAGCAAAGAAGAGTAGACGGACTGTCCACTACTTAGAAAATTGATATGAAAAGCCTTGAGATGTATTTCATGTAAATAAGAAAGTTTTAGATATAGGAATATTTTTGAGAATTAATCTGTTGTGTTTTCTTTCAGCTCAAAATGGGTGCTTAAGGCCTAAATCAAGAGGGAACCCCCAACTTAATCTTATTTTAAGCCAAGAGGAAATTTCAGCACATGCAGAGTCTGGCTGTCCTGCCACTCATTTTGACTCTTAACATCCCTTTCTTTGTAGCCAAGGAGCATTCCCTGGAGTATGTTTAATACTTAAAAATATTTGGGATGAAAATACAATTCTGAATTTTATCTTGTGACTCAAATACTGATGTTGATAGTGGTTACAGTAAGCTACTGCTGACAACTTATAATACATTTCAATTCAAGGTTTTAAAGTTATTTTATGTCATCTGTTGCCCAAATACTCTCCTTGCACATGCTTCCTATCAGCTTCCATAGAATAGGATGTCAATCCATGGGCTCATTTTCTGAAGAAAATATTACTTTCCGTGTCAGAAATCTTCATTCATTGTTCTCCAGAATAATTGTAAAGATTTATTATGACAAAGCACAGTTGTAGAGATAATCCAGGCTGTTGTGCCTTTGAAATAAAAATGAGAAAACAACTGTAAAAACATTATTTTTCTCCACGTCTTTCATTACATAAGAAAATGAGAGGAAACATCTGGAGCTGAGTGTAAATTCAAAGGTACAACCTGAAAATTCCCCTGTTGGCTCATTACACCCATTATTTGTCTTCATTTGCTGCCCTTTTTCAACTGCATCATCCACTATTTCCTTCTGGACTGCTGTTATTCTCTGCTTCATTGGCTGCTAATGAGTTGAGATACAGAACAGCATGTCTTCTTTCTTTATTCTTTTCTAACGTTTACTGAGGGGCTGGAGGCTTTATTCATTTTTTTTCTTCTTCTTCTTCTTTAGATGGAGGACTGGTTATTTGAGGAGGAGAACTAGACTGAGGAAGATAGATTATATCCAGCTCAATACTCACGGATTTGGTTGTGAGTATAGAATTTTGGTGACAATGGAAATTGCCTTGATTCTTTTAAATCTTAAAATCTATTTGCTTCTCTCATCAATGAATCTTTTTTATGCAGAGCTGTAATATACATGGTCTCATGATTTAGGAATGATAATGAGGGTAAATGGAACTATTCAGTTTTAATCCCTATTCTGATCTTGACTAGCATTGAGAATAATGATTCACATCTTCTCTGCTTGCCTATTTACAGATATTTTAGTTATTTATAAAAAGTGGTATTTGGTAAAAGATTCTGTATATATGTAAGTCTTAATGTTCTGGTGGTTTGGATTTTATTCTTTGCTCTTGCTTATTTTTCTTTTTTTTTCCCAATTTGATTCTCAGGGCATAAAGAAAAGGAAGAAAGCAGCTTTGAGGTGTGTACTGTCTTCTGGTCTCTCCAAAATGAAAATCCCTATAAGGAAATAAACCCTTTCTAAGTTATGGAACATCTATGGAAAATCTTTCCACACTTTTGTAGGTAGGTTCTGCCAAAAACTTTTCTTCCCTGGGAGCCCTGGTAATTCCCAAGAATGACAAAGTCAGTAAAGTTGAAAGGTAATGATTTCTTTAAAAAACACATAATTTTATAATGACTCTTCAAATAACCTGTAATTGGAATTTTATGGCTGGAATTCCAGATTGTGAAGTGTGTTTAAAGGTGCAAATATATCCCACATGTTGCACTAACATCAGGTTACGAACCACACCAGCCTTTTGAAATTGGTCATCAAAACTGAATTTTTCTGTGAATAACTTTATTCTCTTTGTGTAGTTTTGGAAATACATACAAATTTATCCTCAAATAAATAATTTATGGGCACATTTTCCCCTTCTATCCTTAACCTTCATAATGGGATGGAATTATTTTTGAAATACAGGTTTTCTCATGAAAGTCAATGTTTATTACTTTATATTCCCTGAGAAAGAACTGATGACATGTAGATTTTATTGGGATTATTTATCCATGTATTTTGACTTTTATTTTGCTTTCTAGTAGTTGTGTATAAATGTAGTTGTAAGCCCAAACTTTCAAGGTGTCATATAATTGCATAAAATAACAATTTCTGGGATGGAGTGTGTTTTACTCCAAGCTTTTGGCAACTCCCTGAGCAATATGCAAATAGATCTATGCAAATTTCTGCCATCAAGCCTAGAAACCCAGCTCTGCATTGGGAGAGAATTTGTGATGCAAAATTCACCTTCAGGTAGAAAAGCAGCACTTCTGTTTACACCTAAAGTCGGCCTTTTGTTGTAGTTTTTATAGCCAATGAAGTACTGAGCTGTGTTTATATCTTTTAAAAAATATCATGGAAAAGACACGTCCAAGGTGTGACAGCCTTGACCTAAACTTTGTCACACATGGTCACAATGAGATTTCTGTTCTCCCCTCTTTTGAGGCACATTAAAAAATTAGAAATACAATATTGCACCAGAACCAAGGTGGCAAAGGAGTAGAACTCAGACTTGGAGAAGAACTTTGGGAAACTTCTTCCCCAGGCAACAGCAAAATTTCTTTCATGAAAGACAAAAGAAATGAGGCAGAGAAGTCACTAACTAGAACAGATTTTGACAGAAGTGTGAAATTGAGTTAAAATAAATTGAATAAAATCCAAAGATGAATACTAAGAAATAGGAAATTGTTATCATGGTGTCTACTTAATTTACAGACTTGGGTATAGATGTGCAGTAGATCAGAAAAGGAGTTATCTGGAAAAAATAGGAAAGGCCAGGCTCAATAAAATATTTCAGAGGTAAAATTTGAAATAATCATATTATACCAGATTGAAATGGCTTTAAATCTCTAAATAAAATGTATTTGCATAAAAATATGAAGAACAGTGCACCATGATTCCATGGGCTTATCTAAATCTAACACATGTAAGCTCATCTTAGAATTGCACTTTTTATACCTCATCAGATTACTAGCAATGTAAATAAATAAATCCATATGCTTCTCAAAATAAAAGAACGAGGAAATTGATAGGATCACTGATTTGTCACTAATTCATAATGACTCCACAGAGTGCAGGACAGGATTCTGTCAGGTACGTGTCCTGCAGTGCTGCTTAGGTCGGGATACCTGACAGAGAAGGAAAATAGTGACAGTAATTGCCTTGGGGCAATCATTCCTAAATTCTCTGCTTCCTTTTCAGGATTATGCAACAGAGTTATTTACTGAATAATAGTGGTACACAGTTTTGAATGTTCAGCTGTTCCTACAAAAATTAAAAGGATTAATAAGAGGCAGAAAAAAATTATTTTTTTCCTTTAAGTAGAATTTATGTTTGGCTTTAATTCTACCAATTGCAATCTGTAATCAGCCTTTGGCTGTGCTGACAGGTCATGGCTGGATGCTTTCTGTAGTGCAGAGGGAAGTTATCCCAAGTATGGGATATGCTACAGCTAAAACAACAAAAATCCTCTCTAAGCCATGAGAAAGCTTTCAGAAATATCTAAAAAAACTGTACTCAGACAACCAGTAAAATGCTATTACTCATTACCCAGCAGCAGACAGCTCTGAGTTTAAAACATTATAGTTGAAAATTAAAATGTAACAGAATTTCAATAATAAAATGTGATAATTTTCCATCCCATTTGCCATCAATTTTCCTTTATTTAATAAATAGTGCTATAATCTGGCTTTTGTTTAGGACTTACAAGCTGGCTGTTTTTCTAAGAGGGCATCTAACAAGTTCTGATGCAGCCTTTTGATGCCTGGTGGTGAGAATAAAAATAAAGTGACTTTACAGGAAAGATTCAGTTTAAGTTTATGTGTTACAGTACATACATGGAAGTAGCTGCAAATGCTTTTGCCTGTCCACATATATGGATTGAAATTGGGGCTAATTTTTATGAAATTTAAAAATGAAAGTCCATCCTTTATTTCTATAGGAAAGAATTTGAAAAAGAAGGAATGAGCCTCATAAGCAATTTGGAAAGAGGAAAGTGCATCAAAAATATATGAGGATTATTAAAGCAGTTGTAGTTAATTTGTTAAGTGAGAACATGAGTGTGAGAAAGATTTTTAATGTAGGGATGATTGCTCCTGTGTTATTACAGGGCTCCTCAGAAGTAAGGCACAGGGGCTTGGGGATGCTTCTCTGTTCAACTGTCTCAGTATCCCACTTACTGGTGATGGGATTGGCACCAAAACCCCACCAACATTTGTTAATAAGGTAGAAATGAAGGGAAAAGGGCTAATGAAGGGTGTTTGGGAGAGTGGCTGTTAGCAACCATCAAGAGATGAAGATGAGAGGAGGGGATGTGTTTAATGTCATTTCAAAGCAGCACAGATTCCTGTTTAGATGGGAGAGTTTCAGTTCTGCTTTCTACCCTTGATAAGACAGTGAATACACGTAGCTCTTTGCTACCATGAAAATTTGATTTTAAAAAACTCCTTAATCTGAAAGGAAAAGTTTTTACATGAAGTTACTTGCCCTCTGCAGTGCTGGTTTTGTGGCCACGAGAGATAAGTCATTGCATAAGATCAGCTGCACTGTCATGGTTCTGCTTATAGAGATAAAATTAAAAGTCCAATTAAACACAGTCAGAAGGCATGAAAGAAGTGAAATAATTATCTTAGACTTACAGTGCTTTCTAACTGAAAAAAGAATGCACTGAGATTATCAATAATCTACCTAAAGCCAATATAATAACAAAAGCAAAGAGACATAACCCCTTAGAAAGCAAACTCACAGAAAAAGAAATACCCAAAGGCATTAATGATAAGTTTTTATAGTGAGGAAAAAAAGAGCAGTTTAACTTCTCTGCACGTTGTTTTATCTCTCAGTCAAAGAACAGGCAATTAAATCAGTGTCTTCCACTCTCAGATTTCCTTTAGCAGTGTATGTTAACTGTGTTAAAACTGTGCTTTTCCTTGTCTCACTTGCCAAGTAAGTAGATACGTTCAAATAGATATTTTCTAACTGAAAGAATAATCGAGTGTACAATTATAAAGAAACAATATAAATATATTTCAACCTAGCATGCCAGCATATTTCAAAACATTCATTTCAGCAAATGGAAAAGATATACAACACCCTGAGAGATAACTGCAGGTAATAGTAAAAGTTAATAAATCAAAAATGCATTAGTTGTCAGAAAAATAAATATATCTTTCCCAATCATAGAATCACTGCAGGTAACTTTTTAAAATCTGATTGTGTATTGAAAAAAAATTAGTTGTCTTTGATTCTTCATTTGGTAAAAAAAAACTTCATAGATTTTACCTCTGCGGCTATGTATAAGACAATTTTCTTCAAAAACATGTCTTACAGTTTTCATGACTTTTTTGAATGTTATGCACTGCTAACGAGCCTAGATAAGTTAAATAAATAAGAATTCCTTTTGCTTTCCAGATAAACGTCCTTTTGAATGGCAGCAGACATATTTTATTGTTTTGTATGTGCAATTCTTTTAAATTCTCCCATATTAGCTAGATGTTTGCAGTGATTGTTAGTACAGATGAGAGTCTATTTAAAATCCATTCAAACTGTTCTGATGTCCACTTTTATAATTTAACATATTTTAGAAACATTGCATTGTGCAACATGGTTAAAAAACATGACAGGGAGGCTCAAACTTTAAAGATAAGCAGCTACTGCTGTTTAATCTTGATGAAAGAAATACTAGAAATAAGAGAAGTTTAAATATTTTAATTTTTTCTCTTCATATTTAGAGTAAATTAATTGTCACATGAAAAACTAGATTTATTTCCTAGTCTACTGCTCATTGCCTTACTTCCTTGCAAGAAAAAGAACCTTTTTTTCATACTATTCATTTAAAAATTTTAACACTAATTTCATCTGTAACTAGTTCGGATCTGTATTCGTAGTCACTTTTCTCTTGTGGAACTTTTTTGGTTTGTATCACAACAGGCACAAAAGGCCAAAAGTTTCTTCATTTATTTTAAAAGGGCTGTTTGTTTGTTTGTTTGTTTGTTTAAAAGTTTTTTTTTCTTTAAAAGTATCACCAGTCTAAACTATCAAATAAGTTTAAGTTCCCAAAGATGAAACATTGCTTAAAAGCAAGTGGCCTTAGAAAAAGTTTTGGATGGTCTTTTGGAACCTCAATCTCAAAAAGTAAAGTCTCTTATTAAAAAAATATAATTTTACATTCATTCAACCTCAGTTAATAGAATCTGTTTCTTTGTTTTTGTTTCTGCCTGTCAAATCTATGAGCTTTTGAATACTTATGGAAACACGGCTATTTTGTTTTCCATGTTATCTCACTCTATATTTATTATTTCTGAGTGTCAGCATAGTGACATCTGGGTCTTTTAAAGGCTCCCATCCGGTCAGTCACAAGTCAGGTATATGACCCACCCCTGGATCTTATTGCTTTCCATGGAGTTGTCATCATGAACTTTATTTTAATTTTCACAGATCTACTCACTGTTAATTAAGTCTGAAATTCAGAGCACTGAAGCTTTTTATTTTCATATGCAAAAGTGACTGCTCCCATCACTATTTGTCCTGGAAAATGAACAACTCTGAAAAAAGAGCCTAAGCAGCCAAAAACAAGCTATATAAAATATGCATTGAGTCAGAAGAGGGAAGAAAATCAATAGAGTTCTTATAAATTCTGTTAGCCCAAGGGCATCAGTGACTTGCAGTGCAAGACAACATATTAAGTGCTTTGTTTTGACAATTTACTTATAAATAAAGTTATATTTTCTCAGCCTAGTAAAGGAGAACTAAAAACTAGAGGTTTGGCAAGTGGATCTCCCCTTTAACCTCTACCTGTTGTAGATATGCAAACCTGTGACTGTTTCATAAATGCCATCTTTCAGCCTCTCTGATTTCCTGCAAACATGAAAATACATTTATGCAGACGATATAAGAGTTCTGATAGGCTTAGGCTTAAGAAATAGAACAGAAAATAATTATAAAAATAATATAGTTTGTTCAAAAAATGGCTGTATCTGCTACCAACAGATTTTGCACTCAAAATCAAAATTTCAAGCCTGAAGTGAGATGTTTTATAAACACTAAAGTTGTATTCATAGTTAGCATATTGGGGCATGGTTACTCAGCCAGAACATCCTGATACAACCACTGATGGAACTGTGTTTTTAGAGCAATTAGTTCAGTGTTCTATTTATGTCTACATAAAGACATGAATTTGATAGACTTTCATCAAGCTCCGAGAAACACTTTGTTTTTCAAGAAAATTAGTTATGCCTTTCAAATCAGCAAGTTTTCTATTGTTTGGTCCCATTTATCTGTCCATCAGCCATAGCTTATAAAATGTAATTTTCCCAAACAAGGAAGAAAACAATGTTTGCTCATACTTGCAGACAATTTTCAAAGCAGCCACAGCTTCAGCTTTTCATATGGAGTGGATGTACTTCAGTGGAATAAGATAAAATAGCAAATAGACATTTAAAAAAATATTTATATAAGAAAATAACCAACACCTTCAAATAGAAAGTGGGTCTGACAGTGTTCTTCTGTTGATGGGTTTTTGAGAGCTCTGTTTTCAGATCAGTCAGTCCCTGCATTTAGTGAGATAATGTAGAAACACAGAACAGTTTGGGTGGAAAGAGACTTTGAAGCTCATCCAGTGCCACCCCTGCCATGGGCAGGGACACCTCCCGCTGTCCCAGGGTGCTCCAAGCCTTGTTCAGTCTGGCCTTGGACACTTCAGGGATGGGGCAGCCACAGCTTCTCTGAGCACCCTCTGGGCGTCCCTTCTCCACCCAGCTTGTGCTGGGGCTTGCCCTGACCCAGATCCAGTCCCCTGAACTTGGGCTTGTGGAACTTCATGAGGTTTGCCCAGTCCCACCTCTGCAGCCTGTCCAGGTCCCTCTGGATCCATCCCTGTGACCCCCACCCAGCTTGGGACTGGCACCAAACCTACTGAGGGTTTTCAGTCCCACT
The DNA here is from genome assembly GCA_013398175.1 of Climacteris rufus. NCBI lineage: Eukaryota > Metazoa > Chordata > Aves > Passeriformes > Climacteridae > Climacteris > Climacteris rufus. Next base: position 3,068,266 of record VZRZ01001998.1, read on the forward strand.
GTCCCTGGCACAAAAAGAGATGTCAAATGTGTCTATATGTGTTTCTCTCTGTGCCTTAAGCAAAAATAGCTCATTGGAAATGGTCTGACTTGATGATCAGGGTATCAGAAATCCTTTAATTGTAAATTAATTTACAATGTCATCCTGTCAGTGTCATCTGTGTCATCACCAACACTTCCAGAGGTTTGCCAGCAGCAGTGGGCCTGCTGTTGTGCCCATTTATCTCTGTGGCCTTCTTGTTACTGAGAATAAGTTTTTAAAAAGTGATTTATTTTACCATGTCTTGCTTCCACTGATAAAATAGTTAACAAAGTTCAGGGTAACTTAGAATTTCATTATTAGACACGGTTGGGCATTCTTGAGTCAAATTCAGTTTGACTGTTTTCACAGTTAAAGGCTATTCCTTTCGTTATCATGAATATATAAATATACAAAAGTATCAATATATCTAAATAACGGTGGAAATATCTATGAATATATAAATTTATGTATTTGTTTTATTTACTTCATGTTTATGAAGTTTATTGACACAAGAAGTCTACTATATTTCACCTAGAAATGGCCATCCTTCAGTAACTTTGATGTGATGCCACACTGCAATTCAGAGGTTTTTCTCTGCTTGAAAACTTGTATGTTAATATAATTCCCTTGTCTGCAGTTTCAATGTAGGAAAAGGCATCACTGACAATGTAACTGTATTTCTCATTTTAGCCTTTCTTAGGAAGTGTCTCTCCTGCTCACATTCATTCTGTTTTGGAAGAACTCTGGAGTTCTTTAGGGTGATGCACAGGTAGGACTGAATAAAAAAACAGAATGTGATTTATGTTTGCTGCTTGGAGCTATAGTGTTTTCAAACAACAGCAGCATTGAAATGACAAGTAAATGTACAATTTGTTCTCGTCAAGCAGTGTGGGTGTGTAGGAAGCTGACAAGGCATAAACTGTGAAGTGTCATCCCTTTTAACCAATATAGCAGTAATGCACATTGACATAGCACAGAGGATAATACATTCTTTCAGAAAGTGAAACTCAAGAATTATGTAGAATTTTTGGATATTAATTCTACTTTTCTGTGCAAGCTATATTGGATTATTTTACTTTAATGGCTAGAGAGTTTGAACGAAACTTTTTGAACCAACACTTATAAAGACTAGAAAGGAAAAAATAATTTAGAAATTGTATGCTTAAGTACTATATAAGTATTATTATAGCCATAGTTGTCATTGTATTAGTATTCAGCATGTGGAACAGAAAATAAATTAATTCAAAATGCTTTTAGGTTGAGACTGTCAGAAAAGCCACAGGAAGTCAGGAACCAATATCCCATTAAAATACATATCCTTTCAAATTTTATAAAGGCAAAAACTGTACACACAAAGACATGTGAAGACAGTCATATTTGAATTATTTATGAGGATTAAATTAATAGAGCTTTAATTCTGAAGTAATGAATAAAATTTAAGAGATATTATTAGACTGAGAGCATTGATTCTTGATTTTTTCCAGTGCCATATGTTCTCCAAGTTACTGATATAATGAATGTAACACCTAAGTGTTTGTATAAGTTAGAACAGTGTCTTTTCATATTGCTCATTTGCAGGTGCTTGTATGTCAAGTGGGATTTTAACAGGTATTGCTGGGCATTGTGTACATTTAATGGTAAAAATGATGAGCTGTATAACCAAAAACAGAGAAAAAGAGAAATTTTGAAGTGCATATTGATGCCTGAGCCTGTGCTTCACAAAAATACACAGGGCTCTCCATGGTGGGTAACTGCAGTGACTGGGAGTAATTTTGAGGTACTCTGTGGGAAAGGTTTTCAATTCACAGCTTTATTTTAAAGAAAGTTTCATGTGTTATCTACTATGGAAATTAAAAAGGGAACTAAATGTATAAGATTCATCAAAATTTAAGCAATTTACAAACAAGTAAATAGTACCTAAGGAAATTGTCTCCTGTGTGTACTATATGCAGTGGAATTAGAACAATTAAGGTCTGTAGATTTTATAAGTTTTTAGTACTTTAAAAATTACTAGGAGGTGGTAAAAATAATTAGGAAAATAATAACTAATTTTGAGTATTTGTCCCTAATTTCTTTTACTGCAGCACACATTTCAGCCTCAGCTGCCAAGCTTAATGGCCAAGCATACTGTTTTTAATCACAACTTAAATTCTGACTTATTAAAGTTCTTCTAGCTTTACACAATAACCTTTAATCATTAAAATTTACTTCAATGCTTTCTGTTAACTGAAGTTTGTTTTCAGTACATAATCAGCATTTGCTGGATGTGAATATGTAGAAATTCTTTTCTTTTACAGGAATGTGTCTTAGCAACCACGTCCTCTTGATTCCTTTGGGCACACAGGGGAAAGAAATTAAAGTTTCTTTTCTAATTAACATAATGCAGTTAGTCCAGATTGACGAAGGGGTGGCTGTACATCTGTGACTGAGGGAATAAACCAAATATGTCAATTTGGATAAAAAAGTAAACATTCCTTGTTCAGCACAGAATTTCAGATTAATTGTTAGCACAATAATTATGGAAATGTAATTAATGTTTAGGCTCGGAAGTCATTTGGTAACAAGAATGCCCAAATACAAATCTGTGGTGTTGTCAACATTTATGCAAATGCAGGAATTTTAAGGGTGCTGTTACATATAATTAAGTCAGCAAGCTGCCTGCTTATCAGCTAAATAAAGTGATTAATGGGTATGACCCTGGTAAATTTTTGACAGTCATCTCTTGTGAGAGTAACAAGGCTGTTTTGTGGGCTGGGGGACTTTGATTGCATGTTGTCTTGTCAGTTGTGTCTTTGCTTTCACCTTGCTATGCAGGCGTCTTCTCCATCTCAGGCTTACATCTTCAACTAAAAAGGCAGTTGTTAAAATTAACATAATTAGATATGTTCTTATCACAACTATTTTGTGCAGACTAAAATAGGGAATATTTGTTTCAGCGCAACTCCAATTTTTAATATTTTTACTTCAGATTGAATTTGTACACTGAGCTGCTCACAGAAAAATTTCAGTCCCAAGTTTTATTTCCATTAATTTTTTTAAAAATACAAAAGGTGTTATTTCACTTCTGTTGAAATCATATTTAAGACTGAGACAGTAGATTTGTACTTGGTTTGTTCATAAATCACGTTTGTTAAAGGTGGCAGTGGGAGAAGTAAAAACAAAGGATGAAGCTGGGGATTCCACTTTGTGGGAAGCACAGCTGAGGAGCATTACAGGGTGCATTTCTGAAGGGCATTTCTGAAGAGTATGGCAAATTGGAAGAAATGAAAGAGACTGAATCATGCAGGCACACTCAAAGAGGTCAAGAGGAACAGGGAGTATTTTTTTATTTTGTTGTGACTCCAGCAAACAAGGAATAAAAGTTTGGAAGACCAGAAATCTTGAGAGAAAAAAGTTAGGCTTATTCTATTTGAAATTCAGCTTGCATTTATCTTTAGAGATGACGAGACTATTTTTCTGTAAAAATTAGTGTTACAGAGATGAAAGCTGAAGACTCAGAAATATGAAAATGTGAAATAAATTACACTAATTGAATCTTATTTTTTTTTCTTTCAGAGACTGCCTTTAGTTCACATGTCAGCCGCAATTAGGTTCTCTAGAATCCAAGAACTTGCTTGTGAGGGCACTCCACTTTGATCAGCTCCTAGCCAAGTGCTTTACTGGACATAAATGACTTCAACTGGTGTGGGAGAGTCAGGCTCACTTTGCAGCTCTCAAAGGCAGCCCAGACAGCACAGAAAATCTTCCTGTGCCTGAAATTTGGTTTACTGGGCACAGCACAATGCATGGCTGATCAGTCCGTATGTTTTGCACTGCAGGAGGATGCCAGGTTACATTTAACTTTGTGTCCAAATTATGAATTTTTACTCCGAAATTTGGCCTTTAACAAAAGAGTTTTATATTTTCAAATTCTGATAGTTTAACTATTCAACAACTACTGTTTATAATTTTACAGTAATTTCCCAATAATGAAAAGAAAAACAGTGAATTTGGGTTATTGAACTTGGTCTTAGTGTTGGAAATTTGAGACAGACGTTGCATTGGTTTGTAACCAGTGGTGCTTTTGGTAAGGTGTTGAGTATTTTTGATATTGCTTAGGACATAGTCTCTCTACAGTGACTTTTTTTGATACTTGATGTCTTGTGCTGGTCCCTGTAGGAAAGAGCACCCTGAGATGTCCCTCTAAAGGACACCATGTGGCAATTAAGGCACCCAGATGCTGCTGGACCTGGGGCCATCATAGTTAGGAAGAAGGTTTGGAGATCCGCTCTGAATTCCATTAAATGCAGTGCAGGGGACACAGACAAAAGAAAAAAATATGTTTGGATTCTTTGTTTTCAGTTTGTAAACCTTGTTTCTTTAGACATTATTCAAATATTTGCGTGAAAGCAATAGATAACATTCAACTAGAATTAGATAAGTTGTTGGTGTCTCTCAAAGAGCTCAGTTACTGTCGTCCTTCTCAGCATGAACAGAGAAATTCTATCCGTGAACTTTCTCATACAATTCTTTCATTCAGGATTAAGAACCTGAGTCATTTCTCCTTGCATTTCAGATTTGAAATGTGGTCTGAAATGTGTTTCCGTAGATAATAAAGAGTAACAATGAACACTATAAATAATTTAGTTGGCTACTCCACCAGATTTGTTCAGAGGAGGCAGAGGTGATGCAAGGATATGCCAGTGGAGATAAGCTGTAGGAACACCCATACCTGGATGAGTTAACTTCATCATATTGCCAAGAATAGCTCAGGAAATGCTTTGTCTCCTCCAAAAGAAGGCTGCATTCTTGACTTCACAAGCAATTGTACAAATTCATGTAATCTTTTATTCACATGGTGGCTGGTTGTCAAATGCTGTCTTTCAGATCTCTGGAAAAATGTTTAGGATGTTCTACTCTGTCATTTCCGTGTCACTTTAGCCCCAATTTACTTTGAATATCTTCTTTTTTAAATTTTTTTTTCATCGTAACAGCATTCTTTCCAAGATGTTTTCATTTCCCTATCTATTGCTTACCTAAAATGCCATATGTCAATATATAAATGGTGCTAAATTCCCCCCCATTAATACACACAGATATATTTTACTTCCTGGCAGGTGTTCTCAGAACGATGCCTGTTATCCTAATTGCCCACAAAGTACAATAAAGAATAACTAGATAAACAGCAATCAAAATGCTGAAATACATCTAAGAGAGAATTTACCAAACTTTCTTCTGAGTAAGTTTTGTATTGTATGCCAGGCATATAGAGTGAAACGAGACATTTATAGAAAATTGTACAGATAGAAGAAAAATCTTGCCAGTCTTATTTTAGCTTTTTTGGGGGGTATATTCATAACTATGCATTATTATATTTTCTGCTTTTAAATGTTAACAGGATAAGCAGTTCACACTTTCCAACTGCATAGCATGAAATTCTAAAAAAAATTAACAACATGGCCCTACTAATTTGAGGATATTATCCACTCATTTCCAGAAACATACATGATGTTATTTAGTTTGAAATTTTTATTAATGAATATGATATTGAAACCAGCCAGCAAGGAACAGAGCAGTGTTTTCTGAGTTGATGCCAGTCCCCAGTGCGACTACAATGGGATGACCACATTGTCCTTCCCCTCCATCTGTGTCTGTCTGCAGAAGAAAATAATCACATTATTATCAGTTAATACTTGCAGTGCAGACAAGCTGTTACCAGAGAGGATCAAAGTCAGGCAATATCTGAGAATTTCTTTGTATTTCATAGCTAGAAAGAATCTGAATGAAACACCCCAAAACCCACATGTAATTAACAAAAAGGAGTTTATCTTCCAGCTAAGATATGTAGGTGATGCTTGGTGTGCCCACCTTGAGGTGGCTGGTTACCCACATGAAGGAGCATGAACTGGTAGATAATAATAACCAAACTGATATTAACCAAAGGACACAAGATAAAAAGTGATAAAGAAGCAGAGTCAAGGCCCTTGTGCTTAAAACCTTGTAGTGCTTCCAAACCGGAAAGGAAAAATGAGAATTTTATTTTTTTCTAAAAAAAGTAAGAAGTGCTTAAGAGAAAATAGAAAATAAAACTTTGAATAAAAAAAATCTCCAGATGGTGATTAAGTATGTTAAATGGCAGCCTGCTTTCAGCCCACCAGGCACCAAGTTTATTATTCTAATAACATCTTAAAATTAAAAAGATAAAGTCTTATAAAAAGAGGCTGTTAACTTTGATGGTGTTTAATCCAGATAACTTTTAGAATACCCATTAATGTGCAAAGATACAAAACATATATTCAGCACCACAATAGTTCTCTCCTGAAGGGCCCTCATGCAGGCATTGCCAGGCTTTTTCTGTTCTCTCTCCCATGCAGGTGCTTTAAAAGAAAAAGCTTCAAAGTCAGAACAGAACACTTAAACCAAGGATTTACAGAAAAAATCAAAATTATGAATGTGGAAAATTTATAAGAGTAGGAAAACCAGAATTTGGAAAGGTAGTTCCATCTGCAGTCCAATTTTTGCCTTACAAAGGATATTGTTGCAGACATATGTTATTAAGATTTTATACAAATGTTGTATACACATTAATAATATTTGATCATTCAATACAGTAAATCATTCTCAAATAATGTGCATTTTAGAGTAATTTGCAAATGCATCCAGTTTAAGCATAGTGGCTTGGAATGGCCATGTTCATTTTGGGACAATTATGTATGTATATAATGGTTTTATATTATGTAAATAAATATTATCAGGTTTCATTTAGGTTTTCAGAAATTGAAAGCAGCATAAAGTAAATTTACTTTTTTTAGTGGGTCTGTATGTGTGAAGTCCAAGATCCTACACTGGAAAACCTTTTCTAAAAGTCCTCAAGTATTCATAGCGTTGTTTGCACTGAAACCTCATTTCCTGTAAAGCAGTTTTAAGATACTCTGTTTATATGGAGTTCCAATTCCAATGCTAAAGCAATATAGCCTTCCAGATTTAGCTATTTAATAAGATTTTTATATTTTTTAAGAGTGCTGTATCACTTATAAAGAATATCCAAAGAAGTTTTGCTCATTTCTTTGATTTCACATGCCTGATATGATTGCACATACAGTCTTTATAACCAATTTATATATTTTTTAATTTTTATACAATGATTCTGAAATGTTGAGAAAAGTATTTTTGGATCCGTTTCTGTTAAGATCTGTGATATATTTCGGAATACTCTTTCCCCTCTGTCTCAGGTTTCTGTAGAGGCAGTTCAGCCTTGCCAGTGGAAGCGGTGTCCAGACTGAGGTATTGACCAAACCAAAGTGTGCACGTGTATCTGTCCCTCCCAGATGCAGCAGCACACTTGGAAGTCAATTTGGAATGTGCAGCAGTAACCTGAGGAGGCCCAACACATTCAATAATGATCACCATGACAGCCCCAAGTGCAGAACAGTCTTTGACCCATTGTGTACGTGTGTGTCAGCTTCTACTAATACAAATTAGGTAAATTATTGAATAATATCAAGGGAACAAACTTGATCAATTTCTTTCAATGATTATTTCAATCCAGAGTCGACATTGTTTGTCTTCTACCCTTGTTTTATTCATCTCACACCACCCAATTGAGCTCCTTGGTCTAAGTGATCATCATACAACAATTAATTCTTGTTTCACTGATTTTCAAAATTGTGGTAGAACCACAAAGTGGTGACAAAATTAACTATTTTACTTTAGTGTGGAAAGACAATTTTATACCCCTTATGCAAAATAGTCTTAGAAGTCACAAGTGAAAAATCACTTGTAATCAACGAAATAGAGGAATAAAATCCTATTGCAAGTAAATTCTTTTTGAGTAGCAATTTCTCAATGGAAGAAGATGAAATATACTGCTCATATTAAGGATAATGCAGGAGAGTCTTTTAAAAATGCAGGCAAGTCTCTTTATTCCTGCAGAATTTTCTCTTGTGGAATCCTGGGAAAAGGATAAATTTAAAACTCTATGTGTTGTTTAGAAATAGGCTATATTCTGTTTTTCCCTATTTCTTCCCACCCCCCTTTGCCAAAATCATTCCTATTTTTCAGATCTTACAGTGTGTCTGGAAAGTGTACCTGCAACAACAAGAGGAGCAACTTTTAAAGCAGTTGAAGCTGATAACAAATTTCCATCTGGAAGCAAAGTAAACCAAGGATCATGGAAATAGGTGAAGATCCTCATTCAAGAAAATGCTCAGGTTTGGATTTTTGTTCTTCACAGTGAAAAAATCAGGTAAGTGGTACACTCTTCTGGGAAAGAAAAGACATGTTGGAAACATATTCCACACCTTTACACTCAACATTTTGTGCATTTGGATTTCTAGACCAAAGGGGGGGAAATGGCTTCAGAAATAAAATGGCAAGAAATGTTTCAGTCCACTGAGAAATAGATTTTTCAAAATTCAGCACCTTCTGAGCTCTTCCATTCTCAAAAAGTATTGGTTCCTTTTTTGAGGAAACAACTGAATACCTTGATAAAGGTACATGAGAGTGGATATTTGAACATGTACACATGTGGTAACTGGCTTCAGTAGCACATTTAAAATGGCTCAGCAGATGCCTGCACTTCTGAGCTGGATCACTGCCAAGGAGAAGACTACATTCCTCTCAATTTGTTCTGAATAAAGAGATGAGTGGCAATTACTCTGGCCACAGTGAAAGTAAACTGGAATTAACTTAAAAGAAATCAATCTAAAGCATCTAAATGTAGGTAAATGCATTTACCTTCTATAAATACACAACAATAACAGGACAAGCAGTCTTGTTACTACTTAATCTTTAGTCCTTCTCTTCAATTAAAAAAAAAATAAATGTGGACACACACAGTGCTCAGAACTGAGGTTTCTGGCCAGAAGCCAGGCTGCAGGTACAGCACTAGAGAATCATGTGCAGAATGTCGTTCTGAAACTTGTATTTGGATTTTGATTAGAACTGATAAAAGCACCAGGGAAGTTCTACATAGCGCTGTACTCTACAGTACCGTGCAGAAGTGGCTGTGGGCTAGTAAATAAATGGTAGAAGATGGAGATCAGCGAAGATCAACAGTGGATAACTAATCCAGCAAATACATGTTGGAGACATTTTTTCTTCCACTTTTTTAAAGTAGAATAACTTGTGAGCACTTTTCTTCATTGTTCTCTCTCTGATTTTCAAGAGGGTCTATTGAATTAAAAGAAACTGGCGTGGTTATTGGAGAACTGCATTCTGATGCACTGTTGGCAACAGTCAGGGCAACAATGCACAGTGCAGCAGTTCTTAAAAATCTACTCAAACTTTGGATTTATCAGCTGAGACATCTCCTGTTCTTAATATTAATACTGATATTAAAGTGTATGCAAAACAGCATAGTTACATGTTTAGATAAAATTTTACATTGATTACTAGTTTTCGTGACATTCACAAGTGCAGATAGTGTTTCTGTTGTAGATTTTTGTAGCACGAAAATTTAAAATATTTGATGCAAACTTGAAATGCAAAAATACAAAATTGCAACGTTTATATAATTTAGTGTTACCTAAAAACTTAACAAATATTAGATAGGTGTCATTAAAGCAACTTCTAATCTAGCCTGGTTTCATATTCAGTTTCATTGCAAATAAAATCTTTTATAATTATTGTTTCTTATGAGTTTAATGTCAGGTCACAGCCTTTTGTGATAGCAGCTGAAGGAAGGCATGAACTCATTCCCAAAGTTAGCATACAAATTTAAATCTTTTCTTTATTAGTAAAAGTTCATGTTTTTCAATTGGTATATACCCAGTTTTCATTTTCAAGCAGGAAACATGTCAAATACAGCTTGCTTTAAAAAAAAAAATCACTAGGGCTTAAATAAAGCTTAATTTATTTTAGCAGCTAAACTTGTCCTTTTAGTCAAGTTTCATAAGTTTCAGATAATGAAATCTTGCAGCAGTCCTTTATTAGACTGGGAAGCAAAGTGTTTTGTAGCTTGACTTTCAGGGTTGTGGAACACTGTTATCACCCCAAAGAGGGAGGAAATTTTGCTTATCTGAACTAGTCACATGTTGAGATTCAAACAGAAAAGGCACAAACCATAAGGGTATTATGGAAATAGCAAACAATACCTTCACATCCTAAACTGGGATGCAGCCAGTCTACCTCAGCCCTTTGAAAGGGAGGCCAGAGCTTGAAAATTATGTTTAAATAAATATATAGGGCATTATTCAAAGTCTGCCAAGGCTAATGCATTGGGAAGTGTCCAAACTCTAATCGTACTAAGGGAGCAGCTTTTGTCACAGTAACCCTCCCCAGCCCACGGTCCACTGCCCTCTGTTCATCCCCAGCTCACTGCCACACTCTCCATTGTTAGAAAATTCAATTAGCCCTTCATTAGGAAGCAAATAGGTGCAGATAAATGTTTGGTATTCTGCCTTCAGTAGTGGCTAACCAGAAATATCCCCTAACACCCCAAAGTTTAATCTGCAGAGCTGGATGTAAGAGAACAACACCTTCCTGCTGCCTGTAGGGCCGAGTTCTGCCCTGCTGCATGAGACCAAATTAATCTTCTCCTAAGCAGTGTTGTTTCAGATATTGCTGTTGGTCAATTATGCAGCCCCTCTTAAATTCCCTGCTCAGCTGTTGTACTGCATAAGTGATTATTTCCTGTTGGGTGTTATCTGACTACTAACTATAAATCTTAGTGAATAACCACTTGTTTTCCTGTTCTGACAGATGCTCCCAGGGAATGCTTGTTAAGGGAAGAAGGACTTCTGTCTGCATCTGGTGCAGTCAGCCCCAAAGCAGATGAAACACTAAACAACCTTGGCCAGATTTTGCATCCTGATGCTCACAGGTATCATTCCCCTGTAATGAGAGATGCCTGGAAAAGCACTATTTCAGTCTGCTGTGCTCACAATCCATAAGGATTCTGGTGTTTCCATACTGCAGATTGCACTGATTTAGAACTGTGCTGTGCCATTCATTACCTCAGTAATCAGGAAGGAGAAACTAATAGTTCAAGGACTTGTTCTTCATAAAGAGATCTTGCCAGTGGCTATGGTAAAACTTTTGATATGATAATGAAACATGGAAGATTCTGCCATTCTTTGTTCTTCCTCTTTTTACATTTATTACAACTGAGAAGAAAAGAAAATATAGCAAAGGATGTGAAAGACATTTCCACACTCATCTGAATAATTTTAATATCTTAATCTAGAAGTTTTTAGAAGTCTCCCTCTTTTGATAGATATACTTTCTATATACTGCTGCCTCAGGGACACCTTTTGGTGAGAGCTGGGCCTGGGTAGGCTGGAGAAGAATGAGAGGTTATTTTATCAATTTGTACAAATATCTCCAAGGGGTGTCAGAGGGTGGGGCCCAAGGAGAAACGGCCATAAACTAAAACACAACCAGTTCCACCTCAACTTGAGGAAGAACTTCTTTCCTTGGAGGTGGCAGAGCCCTGGGACAGCTGCCCAGGGAGGGTGGGAGTCTCCCTGTCTGGAGACATCCCAAACCCGTCTGGATGTGTTCCTGTGTCACCTGCTCCAGTGACCCTGCCTGGGCAGGGGCTGGACTGGGTGGTCTCCAGAGGTCCCTCCAACCCCAACTATTCTGTGATTCTGTGAAATAGTAATAATTTATGTGTAAGAATCTATAGAGTGATGGAACCATGCTGGGCTGTCTTAAAGAAATAGTTCATCTTGTCAATAATTCTTCCAGCTCTCTGCCAATTTGCTATGTAAACTTTCTTTGATCAAGGCCAGAAAAAAGACCTTATCAAAATAAAGGCAGAATCTGGTGCAGAGCTGACTGAAGAGGAAAAGGACTGTTGTGTAATTACTTGTTTTACATAAAAATAACACCAAAAAACCCGTAACAGCTGTTACCCTTTCCCTAGCCCTGGACAGTCCTTTGTAACCCTCAGATATCATTCCTGTGCCTCAGGCCTGACTGCTGGGTGGCTGTCCCTCACTTGGGTGATCAGATAATGGCCAAAGTTCTGTTCCATGGCATATTGCTGAGGGGGTATCTCACAGGAAGGTGGGACTTCTTAGCATCCATAATGTACAGCACAAGCACAGCTAAATCAGCCCCATCCTTTTCTGTCATTTCCTATGTCTCCACATTTTATTTATTTTTTTTGTTTTTTTGAGTTTGTTTCTCCCTGTCATTCCTTGATGTCTTTGCCAGGCTAGTGAAGCTGGTTTCTAGACAGAAATGTCAGAAATTCAGTACATAATTTTTGCTATTTTTTCAGAGAAACTACTTTTATTTCATTTCAGCATCCTTAGGGTCTTCAATTGTGGAATTTTTTTAATAAGGTCGATTTTCATTGTAAAAATAACAGTTAAAAGTAAGATATTATATTTTAATATGAAGTAAAAACACTTTACCTGAAGGAAAATGCTGTAATAATGAGGAGTGGATGTGATGAGTAAATGCTGCTCTGTGCAGTTGTGTCATGTGTTTGGATGACACAAGTGGGACTGGGAGAAGCTGAGCAATGGAATGCTGGCTTAGAGATACAGCACATCAGCTAATTTTCCTTCTGAGTTTTATGTAGATGACAGAACAAAAAATGGAAGGAAATTAAGGTATTTTGAATATACTGAAGCTTACTGCCTCTTCATAAAAGTAGGGCGTATATGAAAAGGAGGAAAACTGCCCCACTTGAGTATTTGGATTTTACCAAGCAGCTACTCAGCTCTGTTTCTTTGCTGCAATTTGAAAACTGATGTTTTAATAATCAGCTAATGCTTATTATTTAATTATTAATTAATTAGTTAATGCTTCTTCACTTTTGCTTCAGCCTGAGTATATATCAAAATATTAGTTGTACACAAATGTTCTTGATCACAAATAAAAGTTGTGACATCACATTGATCAATAACAACATTGAGTTTGCAGAGGATGTAAAATCATAGTAAATAATTAATAATCACAAGACAGATGTGCTTCTAATAATTTTATAGGGTGTAATGCAGTATCAAAAAGCTTCATTCTTTCAAAGGTTAAGTGCGAACTGGGAATGAGTGGTGCAGATACCAACCACAGAGTGTTTTCACTTACATGTGTGCTTAATAATTGTCCTCTACTAAGAACAGTTAAAAACCCTGTCCCCTCCAGTTTGATTTTTCCTGATCTGTTATTCAGATTTTCCTCACTAATCTATGATGCTTAATCTATTTTATGTTCTATGATCTATTTATTTAGTCATTTCTTACTCTGAGATGCTGAATCTGCCCCTTATGTTGTTTATTTTGGTGCAAAATACCAAAAATTCTAGTGGCAAATGGATTATATCATTGTTATAGTGAAAATGCACAGTCCTCAAAGTTGTTAAATAATGAAGATGAAATTTGGTGTTCTCTGCTTTTAGTAATCTGCAGTCTATCCTTTCAGTAAGTGAGAACAGGAAATTTTTTTACTATTTAATCAAATAGCTAAAGATATTAAAACTAGAATAAGTTAGGGACTTTTAATAGACTCTGAAAACACAGCAATTTCAAGATGGTTCAGATTAATTATTCTTTAATTAAATGCAGTATGTTAATCCTGAAGTACAGACATTTGGTTTGCAAAAATTGTGTAGGAATCTATAGAAAACAAACCTATTAATAAAGCTTAATTTATAACGTGGAGAGGGGAAAGATGAGATGAGCAATTGTGTCACAGCTGAAGCAGAGAGGAAAGAGAACTATATAAGAATAAGATCAGCAGAAAGAATTTGTGGTTTTATTAAGGGATACAGAATGAGTTGACTATGCCAGATTTAGATTTTCAGAAAAATGTAAAGAATTAAAAGACACAAAACAAATAATTTTGTAAAGACAATTAGGAGCTTGGGATTTTTTTTTCAGGTTTTCATCAATATAAAAGGTTGCTTTTCATAAAAAACTATAAAAATATAAAACAATGTGAATCACCCTGTGGTGATTAAATCCTTTTACATTGCAAGGTTTACACAGGGTGTCACAACCTTGCTCTGACCATCTGAACACTGCATTATAATATACAGCACCTGATCCTATAGGTGAATATGAGTAATAAAACCCAGGGCTCATAAACTCCCTCAGACTATGCACCTGTGCTGCATTTTAATACCATCTCTCCACTTTCTGTATCATTAAACCTGACACACCAAATTTTATTCCCTTTAGTGGTGTTGTTAGGTTGAATGCCTACTAAATATGAGCCCTAAGTGAAGATGACTTCACCTTGGTGCTGAGCTTTCTTTGCTTCAATTACCTTTGGTACTTACCTTGCTTCAATTAACTTTGCAGGATCTGTGAAAAGGTCTCCTTATTATGGTGAGATATTTTTATAAGGAAGGAAAAATATATTTGGGAGTACACAGTGATATAGAAATGAATTTTAAAAAGTGGTAATTTTGGCAGGTAGAAGCAGCTAAAGGCCATATTTAAGTAATAATAATTGTTTAAATCTATTTATAGTCCCTCTTTAAAACTTAATCCTTTTACTTAACCCTCTACAGACTGTCTCAGTACAGAAATATTTTTACCTGTCTTTTTCCTGTGCTCCTTATTTATTCGAATTTCATCTCAAATTTCTCAGAGCAGTAATCATGTCATTTCAACATAAATTACTGTGTTGTTGCTACACATCTTAAATATGATAGTGTACAGGTATTTCAATATTGCCTTCTAGCAGCTCTTACATCAGACAACAGTAAGGAATTAGACCTGAAACAGGGATAGTGCAGGTTTCAAGTGCTAATAAAGCTGAATCTGCAAGTGAACCAAGCAAGCAAAGAGTGAAGGAAATTAAGAGTTAACTTGTTTGCTGTTGAGGTGTTGTAGCAAATGGTACTGATTTCTGAATCCTTAAAAAAGAATGGCTTCTGTCATTTTTTATTTATTTTAAATCTCTGTGGCTAACTGATATAAAACTATTTGATCTCCAGGCTTGGCTAACTTGCTGCTGTCCATCTCAGCAGGAATTTTGAGCACAAATAATGATTACTCGATGTGAAAACCAGCAATGGGGAATTTGGGAAGGGCAACGTAGAAGCCAAGATAATTTTTAAGCCAGCGTTCAAAAGGTGATTTAGAAGGTTACATTCCTTGAGATCTGGACGTTTGTTTTCCAGTGGGAAAATACAAGATTGGGCTTACACAGAATGAGAGTGAGTTAGAATGAGGCAATAAGTAGAAACACCAAATATCCATGGTCTAATGTCAGCCCTTAACTCTCACCAGAGTAAATGTTCATTGGAACTGGCACATCTCAGAGGAGAGTTTGTTAGAGATAAAGCCAAATACTAGGACAGATTTTTGAAATATCTAACAAAATATTGATTTACAGTTTGAAGGAAGGGGTCCCTTGTTTTACCAAATCTCTCATCCTTGAAAAGTTTAAAAGTTTAAAAAGTGTGTCAATTTATCTATTGATCTGTGTATTCTCAATAAAAAAAAATTATCTAAATGAAGATGTTTCTTCTTTTCCAATATGAATATTTTCTTTTACCTTATTAATTAACAGGTTCTTTGCTATTAGTCAAACCATGAGTTGCTTTAGTATTTCTTTCTTTAATAATCTTTGGTTTTGCCTGATATTATGTATGGGACTAAAAGGCTTAAATGAACCTGAATGTAGCTATTCCTCAGGTAAGATTTTTCAGGTAATTGTTACTTTTTCTATTAAATGCCATGTTGGTGCTTTTGGATTAGTTGCTAATAATTATTTATGCTTTTTAAAATTATTATTTCACAAGCTAGCCTGCACACAGCAGAAATAAAGAAAAAAATACATTAATAATTTTTCTTTTCCTTTCTAGATATGCAGAATTTTGGTATTCAGTAGCTGAGTAAGATCTAGTCCTGCCCACATTCCAAGTTTAAACAATTTAACAAGTTCAGTTAATCAGGAATGACTTTGAAAATAATTTTCTCCTCACTTTTAGAGCTCTGTGTTTCTGTGGAGTACTTCTGATCAAATACTCCTTTCCCACGGCCAAAAGCTCTTGCTTTCCCCACTGAAGGCTGTGCATTTGTTCTCTGTGGTAAATAGTTGGCCTGTGTGCTTTGATTTGCTGCATTTTCCTTGTTAGAGCATATAAAATTTAGGAAAAGAAAGTTTATGAATGGATCTGGACATATGGCCCAGCTTTCTCTCCTGTAATATCACACACAAAATAAGGGTTTGCTGTGCTGGAAAGCAGAGGAGTGAGAATTCCCTCTGTGGTGGCACGTGTCAGCCTTCACTCAGTTGTGGATATGTTTTGAACCTGACTGAAAAACGACTCTTCAACTTCAGTTTATTTTATTTTCATGTAACATAGCAAAAAAAATCTGTTTTGGGGATGGGTATCTCATTAGAGAGACAATAACCAAGTGCATGAGAAATGCTTGTTCATCACTGGGATGTTGAAATTTGTGAGTAGCCTGGGGGGAGCTGTGTGAATACCTTGTCACCCCAGTGATGGCCCTGGCATGACCAGGTCACTTGCTGCTGACCAGTCTTTGATTAAACCATTCTGTCTTCTATGTCAGATATCTCCAGAAGCATATTTGAAATTTAATTTTATTTTTAGGATCAAAACAGACATATTCAGCTGGATAAAATATTTCTACTGTTAAATTTATAGTCATATAAAGGTGTTACAGACAATCTATATCTTAGAAGATTATAACACTTTTTGTTTCGGTTTTTTTTTAATCTTCTTCATCAAAGTAAAATGAAGAATGGGGTCTTTGTAAATGCAGCATTTTCCATTATATATTTTAAAGGGCAAAGAGTGGTCTATAAAGACCCTCAAATTCTGTCCATAACCTAAGTTGTCTTGATAGAAAATGTAAAAATTATTAATTTTCTTTGCTTAGAATTTTTTTTTGTTGAGAAGACCTGCTGTTGTGTCATGTTTTTTCCTTACACCTCAGTGATTGGCTAGAACTACTTTTTTGAACAAAATCAAGCAAGTAGTAAATATTAATATATTCTAGTAAAAAAATACAAATGTTTATGTCATATTTTCATACTTCATGGTTTCATCATTATTATTCTATCCTATTTCTCTAATGATATTCTGTGCTGTTGCCTTGTTTTATGAGACTTGTGCTGTGGTTTTTTTTTTCCTCAAGGTGAGCTTTACACATTTTTATATTTCTAATGCATAGCCTTGAAACATGAAACAACATTCAAGCCAGTTGGTTGCATATAAACAACTGCTTTTCCAAAGGATGACATCTGCCACAATCTCCAAGATTTGTGATTGTTTTTTTCAAAGTCAGTGTTCCCAAACTCTCTCAAGAACATTTGGGAATGTGCTTTGTAGGTTGTTTGGCACGTTGGTTGCTTTTTCTCATTGAGTTGCAGTTTTCCTCATAAATCTAAATAGTGTGCTAATGATTTGTGTGTGTTGTAATTGGTTCTGTATTTTTTAGAAGGATTTATTGTTGTTGCAGTGTAATGCAATTATTAATTGGTGTGCTTGCTAATCTTTGTCGTTCTTGCATTTGGTTGCCTTTATATTTCTGAAATAATTTCTTCTGCTTGACTAAAGCAGAACATGGGCTCGTATTTGAAAATGTGACCTCTCTAGAGCAGAGCTGGCTTTGCCTTTTGGGCTAATTAGCATTCAGTGGTACATTCCTGAATGGACACTGTACAAGGTATCAACTGTTGAAGGAACAACTGTTTTTCCCTCCTGTACTCGGAAAGATCAACCATGTAATTAACGTGCTCAAGTAGCTGTGGTCTAAGATAAGAAAAGTCAATCCAAACCTGTGTTAATAGCTTCAACTTCAATTAATTTTCATCAGAACTGTCATATACCCCCCAGTGGCCCTAACACTGTTGGAAGACGGCTGGCTGTGTGTTTTTTAACAAATGGATGAGAGGGAGAAATAAAAGCGTGAGACCAATATGCAGAAACCTCTATAACAGTATAATCAGACTGCTTTCCACATGGTCTATCTGATAATTTTTTACTCAGTATAGATGTCAGCCACTGATCAAAATTAGGACATAAAAATGTGAAGGTGACAATATTCTGTTTGTTTGTCCTACAGATTTTTCTGGCAAATTATTTTTCTGGAATGAACAGTCATCAGCAAAGCAGAGGAAAGGGACGGGTCCTGCCTCCATCCTTGATGTCGGTGGTCATTAGAGAAAAAAGAAATTACACCAAGATAAGTGAAATACTTGGTTTATGTCTCTGAACTTCATTCTCTGTTGTCCCTACTTATCCAAATGCTTAGAAGAAAGGAAACAAGCTGCAGTCAGAAAAAGCCTGTTTATATACAAGCATGATTTTTCTTCACTAATGGCAGATGGAGTATCTTAATAATGTGATAAACTCACAGAACTGAATTAGTGCACTGAATTTTCATGACACAGAGCCAACCTATGTAAAATCATTCATGGGCTCAGACACAGGGATCTTTAAGCTAAATTAATGAATCCTTTTGCTGAAATAAATGAAAGTAAATTGTACTAATTGTAATGAAGATAAATTATACATACTTTTGAAATTTAAAAAATATAGCATACAGGCATATATAAGTTGCTATGTTGAGCCATAGCATCATTTTCAAGTCTTGTTATGGAAGAAATAGGTTATTTGCCTCATAACCTTTCTGTTTTTCCAATGGTTCTAAATTAAGTCCCTTGGATCATTCTCCAAGGTCAGTGGCTTTTCCATGAAGTGCAGAGAGCCTTAGCCTCTTCTGAGTTACTTAAATTCCCTGTACTCTAGGCCACTGGTTTTAGTCTTTTGTTCTCTTTCATTTCTGGATTTGGCCAAAGATAATATAACAAGCTGTATGTGCTACCAGCTTTTTATTTCCCTCCCCACTTTCTTAATGAATATGAGAGCTCATCCTTTCAGTCTAACAGATCACCTGCATGATTGCTGGAGAATTAAGTCCTAACTCTCATTAGCTTTCAGTAGGTCAAGAACAAGGGTTGCACAGCAGGCAGAGTGCAAAGACTACAAAAAGTGATTTTTTTATATTCTTTTTGATATTGCTATTTATATCTGTTAATACAAAAGGATAGGCCTCTAAAGTTACTCTTCAGAATACAGCTAATACCATTAAAAATCTCGAAGCTCCAGTATTATATTAACAGGAAAAGTGTTTCAACAAAAGAATAGGGATAAAGTGTTGTGTGACTAAAGACTACCTTTACAGAAAACATAATTTCTGTCTTTCTGCCAGTTGTATGACAAGTAAGAAACTTCTGTACTTCTGAAAAATGGTACTTGCTCAACTTCTCCTAATAAATACTTCAGTTTCTTTAGCAACTCTTATCTCAGCACGTTTTTCAAGTTTGAATTGTGTCCTTCAGTTCCCCTCCCCAGTAGGTCACAGTTATTATTCCCTGTAAAACAAGTGAAGAAGCTCTGGAAAACACACATTATTTTCCTCAATAATATGTGATGAACAAATGACAGAAGCAGAAATAATATCCTGCTGTTCTAGCTGTTACACTGCTACATTTCCTGGCTTGTATTACCGTGGGAAGGGAGATCAACACTTCGTCAGAGTGACTAAGCAGTTGGAGGTGCTGTGTTAATGTGGCAATATCTCCTAGGATTTGGGTTCGCTTGACAATTACATTCAATTAGAAAACACCACTAAGTGACTTCTCAAGGTTGTGATTTAACTTGGTGTGATTTCCAAGTGAAGAAAAGCCCTGGAGGAGAGGTTATTAATTGTACTTTTCACAGCATTGCCTAAGGAGCAACCAAGGTCAGTGCCACCTTCCCAGGCACTCTGCAGCTGAGTGACCAGGAGGTGCTTCAGTTTAAACAGTTTAGAATCTGAGTGGACAACTGGCAAATGCCATTTATGGAGGGAAGGACAGAGTGAGAGGGGAGGTTCTCTAAACAAATATGGAGTGATGTCAAGAACAAAGTTTTTTGGCAAAAATACTTGGGCAAAGATCTGATTGTTCTTTCTTTGTCATGTAACAATTCTCATTCTGATGAAAGTGTAGAGCCCTGTGCAATGGTCCCTCACACTCTTCTTGTTCTGTCTGGTCTTCTTATTCTTTAGCTTCCTTGTACTTTTTTTATTTTTTTCAAAATTGAAGGTGTTTCAAAGCCCCAGACGTTTACAGAAAGACCTACTGGCAAGTGCTGTTGGTCCAATTCACTAAGCCTTCTTTTCGTTACTTTTTTGCTTTATTTTGGGGGGATTTGGTATGTTTTGGGGGTTTTGTTGTTTGTTTTTTAATTGTTAGTAAAAACAGTTTGCAGGGAGATCAGGGAATGTTAAAGGACCAAATACAGTTTTTGAGAGATAACATACCTCTTAAGGTTATCTTAAGATAATATACCTCTACATTGTTGCTTGCCAGTATTTTGTAGCATCTAAAACCTAATTTTTCAAAGCCTCTTTCTTCTAACAGGAAGAAAAGAAGACACTGCTTAGTTCTGTAAGTCTTCATTTTAATTTTATTTCTTTTCCAATACTGAACAGCTTTCCAAGCAGCTGAGCCAAGAGAACAAGTGAGTCAAGTGTTCAGATTAGCCTGTAAACTGCAGGCTGCAGGGAGCCATGGATAGAACCAGAATTATTTGCTTTGTTCTTATGCTTCCTTCCCCAAGTGCCCACTTCCCACTCTCCAAGGCAAGAGTCTCTTATGCAGATCTTCCCTCGGATCTGGTCTTGAAGGTAGTTCTTTATTTCAGCCAGGAAATTGGAAATATGTTTCAAGTGTTTGGTTAGAAGAAAAAGCTAAAAATAGCCACCCCATAGTAGTTGATCAAGTTTCCCCTTTATTGAAATACGCAATGAAATACATTTATCATTAAATATCAGGGAAGTAATGAAGAAAAAAAAACATTTGGCAATCATCATGCATTTTTTCAGATGTATTCATATAGAATATCTCTTAAGAATTGCTGGAGATACAGTAAGATTATATTTTCAACATGAGACCCAAATGTAGGTTTCTTATAAGCAAAATTTTACTGTTCATATTGATGTGGTATTGGAATTTTTCCCAAGTTGTTTTTTTTTCTGGACTCCCTCAACAATGCTCAACTCTTTATGTGTTTACTGGAACTGTATGACCTTGGCCTTGCAGTCCGTGCATTCAGTTCACTGCTAATATAAAATTAATAAGACTACCTATAATAAATGTAATAATTCTAAATAATTTTAATGTCTGAAGTTATGCAAGTTATCCCAGTTTTAACTAGAATAATTCTGCACCTGAGTTTTATTTAATTTCTCAAAATCAGAACTCAATCTCACGTTATTGAGACAAGATTTCAACAAGCACATCAGTACATACTCAGAAAAGTAGTTGAAGGTCAAAGCTCTGCTTTAACAAATGCAAAATTATTTATTTATTAAAAATGTTCATGTTTCAAACCAATCAAAAGTTGGAGGGTCCCACACAATTTAAACTTATTTTTGTAATTAAAAGTAATTTTGTTAAACAAGAACAGCCTAACAGCACCATCTTCTGACAAACTCCAATTTTTGCACTAACCTTGAAATGCACTTTTAATCCTTTGCATAAATATTTTGGTTCCTGTCACAAATAAAGCAGAGACTAGGGGAAATAAAAGTAAGTGTAATCACATCTATCCGAGCTAAGGACTTTGGCTGAGAGTCCTGAGCAACCACTTACTGTCCAATTTCTTCTTTTCACTTAAAACAGGGAGAGAATTTCATTCAACTGCAATTGTACCTTAAATTGTTGTTGAAAGGTTGCCTGCAAAAACTTTTCAAAGGCATATTCCTGTCAAATATTTGGAAAGAGGTAATTTATATGTAATTTGAACAGTAGACAATTCTACCAACCTCTGATATCCTGTTACACTACTATGAGAGTACATTATTAAATATGTCCCATTTTCTTACCCATTGTTGCTGCATTTATGCAACCAACATTGCTGTCAATTTTGTAGTGAAGAGCACAAAATAAATGAATGTTGATCATTTTAAGATGTTTGTGATCCATTTAGGGCAGCAGTGATGTTGGGTGATTGTACACTGGCAGTGGTGGTTTTGCTCATGTTTATGCTACATCTTTGAGCTCTTGCACTTGGTCACTTATATGAAATCACAGGAGCAAAACTGAGGAAGCTGCACATTCCCAGACAGCAAAACCAGCTTCCTAATAATCTATTTTGTCATGGCTCAAGGTTCTTGTCTCTGCTCCTCAGAGCTGATTAGTTGCTCGTACACAACTTCTCTCCCTGAAAATAGGATCTCACTGCCTGCTCCTCTACAGGCTTGTTCCTCACAGGAAACCCCAAGAAGATAAATGGACTTCTGACTGCTTCTTTATTTTACTTTGGGATTGATACACCACCTGTTCTCCTTATTAAACTCTCAAAATTAAAAGAGACCCTTCTGGAGGTTTCTGGTTCTTTGGATTAGTTTATCTTGAATTCAGTTCCAGTCTTATTTCTTGAAACTCCACCACAATTTGGGCTCAATCTTTCAATCAGATCTCATATTTCCTGGTCAAAATCCACTCAACATGTGCAATCTAAATAATCATTTATGCATAAGGTTACAGATGTTCATATTTTTAAAGTTTTAGTAAAATTTTAATTATAGTAAGCAGTGGTATTCTGTGGAATGTGCTTTATGCATGTTAAAATATAAGGGATTTAAACTTTGGAAGGTTTGTTTATCTGTTTTGTTAAAACAGAGTGTTTTTATTTGACAGAGTAAACTCTTGGAATGTAAATGTCATGTAGAAATATTAGATACACTTTTGCTGGTGTAATAGATGGAACGATAATGAATGCTTATCAAGTTTTGATAGAGAATCATCCATTCTTCTCCCAAAAAAAAAGTGATAATAAACACAGTCCTGAAGCAATTTATGGAACAGCAACTTTGCCTCTCAAGGGAACAACTCTATTTCATATCATTCCAAGTAATTTGTGAACGTACACATTTATGGTAGAAACCTGCAAGGTATCTTTTTAAGTAATCACTGTTTTCATGTGTATTCATGAGTTTTTAGCCAGATAACTAATCCCTGTACTCATGAATTACATATTCACATGTTTAAATGTTAGTTGTATCACCACAGCCATAATGAGGAAATATATGCTCTACACAGCTGTAGTGCCTAGAAGCTTGTAGCAGGAATAACTAAAAATATTCAAAGTCTGTCATAATGAAATGAGTGTGTTAATTAGAGATTGAATGAGAGAAAAAGTAAAATTTTCAGTCGTAAATTGAGAATTGAAGAATGAAATACTGTACTACATTTCCAGACCAAAAGGTAAGGAACTTTGTGGGAGGAAAGTGCAAATGGAAATTTGTTGTTAATTTGGTGACTGTACTCCAACTTTATTGGATCTCTGAGGTTTGATGTGCTGGAGCAGGGCTTGCATATATAGATCCTTTGGAGATCTAAAAGAATACAGCAGTAAAAAAATAGTATTTAGTTCTGAAATGGAAGTTTAGGAATATTTTCAAATCATTGCACTGCAACTTGAACACAGTGATGCCTTACTGTTGCAGCTGTGTGCTTTGGAAAGCTATTGATTTATTGTATTGATTTTACTTCCAGAAAAAAGCATGCCATTCTGGAAGAAAGCAGAGCCTGACATTCATAAGTGCACTCCATTTTCATATATATGTACCAGGGGAGGAGAGCTCTGGTTATAGAAGTCAATTCAATTCCAGCTATGTGTCATTCAGCTTACAAATAATTCTGTTATATTTTGGAAATTCAGAAGTTAGGCAGTATGTTGCATTTGATTTTAAAAGGGTATTAAGAACAAAATATTGATGACCATCGAAATACCTTTGTGGTTTTTTTCTTGCGTATGTTACAAAAATCCTCTTTTTTGAGAAAGATTTATTAAAGTTGCCCTAAATCTCAGGGTGTCTGATATTTATTCTTGAATGAACTCGAACTAGAAAGTTTGATTACTCAGGGCAGCCCTAGGAAGAAGGACTTGGGGTTGTCAATTCATGAGAAGCTCAACGTGACCCAGCCAAGAGCTCTCAGCTCAGAAAGGCCCCCGTGCCCTTGGCAGCCTCCAGCTCTGTGGGCTCCACCACAAGAAGGATGTGGAGCTGCTACAGCCAGTCCAGAGGAGGGTCCCAAATATTCCCTGGGGGCTGGAGCCCCTCTGCTCTGGAGCCAGGCTGGGAGAGCTGGGGGTGTTCAGCCTGGAGAAGAGAAGGTTCTGGGTAGACCTCAGATTTTTGGGAAGAAATCCTTCCCTGTGAGGGTGGGGAGGCCCTGGCACAGGTAGCCCAGAGAAGCTGTGGTTGCCCAATCCCTGGAAGTGTCCAAGGCTGGGTTGGATGGGGCTTGGAGCAGCCTGAGATGGTGGAAAGTATCCCTGCCCATGGCAGGGGGCTTGGAATGGGATGATGGGATGGAAGGAAAGGGCTTTTAGACAGATGTAGGTTTGTTTGACAAAATGAGAGCAAAGTGTGCTGTCTTAGAAACATTTAAAGAGTAACGGCTCATGTAAAACATGCTGGAAATAAATAAGACTAGATTAGATTACATTGCACCGTAATAATGAATTTCATTTCTTCTAGGTATTTTATTTATGCTAAATCACTTTATTTGCTTTCTTTTCGTTTCCCCTTGCTACTTTCTCATCTGTTTATACTTGTATGAAATGCAAGTAAAACAAAACACATAAATCAATAGACCTAATTATAAGAGACAAGAGTAGGTTGTACTTGTTTCCACAGTTGGAGCCTGAGACTTTCAAGTTTGACATGTTTTCTGATGACTTATTTGTTCATGTCTTCTAAAAAATGTAGAATCTCCCCTGAGACATTTAAGGTAAAAAAAGATGCCAAGAAATTATGTGTTTTTAAGCCTCTTTGCAATTATTGCAAATTTAGTGTAAGTTAAACTTCTGAGGAAAAGAAACAAAACCTAAACCTATTTTGTTACTGGTAACAATATAATTTGCATTCTTTGCATTTAGATTTAAGAAATGGAAAAAAGAAAGAAAAAATTATATGTGAAAGTCAGAAAAAAAACGACATTGTTGTTTAAAATGATTAAATGTAATAGTCCCAACCTGTCCCTTCTTTTTATTCTTTATAATAGTAAGAATTTTCCTACTCATTGCTTCAGCCGAGTCAGTATTTTACTAATAAATATTTGAGCTGCATCTTTTCTGGTGAGAATAAAGAGTCTCCAAGCCATGGCTGGTATGGAAACCCCTTGTGTCAGAGATTGGGAACCTGTATCAGATCTAGGTGATGAAAATTTCTGTGGATGCTCCTGTTGCCGGAATGACTTTCTGCTGGATTATTAAAAATTTTGCATTTTTCATTCTTTACTCCTTTATTATAAAAAAGAAAATCCCTATTTTTGAAAAGTAGTAACATTTCTCACTCTCCTTCTCTGAGACTGCCTATGATGGTGAACAGTTGATAGAGACAAACTTCATAACCTTTTCTTTCAGAAGAATGCTACAGTTATACTGACTGTGTACCCAGTAACAGGCAGGATTGGAGTTCTTTGGAGGCAAATTGGTTGACTTGACTTAGGAAGATGGAAAATGAATGTACAGCAGAATTCTGGACAGGTATGCAATGCTGTATGGGATACAAATATGCTGGTGGGATACAAATCTGGTCACCCCACATTCCTACATCTTCCGAAAATCTGTTTTCAGCACCAATGATGTGTTGTGGGACTCATGGAGTCTCTGGAACATCTGGGATTGCTATGGAAAACATCAGGATACTTTGCATAACCAGACAGGTTACACTGAAACTGAATCAGAGCTGGAAGGACTGTGGGCTCCTGTGTTGGTGTGAAATTGCTCTTTCAACTTCTGTTGTCATCTTACCTGAGGAACTGAATAACTCTCCTAGATAACGTGACTGTGGTATTCCTATCCAAAATAAATAAAAATGTGTTTCAGACCTGAAGCTATTTTCCACAAACTGAACACTCAAAAGAGGTATTCCTCTTTTTTTGTTTGTTTGTTTTTGTTTTTTGGTTTGGCTTTTTTGGTATGAGTTAGAATTTGATATTTTGCTCTCCATGATGTTTCTTTCCATGTAATGGTGCAAATTTACTTCTCTCCATAAATGTGAGACATATGTTGTAGATCAGGAGTTAATATACAAAATATCTATTTCCAGATTTTGTGCTACAGACAATTAAGTAATTGATATCATGTCTGTAGAGAAAGATTACCATATATTGATATTCAAGTGAAAAAAACCACTAAATAGATTAACAATATTGCCCTAAAAATTCATGGAAAGGCTGTTTTCTTGTATATGTGCCTGATAATTTCCATTTTTAAAGGTATGTTATCAGAACTTAATAAAGGTGAATTATATCTGTTGCACTTGGACATTTCAGGTCTGATTTTTTTAAGGTAAACCAAAACACATGAGCCCAACTTGGAATGCCCTTGTTATTCTAGGCTGAAGTTTAGACCCCTGATATTATTTGACCATACAGCACTTTTTTTTAAGTTTTAGCGTG
The DNA here is from genome assembly GCA_013398175.1 of Climacteris rufus. Taxonomy (NCBI): domain Eukaryota; kingdom Metazoa; phylum Chordata; class Aves; order Passeriformes; family Climacteridae; genus Climacteris; species Climacteris rufus. The sequence continues at coordinate 3,094,669 of VZRZ01001998.1, forward strand.
TGAGGTTTTTTTTCCTAGACTCAGAAAACAAGACTATAAATCCCAGTGGTGGAACTTGAAAAGTTGGGTTTGTGTGGTTCAAATCTTTTGAAAATTCTATAAAGCAGCATGAGACATTGTTCTATTCAATTTCTAGCTATTGATCCAACTGAATGTTTGTTTGGACATTGCCTTTGCAGCTTTATTTGAACAGAAGAAATACTTTTCTTTTTAGAGATCGTGTGTGCAGGGATTTCTCTTACAAGGGATACATTTCATGTATACAGATTTCTCATGCTGAGGGCAATAAAATAATTTTGCCCTTGAAGCTGAGCATTATCCCCCCCAACTTGCAGAGCTCAGATGTGTGTTAATTGCAAAAAGGATGGGGAGCAGCTCACAATTGGGAAGATAAATGCCTTGGCCACCAGAGGAAAATAGTTCTGATTAAAGATATGTCAAGCAGGCTCCCCTGTTTCTATATCAGGCTCCTTGTGAAAAAGCCAATGTTGGAAAGAATTCAGGACTCAAAGGTTGGATCCTGGGCCCAAGAAAATCGGGCTCTACCATAAATATGGAGAGATCTTTCATTATGGGAGGTGATAGGAGTTGGCCTAATTGCTTTCCTACTGATGGGAAGGTCATACAGATGTTTTTCTCCAAAGGGTTTTGTTCATACGTGCTCCTGAAATGCAAGAGGTTTTCTGCAATAATTAAAAAATTTGATTTCATCTACTTACACTTATTTTTCTTTGTTTTTCCTCTCAAGGTAAGGCAAATAATCATGTATTCCTTTTTTTCTTTTCTAGTGCTTCACTATTATGTTTTTTCAACTCAGGTTTATTTGTTAATGTTAATTTTTGTGTTTATGTGTGTTTTATAAAAACATACAATGAGCTTCTGTGAATTAAAAACTGTGATGCAAAAGCAAAGAAAACACTATTTAGAGTAAATCTGCTCTGTAAAACACACTCAGCAATTAAGGTATTTTCTGTTCATGTGAAAATTCAGAGTTAGACTAGAAAGAAGCACTAAAGCATGCATACAAGATGCCACACGTTTAGTTGGATTTGGACAATTTAAGCTTGCATTAGCTTAATCCTTTGTGTTTGGGAAGGCTTTTTGGACATAAACGTGTCTGTGCTGATGAAAATTTTTAGCATTCAGCAAATTTGGTGTTGGTCAGTGGTTGGCTGGATTAATATCTTTAAACAAAATTTCTGGCCTTCTCTGGTACTTTCAGGGTTATTTGATGTACAGAACTGCATTATATTACAAGCGTGATAAAAATACAGTATTGACTTAGTGTTTCATACAGTTTTATAGTCTTATAAAATGGTATTGATCCATCTTTAGTTTCGAAGGTCAGCATAAAGTTTACAAAGAGAAGTATATGAGGAAACATAATGCAGTAGTTGCCCATTAAAGTATTAAAATGTGACCTGCTGTTGCAGGAGCTTTCAACAAGTCTTTTATTTGCCTCATCAGTCCCAAGCTGCACACACAGGATATAAATTTTGCCTAATAAAAATTAATATAATATTGCACTGATTAGGATGCTTTGCATTGTAACCATTCTCTCCTTGGAACAGTTCAACATGCATTAATGCACCTTTCTTTCAAAGCATGGAGTTATTTTATAATGCAACAAATGCATTGCAAACTTGGGACTGGAAAACATCTGATTTGATGCATCTCCTTTTCTTCTGGTAGTACTTGTTCTTCTGTATAGTCAATGTCCTTTGAATTACACAGCTTGGTGTTTGTTGTCTCTTGAGACAGGAAATGTAAATAGACACCTTGAATTGGAAAGTAAATGAGAATTAGACAATATTGCATTGGAAGTAAAATCAAAACAGAACCCGCGGCTGTGAATTTGCCAAATAGAAACATTGGGGATTTAATTTGAAGCAAGATTTGGAGACTCTAGTGGTCCTTTTATTGAGGAGAGATGGAGTTGTGCTGCTGTATGTGGCTGCTTTCCTCGTCTAAAGTCTGGGAGATTCTCTCTCAGTATACAAAGTAGAAGAAATTTAAAAGTAGTAGGAATTTAAGCCAATTCCATATTCTTTTTTAATTTATTGCGTAAAGCTTCTCTAATATGTGTAACATATTGTATAGTTGAGAGCCTCAGGCTGGAAAAATACTTATATAAAAATATACAGATACAATATTTACCTTCATTACAAGTTAAGAAATATATTTGATTCATTTTGTTAATTGATCATAATTGTTTTTACATATATCAACTATATAGATCACTAAGAAAATCTACAGTTTTGGGGGACATTTTAAACTTTGAAAGTGTTTTAAATGTGTTAATTTCTTCCATGTAAATTCATTGTTAAAAATAGTATTATTTTTACAGTCAGTATAACAGGGAAAAATGGAGGCAAAAATATGCACAGTCTCCAGAATATTGACAATGAACTTTTTCAAAACAACAACAACAAAAACATAGGCAGAATAAAGACTAAATATTTCTTTCCAATCTCTTGTCAGGCTGCAGCAACAACAATAAGTAAACTTCTGTATGAGAGCTCAGGGAAATTGCTGTTACAAACTGTATTACACTACTTATTTTGGAAAGCAGGGAATGGCGTACAGCAACAGTGGGAACAGCAGAGAGCAGAAGTCAACTGGCAGAAAAAATTGTAAAAACTGTTGGATATCAGAGGGTCCTTGGGAGGTGCATCATTTCATAATCATAGAAACAAATATTTGACAGTTCCTTTGATCACCTTGAAGGGAAAGGAGTAAGGATTTTGCCTTCAGAATTAATCTGTTATGTCCACAAGGCAACCCCAGTGCAACTTTCTGCTTTATTTGCTTATTTTTGTGTAGTCACATATCCTGCTGTACCTTAGTAAGTTTGGTTGCTTTGTTTTCATTGAAAGCTTTCAGATGCACAATAACCCTGTCTTTTTTAAATTTATGTATTTATTAGGGGGGTCTAAATGGAATCAATAAATAAGATTTATTAGTTACAGATGGGATTATTATTGAGAAATTCAATATCAGTTATCTATCAGAAATAAATTTCATGAGACACTGAAACTATAAAAACCTTTACTGTAATTCACGGATTAAAGGTTTCATTTTGTAGTCTATGGTGCTACACTAGTTGTACTTAATATTTCTGCATTTTTTTCTGCTTTTTCACACAGTTCAAAGGTAGTTGAAATTAAACTTGAGACTTCATTCTAAGGTATTATTTCCATACTTTAACACAATAATTTTCAGTGAAGATTTGATCACCTGTATTTTATATAAATGGTAGATAGACAGTACATTCATTAAACTGAAACTCATCTTTTACATTGCAGAATTCTGCCACTTTTTGGAAGTAGATACATCATTTATGAGAATAAACTGTGAAGTATATGAAAATGTAACATTTGAAAACAGGTTTAGGCCTAGTTCTGAAGATTGAAAACAGAATTCCTCTTTTAGATAAGTCTTTAAGGTATAAAAATTCAATTGCCTTTTTTAGATCTATGACTATTTACCTGGATACAGTGGGAAAAGCGTTCCTACAAAAGAAGAAAAATAACTCTTCAGAAATTTCTTATATCATTGGAACAGAAGTATAAAAGATATGAATTGGATGCTTTGATTACCAGCCTTCATGAAAGCAGGGCTCTGCAGAACAAGAACTTTTTATGAAAGCAAGAATATAGAAGCACATCTGAAAGTTGTTAAATGTTTACAGCAGCAAGAGAAGTTGGTGAAGTCTTTGGTATTTTGCAGGTGAAACCATGTATTTTGTCAGATGGATCACAAGCTGGATGTGTTTATCAACCTTTGCTGCTCAAAGGTGGCATCAGCTGAAACCAGTGGGAGATTCTGGGTTGTAACATTTAGTTCAAATTAATGTATTTATTAAAACCCCAGCTCTCTGTTTTTATAGTTTCCTAGTTCTAGTCATAACCTTTACTCAACAAGCATTTTTAAAAGATAATATCCTCAATAAATCCTCTCACTCTTAGCTCTGCTCATAACCTTTACTCGATAAAGGTTTTTAAAACAGAATATCCTCAATAAAAGGAGAGGGGGAGAGTCTAGCAAACGTTTTGTTGTAAACCTATATAAAGTGTTTGATTACTGTCTTTTAGTTTAGAAGTGCAAATAAATAAAGATATATAATCAAGATAAGGAGCCGATAATTTTGTCCTACAGTTTTCCTTGTTTAATCTTCCAATTTTTATCTCCAATAGTAATATAAAAGGGGCTTGCTTTTTGGAATGTTTATCTTAGTAAAAGAGGTTGTAATCGCAGAAGATACCATATTATTTGCCCTTTTTATATTATATTTAGAAGAAGGCTTAAACAGAAAACCAGAAATGTTAAATATTTATCTAAGCTAGTAGAAAAATTTCTTAAATTTAAATGATTCACAGAAGAACAGAATAAAACTTTAATAATTTTTGCTGCTTTTGTTATCCTTGTAAAGTTTTGCATTTTAAGTTGATGTAATAGGTACAATATTCACATAAAAGAGAAAGGCAGGTTATTGGCAGTGTTGTAACTGTTTAGTTCATTATTTCCTTGGTGACATTACTTTGTATTAAACCTGATTCTTTTAACCAATACTTTTACCTACATCCAAACAGAAATAATTGAAACCCTGAGCGGAACTGCTAACCCATTTATTAATGCACAAGAGAGAATGAAAGGATATTGTAATTATTTTAAAGAAAGGAATATTACTAAAATTTGACATAACATTAGATAATTTATGCAATTATATCGTATGAAAAAGACCACAATATATTGGTTTTAGGTAACATTCGTATTTAAAAGACTTGGTTTGCAGTACTCACTGTGGGCTTATGATTTGCTGCAGGCTTGAAAATTAATTTCTGCATCTGTAGAGAAAAAAATATTTATACAAGACATTGAGAAAACTAAATAGTGTTTTCATTAACGTTGTTATTGTAGACAATTTGTGTATACCTCGGTCTTATTTGATAGACGCTTTATTGGGTAAAATAAAAATAATGTAAGATGATGAGTAATCATTTGTGACACCCAAGTGGGAAATACTTTTTCAAGCAGTGTCTTGTTACGGGTTATTTTATCAATGAAATATGTTGGAATAGAACTATTACGTCTTCAAAAATCTGGAAATCTTCCTGACTTCCCAGCATTTCCACCCTCAAGATAGCCAGAAATTTAGACAACCAAGTCAGTGTCAAGCTGATCACAGTTATCAGATCAAAGGAAATGTTTTCTTTCATTTAATTTTTTATGCTTGTCACGTTTCATCAATTGCACCAAACTCTGTCCCCTGTTAGCGCGTCGTTGGCATTGTGTGAGTCAGGTATCACTGCACTGAAGTCAAAGTTGTTCCAGCAGGGCAAAACTGTCAGGAAAAGAGAATTCGAAGAGAATTCGACCCCTTGTGTTAACATTTCATGACTGTTTAATGTAAACCAGAAAGAAGTTGAACTTCCATGTTTTGGAAGTTTTATTGTCTTTGTTGGAAAACAGCTTTTGCTGTTGGAGTCAGACAACTGGAGTCAAAAGAGGTTTATTTGCTAACTCCCAGTCAAGGCAAGGCTGAGTGATAATGAAAAGGAAAATTATTTTTTTCAGACATTTGAATTGGGTAGGACAGTGATGGGGAACACAGAGAATCTTCCTTTCATACTCCCTGAAGAACTGAATACTTTCCCTTTGTATGATGAGAATTCTAAAGTTTAGTATATGTGAAGAGTGTGATGTATTTTACTGGGAAATTAAAAAAAAAAAAAAAAATCTGGGTTTT
>VZRZ01001998.1:3100479-3122627 GCA_013398175.1 Climacteris rufus
AAAAAATCTGGGTTTTCCCCTGGGTTTCTGATGAGAGAATGGACAAACAGGTTCTGTCACACTTCCTGGGTAGACCATGAGTGTTTTTAGGCTGATATCTTCCCTTTCACGGAATCCCAGGATGGTTTTGGTTGGAAGGGACCTTAAAGCTCATCCAGTGCCACCCCTTGCCATGGGGCAGGGGCACCTTCCCCAGGTCCCAGGTTGCTCCAAGCCCCATCCAACCTGGCCTGGGACACTTCCAGGGATGAGGCAGCCACAACTTCTCTGTGAAATTCATCTGATGCTGAAAAAGGCATCACATTCACAACTTCATCACCTTCTATCTCTTATTTCTTTGTTTTGCTCTTAACACTCAGGTTTACTTTCTTTTATTTTAACATTCACAGTCATTTGGTCGACATCAGTCTGAATTCAGAGCTTGCTGAGGGTTATATGCACGATCCTTTCATTTCTCTTTTCTGAGTGTTGGATGCTGGCAATGTTCTTCCAGATTGCATTTTTGCCAGCAAGGCTGCTGTAGAAATGATGTAGTCCTTAACACTTCCAGATGGATAGTTGTTATATTCCTTGCACTTCTGCAATAATTATTCATCATAAACATCATAAATATACAGGTTTATAATGAGCCAGCACTCTTGGGTTAGTTACATGGTGCTGTCTATGTTTTATTTGATGACAAAAGGCTGTCTTGCCTTAGGGAAGCATAATCTTAACTGTAATTTTTTTTGCTAGCCAGACTTTCTCTCCTTTCTGTGACAGTGGGCTCCTTTTTGGTTGCCAGGTTTGAAGACTTTGGAGGCAGACCTGTCCCTCTCTGTCAAGAGAATAAAATTAAAAGCTTATCTTGAAATGACAAGAATAAAGAATATAATTTCTCTTGTTCCATATTAATTGGTAAAATTGATATTTTTACAGGGCTTAAAGACAGAAAAGAAAAAACAAATTCAAAACCAATATTATGGCATTTTTTGCTCATAGTAAACCAGAATATGACCTACAAAAAAGTGCTGAGATATAGAAAAATTGCTGCACTGCAGCAATCTAAAAGAGTGGAAATCTGATCCATGACTTTAAATAGACTGGCCATCACACGTGGCAGACACGGTGCTTCTCAGTGTGTGCTGGACACTGGAGTTCACGCGGGTCTGTGTGCAAGGAAATGTGTTCATTATCCCACCTGCCTGTCCCCATTTAGCTTATTTTCAAAGAATTTAAAGGAAAGTATTGCATTATTTATTTATATCAAAGTTCAGAATGTTTTTTACAAGGCATTGAGTGTCAGGACAAAACAACAATGAACAATAAAAGGCAGTTTGCTGTGAAATTACATTTATGTTAAACCATATATATACTGACTTCAAAGGCAGTGTCTGTCCTTCTGATGGTATTTGCTGTCCTATCACTTCAAGTTTACCGACGTGCAGTGTCTGTAATAATGATATCAAAGACAAATCCTTAGCTTAGTGCATTAAAAATTAGTGATTACTGGATTTTTTTAGGAAAAAAATGTTAATAAAATATTGATAAAATGTTAATTATCTGTGATCTTGTAAAAACAAGACAAAAAAACCCTTGATGCAGTAGTTGCAGCTACTCTGTAACTTAGTGGTCTGCAATAATACAACTACAGCTGTAAAAGAAAAATACAGTATTTCTAATAGAAATTAAAATATTTGTTTGGTGCCAGAAGAAAATGTTGATCTTCCTTGGCTTTAAAAAATTCTGTCCATATGCAACCCCCTGTAAAGTACATTTAATTCTAGATATAGAGCACTGAGCTTCTATTTCTGAAAAGGAAAAGAGAACCACTGTCAGCCCTTAGTTGTTCTCAGGACATTACTGAGCCATTGTGCCATACCCAGGGTGCATCTGCGCTGCCTTATTTATTTAGGAAAGACATACACACATCAAGGTGGCTTCAGAAACTAAGCAGGGCTTTAAAATTGCTAGAGGGGAAAATTGCCTGCAAGGGGGATAGTATAGGATAACATGGAAAAAGTTCCATCCCTGGCATTTTAGCTGGCTGCCCTACTGCAGTCTGTACAAGTAATAAAAAAAAAAAGTTATTCAAATATGCACATCCACATTCCATCTTCATTCGAGTGAAGAGTTTTGTAATGCCAATGGGATCAGTGGTGCTCTGATGATCTTTTTTTCCTGTTTTCCATCACAGCTCATGCTTAGAGCATGAGGAAGAAAAACCAACCCAACACTGTGGTCCAAGAATGCATCACACACCAGTCCAGAGGCACAGGACTCCTGTGCCACCTCTTTTCCACTGGACTGTTACCTCTGGTTGGTACAGAAAACATAGAATCTCTTCCAAAACCTGGGCAGACCCAAATATTTAGTGACAGCTGTTAGTTGCATATTTGCCACTGCAAGGTCTATCACCTGTTTAAGGTAAGTGTTTTGGCTTGGTTCAGGTGGAGGGATGGTAAAATTGTTCTTCCAGACTTTCCTAGAGTGTTGTGGCTTTTTCTTCCCTCCAAAAAACATTCTGCTTTTGCAGAATGTACTTGTGTAAGGAAACATTTTTCTGGAAGCTCACACATTTAATTGGCACAGTCAGCCTGTGAAGCTGCCATGCTTGGCACAGGGCAGTTACAGTGGATTTATGCTGTTCATCATCCCATAACAAGGGTTACAGAGTACAGGAGGGGTTCTGAGAAGGTCACATTGGCTGATGTGGAACTGGTGTTTGTCACAAGTACTTTTGATAATTGATGCAAAGTTGTATATATTGTCCTTCAGAATTTCTCATGTTTTGTCTGTGAGAACAGAACCCCGTGTCCTCAACAGCAGAGAGATGTTAGAAACCATTTCCACATGGAAATTGGGTGAGTGAAGGGTGGGAGCTGACACCTCTGGCACCTGAACTGCTCTGCAGAGGTGACGTGGTGGTGGCTTTGGACTCTGGGGAGAATCTGCATGGAGTAAATTTGTCTTTTATAACAAACATAATGACAAACCTCAAGTAGAAATCTGTACCTAGGCCACAGGTATTGGAATAAGAAAGGGAAAATAGGAAAGGTTTTTTTTCTCTGGGTACTGTGTGTTTAAAAACCAGACAAATGCTCTCTTTTATAGGCATGGCTACACAAATAGATATTTTTATTCGTAATATGGTGAGTAAAAATGAGGAGATTTAAGAAACCATGATGTAGAGGCCTCCCTATATAGTTGCCTTAAATTTGTCTCTGAGGATTTCTGCTCTCTTCAAGTTTATTTTTCTAGCTTGACCAGTTTTTTAAATATTTTCATCTTTTACATGTATTTGGAGAATGTTTGCAGTGTATATTCTTAATCTGTCCTTTAATTATAAATTCATTTCTTACTATGTTTGATAGCTGAGAAATTCAGGATCAGAATCAAAATGATTTTGGAGAGATAGCACACAGCATTTCTTAGTGGTACTTAGTAATTTTTAATAAAACCTCTCTATGTCCTTGACTTTTTTGACACTGCCAATCAAAATTTCTCTTCCCTTTGGGCATGTCTTATGAGCTGCTCAGATTCAGAATAATTTATAATGAGTAAATCAAACAATTCTCTAACATGTTAATGGCCTTAATTTCCTCCTTCTCCTCAAGGTCTAAAGATTTGATTGCTGTGTTGAGAATATAAAAAAAGAACATTATAAATTGAAAGCTGTCAGAGATGGCCAGGATGAGAAACGTGCTGATATAAAAAGAAATGTTAAAGGTGCATAAAAGTGGAAGACTTCTGGCTCTGGTTCATACCATGCCTAGGAAATATCTTCTCGATTTACATCATAGTAAATACTATTTATTTTCATGAAATGTACATTATATGGCACTGAATCAAAGGCACACAAGATGTAATAGATATGCTCCATTCTGGCATACCTATAGTAATTTCTTTTGTTGTAAAGCTGTAAAGGTATTTGTTTGCATTTTGTGTGTGAGGGAAAACTGATGATCCAAAGGAAAATTATGAAAAAATAGCCCGTGTCCTGGCAGTATGCAGGGGTTAGTTACAGCCCATAATGGGAGCAGTATATAAGTGAAAATAAAACTGGTGTATAAAAGCAATCATATTATGGGGCTTTGTCCAATAATTTTGTAATCGTTACGGTTTGTAACAGAGGCGTTTATGGCACTCATCACTTCAATTTTATTTTTTTGCATCAGCAGAATATCACTTTAATTTCAGCTTGGAAGGCACTCTGGAGGTCACCTCTTCCAACAACTTCTGCCCCTCACACACCTTGTAGCAGGGCAAATTGGGGCAGGTTGCCCCAGCAAGTTTTCAATGTCTTGAGGAATGGTAATTCCTCAGCATGTGTGGTTCACATGCCAGTGTTTGAGCCTACCTTTTGGTAAGAGAAAAATGTTAAAATCCTAATATTTAATAAGAATTTCTTGTGTCCAGTATTTCCTGTTGCTGTACATCTTTGTCTCTGTCTTCTCCACATCTTTCCATGGGGTGGATGCAAACAGAAATCAGCTGCCTAATTGTTGTTGGCTGTTTTACACAGCAAGGGGAAAATAAAGAAAGGGAAAATCATTGGAATTGTCTAATGATTAGAAAATACTTAAAAACACCCAGAGCAGGGTCCATGTAAAATGTCTGACTGCGGTTGTTTGGAAATGTAGCAATGGAGTGAGTCAGGAATAAGAATGTCCAGAGGGTTTGATAGCGCAGGGAGGTGACCTTGAAAATGAACGCAAACAAAAAATAGTTTGGGGAAATAAAAGGAATGATTGTAAGGTAAGGCCAAGAGGTTAATGATGTAAACATTAACCAGCGGCAGACTGGTCATTTGTCTTTCTTAAAATATTCCTGGTGGATAAGGCAGAGGATAGCTCAGTCGTCAATATGTTGACAGCCTGAACTCCTTAATGTTGGAAAGGAAAGACCAAATCTTTGATGACAGGAAGGGACAATCTGCAGATTTTCGTTTATAGGGTATGTGAGAACATTTGGAGAAAGAAATACTTCAAAGTATATATGTCAAAGATGATGGTGGAGTTGTGTGACAGATATGCGTAGCCTTCCTTACAGTAATTAAAACCACACAAAAAATAAGCTATAAATGTGAATATGCTTCGTGTCTGTGGTGGCAATGTTCACAGGCTGCCTTATGAGATATCTCCAAGATCCGGTACATTTACTGCATGTTGCATGGCAATAATAGTTGCTTGTGCCAAAAACTGACAATACTTCTGTAGTTGATACTCTGTTCAGTGATTAACACACAGCTTTATTAGTGTCTGTATTATATCCCATATGTTTTAAACATAATAAGCAAGTTATTGGGTGAAAAAATCTTATTTGTATTTCTAACTCTAGATCAATTTATTTATTGGGCACTGTGAAAAGTGAGTGACAATTTCTTTACAAGCTACATTTAAGTAGGAAGATATTTCCCAGTGTCCATCTGACTTCTGTGATTCCATCATCATTTATGGAAGCAGCTGGTACTCCTTTATGTCCTTGAATTATCCTTGTCAAGACTTGTACTGATAAGGGTCAGAACATGTATCCCCATGATGGAAATCTTCCTCTTCAATTCTCTTTACTGTCATTTCAGGTAATCATGGAACAGACACCCATTCAGTTAACATTTATGGTTTTTACATGTCTTATGTGAAAATAATTCTGCAACCCATGTACTGCCCTACCCCCTGATGATAATGACACAGTAATCATAGGATCCTCTTTGTTATTGTATCACAGGAAATAGACTGGAAAGGATTTTATTCCAAAATTTCTTCTTTCTTTCCTGAGGCCATTTAAAAAAGCTGAGTATTTGCATAACTCTTATTGTAAGACAAGTTTTTAACTGTTTTCCAATTAAAGTAATAAAAATGTGTTCAAGGTAAATCAGAATGAGCTGTTAGGTATTTGTGATAATAAAATTTTCCTTTATATTGCAGAGATTTTATTTTTCAGTTTGCTGTTGTAAAATTAATTTGTTTCCATTTTCAACAAGGTGCTTCAGCATTCCATTTTGCTGACTTGAAGCCACCCTGCTTCTTGCATCTGTGCTAAACAATTAAAACATTCATACTAAATACTTTCAGAAATCTTGAAAAATTAAACATGAGCTAATAAAACAAAGACTGCTTCTAGCACAGATGGGATGAGAACTATTTAATGACAATTTAAGTTGGTAAGTTTTTTAATAAATCTCTTTTATTAATGTTGAAAAGAATGAATCTGACTTAGGTACCAAAGAAAAAAAAATATATGAGTGATATTCATCATATTCATGAGTTGTTGCTGCCCCAACCCTGGAAGTGTCCAAGGCCAGGATGGATGGGGCTTGGAGCAACCTGGGACAGTGGAAGGTGCCCCTGCCTGTGGCAGGGTGTGGAATCAGGTGGTCCCTAAGTTCCCTTCCAACCCAAACCATTCTGTGATTCTATGATTCCACATCCTATTTCTTCTTTACATCCAAAACTTGAATATAAAATGAGTTGATAGACTTGGACAAAACATTTGGGAGATTGGTCCTGCCATTGTTTTTTTCGGGACTAGAGGGAATTTTGCAAGACTACCCTATCTAGAAACAGATGGTTCTGTGAGCAGCAAAGCTGCTGACACCCAGTCTCTCACAGGTCGACTTTTTACCAGCCAACAACCTTGATGGCCACGGTTTGCTGTGCTCTGCCTTCAGAGGATGGTGCACACAAGCCTTGCAGTGAGGACAGAGCAAGGCAGAACACTGCAGTGGGTGGGCATTGCAGGGCAGAAGTTGCTCTAGCAGAAATCCATGCAGAGTCTCACATGAAGTTATTACATTGCCACTGCAGTGTCAAAGCAAGCCCTGAGCTGGCCCGTGGAGACCACATTATTATGTCATGACAGGAGATTACGCCTTTGCACTAAATGGTTTCAGAATAAGTCTACAGAGACCTAATTATATTGCCAATGCTGCTTGAGAGGGTTGTTTAACAGGGAAGCACTTTTTGTGGAGGCTTACGATGACAAAATAAAATGAAATTATGACAGTGTGTTTTGTGCTAAAAAAACCCTCAACAGATACAGAAAAAATTGATTATCATATCAAATTAAACAATAAATAAATAGTAAATGCTGAATTTACAGTCAACATAACTTCACTCTGACTTGCTGTAACTAAAATACACAATAAATAACATTTGTCTTTAAATTCCCACAGCAAGTATGTTTTTAATTGTGAAAACAATTATTGCTTCATACCATACTACAATAACTCTAAGAAGTCAATTTTATGTCCCTGTAATAATGGTATGATTGGTTTCTAAAGACCAGCTCTTGTTCCAAACCCTTTAATGCGTCTGATGTTGCTAAAGAGAGCTTTTGATTGAAGCATTAAATGGTCAGTAGTAGTTTAAATTATAAACCTATGCAAGATTCTCGGTGTACTATCAAATTCATTTTAATATATGTTTTCTTTATCTGGATAGAGAACAAATGTATTGCTATGAAAATTAGATTAATACTAATAACCATCTACACAACACGTTTCCCAAGACCGAGGGCAAAACAAAGGTGAGATCAATTCTTGCAAATGTTTGTTTAGAGTGCCTTTCTGCCTATGAAGATGTTATTCATTACCTGTTCTATAGATGCAGTGCCTCCTTTAAATTGGTATAGAAAATCAATGCCCTGAGCAGGAGAAAAGACACTGTCCTCTATAAATCACAAGTATAGACTTTAGTGCTATAAATTTAATTCAGAAACAATGAAAACAACACAAATATCTTTTTACCTTTCTTCGGTTAATAAAGACAAATTGTAAAGGTTTTATAGAATAGCATGAACTCGTACTCTGACAAAATTCAGATTTTTCTGTAAGAAAAAATAAAATCTAGAATTAAATTTACTAAATACTCATATACAGGCATTTGCCTGTACATAAACGTTTCAATTAACATATAAATACTTTTAAATAAGTTTCAGTGTATAAAAATCTGCTTTTTATGTATATATTCAACTTCTAGCTGTAGAAGTCTTCTGTCTCTTAAGTCTTCATCAGCTAAATGGAGGAAGCTGCAATGAGGCACAATTAGTTCTACAAATTGAAGAGTTGGAGAAAATTGGTTGGAGTTAATAAAGCTGGGGTTTAGAGAACAGTAAAGGGAATATAATACTCATCAAGTAATCAATCAACCTTAGCACATACAGTGCTAATTCTGCCTGTCTAATATATCTATTTTGGTATATCTAATGTATTTATCACTGAGGTGTCTAGATAGGATGTGTCAGATTCAGTGAGCCTCATTAATCTTAGTGTAAACTTAAAACGAGGAAATAACTGTTTTCTGTGAGACAGAATCACAGAATAGTTGGGGTTAGAAGGGACCTCAAGATGATCAAGTCCAACCCCCTGCCCTGGCAGGGTCACCTGGAGCAGGTGACCAGGTGGGTTTAGGATGTCTCCAAGGAGGGAGACTCCACACCCTCCATGGGCAGCGTTTCCAGGGATCTGCCACTCTCATGGAAAAAAGTTCTTCCTCATGTTGAGGTGGAACTTGTTGTGTTCTAGTTTATGGCCATTGCTCCTCATCCTGTCACTGGGCACCACTGAACAGAGCCTGGCCCCATCTTCTGACACTCCTTGGTGTTTGTATGGATTGATGAGATCCCCTCCGATACAAAAATACAGCAATAAATGCATAAACTAAAGAAGCTCTTTGCAATTATTTTATTTTAAATGCTTCTCATTTTACCAGTTGATCAGATACTGAAATGTTTATTTATTTATTTATTCATTTGCTCGTGGTAGTCTGATAAACGAAAAGAATTAAACAACTTATGACCTGTAAAAGTAATTGCTGAGGTGTAGCCAAGTGTAGAATTTGCAACTGCAGAGCTCTGCTCAATGTAAATTGAGACTAACACGGGAATGTAATGATTTCATAGTGAGCTCCTGATTATGTTGCTGTTGCATAGACTTAGGGATGACAAGGATCAATGTTATGTACATAAAGACTAGCAGATTAAGGAAGGCTGTGATAGTGGGAAGGACCTGGTAATGATGTTTATGTAACGGGAAAGAAAGGCTGCGTGTTTCAGGGTGGAATGGTATGAAAGGAAGTGTTGGGAGGGAGATGATCTTACCTTCTGTGTTTGAAATTAGCATAGTTATTGAGTAACAGCAAAATCATTATCATGTAAAGACAGGTAAGATAGCACATAATGGTAATGTAAAGACTAAGCTCTTCTCAACGGAATATGGATGGAATATTATCATTTTAATTAAAAAAAATGAATTAGGCTTGGCTAAAAAAAAAAAAAGGAAAGTGCCTTTAGGGACAAATCTGGGAATGATCAAGGACAGGCATTAGGAAAAGAGCCTCTCCTTCAGCCCGTTTGCAGCAATGTGCTCAGAATTTCAGTGAATGAAGATAACCTCCATTCCCATTTGTAATAATATCCCAGGTAGGGAGGTGAAAAACCTCTAAGAATCACTTGCCATCATTTGTGGAGGACAGTGCTATTAAAACACCTGAGTTATTAAAAACATTTATATGCACAAACATTCATTTTTACAAGAATGTCTCTTCCATCATTTTTTTCATCTTCCCCCATCCACAAAGCCAGTTAACTATAAATTGTGTTAAGGAATAAATCCTCATGATACTTATGCTGTCATTTCAAACACTGATCTAGAGAAGCTGGGGCAAACCTTAACATTTCCTGTACTATGACAAGGGAATATTAAGTTAAAGTTTTAAAGAAAACATTAAAGTTTTTAAGAAATAGACCTGGCAAAGAATGTAGGTGGTCCAATTAGAGGAAAATCTGGAAATTGTAAAGGGTAGATGTAGTAAAATATTATTACTTTGGCAAAAAATTTGGCTTATAAAAGGACCTTCACAAACCTTTCAGGGTATTGTGTCTGTTCAGTAAACACAAGCCCAATGTAGTCATCCAGTTGGCCTGAATCATTGAATGTGGGAATTCTACACACATTTTTCCTAGAATATGTTGACTATTGAAATATAAAGAAATAATTTTGCTTCTTCCTGGTTTTTTCAGCCATCAGAACTTGCTATTATTATTAGATCCAAGAAGTTTGGCCACATTTGCAAAGTGTGCTCACCAGCTGCACCAATAATTTTCACTAGCAGTATGAGCTCTTTGGATTCTGGGAAGAGAATACATTCAGTTAGCTACCAAATCTGCAATTACGAGCTAGAGAACTATTGTTCTTCACCGCAGAGACAATAATGGCTTCTCCAAAGCTCATTAAGATATGAATCTTTGAAATGAAAGGATTCCTGCCAGGAATCTAAATTTTACCACGTTTAGTGAAAGACTCCTTATGTTTGACTTCTTGTTTCCTTTTTCAATTGTCTTTTGCATCTAATCAAGTAAATTAAATTGTTCAATGAAGACAGTTTTTCAAGACAAAAGATTTCGTAATGATCCTACAGAAAGATTCTGATCCTTAACTCCTGAAACAAACAATCTCTCTGAAGAATTCAGAAGTATTCTAAGAAAAATGTAATTATAGAAGTCATTATGTATATAGTTCTCAGGTAAATTATGATAAAAAGACAGCAAGGCTGATGACTGACAAGTGATGAAATGCTAGAATTAAGCTTACCTGTACAAATAAATTCAGCTCAGTGATAATTTGAATGCACACAGTGCATTTAGTACTATAAACAGTGATTATAAGGCAGTTATTCAAGAGTTTATTCATAGGCTCAAAGTTTAATCTCATTTCTATTATTTCTTAACCTTCATGAAATCCATTTTGCAGTCTTGTAGATATTTTTTCTTGTAGGATGTGAATGTACTCTAAACAGTCACTCATTTTATTGGAAAACCTTAATTATATAAACAAATGTTTGGCCACTAAATAGTAATTACTGTAGAGAACATTGCAGGTTTGATACTTTCTAGAGAAACAAGAGATCTCATAGAAATTTGAGCAATGAAATACAATTTTCTTAGTGCTTTTAACATATAACAAGAGAAACTCTGATGTAATTGCATAGTATAATTAAACTTTTTGCCCTAGTGTAGCACCTATTCACTTTTTAGAATGTGGAAATCCCTCCAAACTGCTTAAAAAGTCTTCTCTGGGGTCAATGAAAGATGTAGTGCATTCATGTTAATGCACCTTTTCCAAAAACAGTCTTACAAGAGCTGCATCTCTGATGTGAACTCTGCCTGACCCCTTCAGAGACTGGCAATAATAGTTTGGCATCCCTAATGTTGGGGAAGTCAGATACAAAGTCTCTTGAAAGCCAAAGAGAGCTTTTTTTCTCCTTTTTATGTATCACAGTAATTTTTATTATCTATTATTTTAGAATGTTTCCTACTTGAATAAAAGCTGTTGAGAATGCAGGAACTGTGCAGACAGAAAATCAGTTATTTGCCAAGGAATCTTTAACTATATTACCCTTGAAATTTTATATATTTTAATGCATCATTTTTAATACAAAACTCTAACTTTTCCCATAAAAGTCTAATTTCTGCCTGATAAACTCAAATTAGTTTCAGATAATTGCTTTTCCAGTCTTCTCACATACATCTACTGTCAATTTTTTACAGCTCACTGAGCCATTTCAAATTATGTCTGGTTTGTCTTGCAAAATAAAAATGAGTGATTAAAGATGCTAAGTCTTGCTGTATCTAAACTTTTGGTTTTACTTTCTGTGTTACAAATCTGTTTCATTTGGCTTTTTGTTTTCCATGTGTAATGTCTTCAAGAGTTGTGCTGAAGAGGAGGACTCATGGTGAGCTGTACTGTACAGCGTGGAGTTCTTACATAAAATCACAGATTTGTTTGGGTTGGAAGGCAATTTAAACACCATCTAACTCCAAACTCCCTGCCATGGACACAGAAACTTGAAAATACTTTATATTTATTTTAAATCTTTTACATACTTTCCACTAGATTTTGATCTTGTAGGCATTTAATAGAAGTATAAAAGCAACCTGTTGCTTTGTTTTGAGACATTAATATAAACTTGGGAGAACACAATGATGTCAAAAATATTGCCAAGTAAATGGAGGAAGAAATGTTACTTTATATAAAGAAACCACAAAGCTTTTGTGAAGGTTGTTTTTTTTTTGCTTTGGACAATGCCATACAATTCCTCTAGTTTTTATCTAGAAACACAAAAGTTAGGTTTTGTCTTTTGCCTTATTAGAATATAAGAAGCTAATTTTTGCCAATGATTTGATTTTCATTGTCTAACAGTTCTATTAATTGGATGGTTAAATGCTTACTGAAGACATCCTATTTATCTTCTGCAGACAGCAGATATAGATTGTAACAGGAATTATGATACCAATGACTGCAGAGGGTCCAGATTCCTTCTTCTATCCTGAAATATACTGCAGGAATCCCATCACTTTTTAGTGAGAATGTTCGGTGATTTTATATCAATTATTTAAACCTTGATTCCTCCCTTGTCATAGGGTTTTTAAGGTAATTTGGAAAGTATTTTTCCAACACAAAACATAATCCATAGCTGAAGTATTGCCAGATGTAAGGTAACAGAAATAGATTGTTTCCCGAAATATTTTTTCATTAAACTGACATTTAGTGAAGTATATATATTATTTATCCATTTATATATTTATTTTAGTCTTTACTATTCTTTCTTTAAAAGGAAAAGGGATTCAGATTGTGTCTTTCAAGATTCAGTATTTCTCTTTTTATTGTCCCTTTGTCCTATTTCATAGAAAAAAACTACCCTAAGCATTATCTTTCTCTTCCACGTTCTTTGAAAACATGAGTATTTTGCTTGTATCTTTTTTAATTGCTTTTCTCCTTTTGTGTTGTGTCATATTTTGTGTATTTAGAGAATTTTTAACCTGAGGTCACAAAGATCATTAATGTTTTAGGTTTGCTGTGAATGTACAATATGTAAATAATGTGGGGAAAAGTGGGATTTTACATTGTTATTTTTAAAGAGATATGACTAATAAATATCTAATTAGTTTGAAGGCTTAACAGGTAATGACTCAAGTACAAAAAGGTCTCCACAATAATCTTAACTGTTAGTGTTATTCAGAACACGAAATTGTGAGAATTTTCAGATGGAAAAGCTTTAAATCAACTGTCAAAATATCAACTAATCACCATGAAGAAGAATAATTTAGAATAAATCATTTCTAATGTAAGGGTTATCTATATTTCTCACCATAAAAGATAAGGTTTATCCATATAATATTTCATATGTTAAGGAGATAACGGAGACAGCCTCTGTGGACTTTGTCTGACTCAGCATTCAGTCACAATGAGATAGAAGGCACCGTAACCAATGGGCCTCCTTTCTCTAGAAATAAGAGCTGAAATGAGATTACAGCCCAGTTATCTGGGATTATGCAGTATGTTTAATTTTAGCATTGTGTGCCTGTAAAAAATTTTAAAACAGTCATGATGATTGTGTGTAATGTAACAACACTGTGCCAGTCTAATTGTTATCTGAGGTAGCTTATGGATTTATAATTAGCAGGAAAAATCTCCTATGATAAAAACTCAAGATTATTCCATGTAAAAATGAACTGACATTTCTTAATACAAGGTATTAAAACTCTATTTTAGGTAGAGTTTTCAGAGAGGTTATTGTCCATTCTTGTCCATGTTTGATTGGGGGGTGATTTGGGGGTGTTTTTTTCAGACAGAGACACCAACCTTTTGTGGTTTTTTTCCAAAGATCATTGCCTGTAGGAGATCTCCCCAGCTCAGAGGAATTTAAGCACAATGTGAAGTCATGGTCATAGAAGAACTTCAGCTTTAAGGGTAACCTCTAAAATTTTATGATAATTACTTCTTTAATCATTCTCCTTTTAACAGTTTTCCTTGTTGCATATCTGCAAAAATACAGCATTATTATAATAAACAACTCCTAGGGCTCCACAGGGATACTGTTGCCCCTTTAGAGTGGAATAAATAATATAAATTTTAATGATATTTTAACAAATGCTATGATGCTTCTTCATGTACATAATGGGCTACCACACTGGGAAAAGAGAGTACAAGGGAAGATAAAAGATATTCCTGCTAGAATTTTCATGACACAAAATTGATTGAGAATGTACTTTTTTTTTTTAGCTTTTCTATTTCAGCTTCTATTTCTAGCAGATGGCAAATTTTATTCTTTAGAATTATGCAATTAGCTAAGTAGAGTTTTGAGATATTCAAAACATAGAACCTTAAGCAAAAAATATTTTGCAGTGGCAAATTTTAGCACAATGTATTTATAATATTATGACCTGTCCTTACAAGGTGCAGTCCATGCTTCTCTGAAATTTAAATGCAATTTACATAGTGGAAATTATTTCCTCCTAAAGAACACTGAAATGTTTATTCTGTTGTGCAAGTTGGAAATTCACTTTCTTGATGAGTAGAGTTGCCTGAAGTTTCAGACAACCGGAGGCTTCTACTGTACAAATTATAGAGTATTGTTCTTTAGGGTTTTCATGAATAATGACAAATTATCCATTCTATAAAAAGATTAATTTGGCTGAATAAGTTTTAGGATGCTTGGAGTAATTTTCAAATAAAGTCTGAAATCAAGATGTTCATCCATTCGTGTTCAGCTGTGAGGGGAAAAAAGTACAGATTAAATAAATCATAACATAATAAATGTGAACACCTTCTGCAAGTCTTCATAGATGGATAAAACAGAAAATAAAGTATTATCATTTCTTTAAGTACTCTAATCATTAAATCAGTAGATTTCTGATGCAGAAACCTTCAATATGAGAAAAATATTTGATTCAATATTATATCAAATCCACAAGTAATAAGATAAATTTGAGTGCATGAGTTATTCCAGCAAATCTCAAGACACACAGGATCACATATGTTCTTAATTAAAATAAATCAGCTTCATAAATGAAGATTTTATGGCCAGTATGCAACTGGAAATTTCTAAAATATCTGCAGGAAGTTTTCAAAGCGTCAGAGTTAATACTGATAGTCAATGGGATTGATGTGTGAGCACGTGTTTGTGTGTCCCAAAGACACAGAATTCATCATGTGAATATTTCCTCTCCCAAAGGTCACTATGGTTGGAAGACCCTTCAGTTCTTTCCTGTCAAAAAAAAAAAAAAAAAAAAGGGGGGGGAGAATCACAATGTTGGATTTGCCATATTTCATAGATAAAGTATTTGTGTTAGATCCAAGATCAAGATTTAGACAGATTGGAGTCTAATCTTTACCAAATAAAATTAAATTCTCTGTAGATGCAAATTAAGTGCATTTGGTTGAAACATAGTCTATTGCCAACTAAAATGTTTGTTTTTATTTAACATAAATCTGCATGTGTGCAGTCTTCATCTTGGCAAATTGTAACTGTAAAGTAGGAAATACAGAAGTGGTAAATACTGGATTTTAAGGCACACCAAAAAAGGCCCTATAGAAAAGATTAGTAAGATTTTAAAAAGGACATAAGATAAATGAGAATGCTTCTGGAACAGAACTGCCAAAAGCTTTGTTAAAATAAAAAGTTTGGAAAAACCTTTGAGAAAATTGAGGGAAATCAAACTTTCTCCTTTTAATTTCAATTTATTTTTAAATCAACTTCTAAAAAAGCTGAAACTGCCAAAAAACATTCACCTGGGCAAAACCACCTGTTGACATGTAAAACTTTTATACCTGTTTAGACTGTTCTGTGAATGGACAACTCATAAGTAAATAAGTATTTTTAATGGGCCCTGTATTTATTTTGACAGAATTTTGTTTTGCTTACAACTCTGCTTTTAAAATATCTAAATGTATACTGAGATACTTTTCTAGAACTCTTCAAAGCCAGTATTTTTCTGTTTCAGATTAATTCATTAGTTCTAATTTTGTCCCATACCATTGCTGTGTTTATTGATGGGACATAAAAGCATGTCTTTCAAATACAATCACTGAAAATATGATTTAGGAGATAAGTTCCCTAGTCTTTAATTCTACCAAACTTAATCTGTCAGATGTTCATCAAAAGCAAAGACATATGGCTATGGATGATTAATTTCAGATTGCAAATTAGTAGGAGTATTTGGGTTTTTCAGGGTTTTATGTGATTAGTTTTAGATAATCAATACCTACTGGTAATTAATTATTTGAGATAATGAAACTGACAATTTTTGCTTCCCAAATTTATTTTGCCAATTATTTCTGCCAGAGATTTTTTATTATTTTTATTTCTTCACTGAAATTTAAAGTTTTTAATCAGAAAACTTGGCATTTTGCTTACTCTGAATCAATGTCTGTACAAAATAATGGATCAAGGTTTTAATTACATTTTGACTTTTGTGTGAGTCTGGCCAATTTAAGGTCTGTAATTTGCAGTGCAGTTTTGAGCAGCTTTTAGCAGTGACATTGCTGAAGCTGACATTGTTGTCCTGCATGAAACTCTGGCTTCTGAAATTTCATCTATTTTTTTTTCTGTTTATATTCCTATGTAAGAAACTAAATTTTACCATAGCTTTATATTTCTTTTTCCCTAACAGATAAATATCTGGCTTTTCTGAGAATCAATATTCAGATCAAGACCGATTTCTTACCCTGAATGTGGCTCCTTTTCAAATGTAGAGATTGCTCCCTCCCCTGTTTTTCCCTCATCTTGTTTTCTCACAAATAGTCACTAAGTCATTACTTCCATGAATGCAAGATGAGCTTTCACAGGAAAGGTATTCTGACATTCTGGGGTGTTTTTTCTGGATCAGACTTTCTATCATGAATCTGAGCATGTTCCCTTTTTTTTTTTTTTTTTTTTTTGTCCTTTCAAACAAAAAAAAGACCAAAAATGGTCTCCTTGACCCTCCCATAATAAGTGACATAAAGACACAGAAGAGAGCAAATGTTCATTCAGAAATCTAACTTGCATGAAATAAAACAACTGAAACTATACTTGCTTGCTACAAAGATACTAATATATTTATTTATGTTTCATAAAATCTGAATTTTAATGGGATCTTTATGCATGTGCCAGTTTAATAGACAGGATTATAAAGTTGCAGTCTATAGGGGGGAAATATAGACAGGAAAAATGGACTTTATCGTTAAAAATTTTGTAGAAACATATAATCATTGAATGATTTGTGTTGGAAGGGACCTTAAAGCTTATCTCCTTTCACCCCGGGCCATGGACAGGGACACCTCCCATAGACCAAGTTGCTCAGGGACCCATCCAGGCTGGCCTGGGACTCCAGCTGGCTTTATTCCTGAATTTCACATTTAGGAAAGTATATAATAATCACCACTGATGTCACCGCTAAAGATTACAAGTCACCACTGAATTGTGTGATTGTTTTTACACACTCTGCCTATGCCTTTGAGGACAGTACCTATAATTAGAAAGCACAAGGAAAATGTGTGTTTAAGGAAAAAAAAAAGACGTTGAGGAGCTGAAGCAAGTTCAAATATAAAAAGTAGATTTAAAATAACGCTTTACTGTAATGAGTAGAAATCATGACAGGAGAATAAAGCATAAGAAAATATCCTTGGGGCATAAGTGAGATGATTAGAAATATCATTAAAGCTAAAGCATCTGCTTGAATCCTTTGTGAGACACCCAATTCACCCACATGCACACATAAATGAGGGCTCAGTTTACTAATGCTGCAGTTTGAACACTAAATATAACATGCTTTGCATTTAAAGAACATACAGATTAAATATGAGCTGCCTGTAAGACAGGGGAGCTGCACTAATGATTCGCTGTGGGTTTAAAGACCTTCTGCAAACAGGCAGATGTCCAACACGAGCAAATATTCGTTAAGGAAAATTTCACATTAGGCATCCATTTTATACCACAAGCGTAAAATAAAGAATATCTTTAAAGGTTTGTAGGGAAAACAAAAATTTATCAGCAGAGATCAGCAGCAGGGTGGCAGATGCTCTCCCAAAAACCTGTCAGAACAGGCTGGGGTAAGCTGAGGTTGGGACAGAGCCCTGTGATTCAGGAGATCTTCCTTCTCCTGGAGGAAATGGGGCTGGAAGCACAGCCACAGGAAGGAACAAGGGGCAAGTTGGAAATTCATTTTATATCTTATGCATGTAGATATTTCCTGGCTCCAATAAATTCCCATTTCATCCTTTTGGCAGAACATACAGGTGTGCACAGCTCTACCTGAGTCTGCAGTCATGAGGATCCCAAATAGCTCTGCCTGTTGCCATTGATGTTCTCCACTCACATGGGATGTCTGCACAGACCTCAGTGCAATACACAGCCAGCTCTTGTCTGATTATCAGCTCTTTCATTATTGATTTTTAATGATTTCATTAATTTAAAATGGAACTTATAAGATCATCTCTGAATGAGATACTTTTGTATTTTTTCCCTAGATCATTACCCTGAAACTAGCTACATAAAGGAAGGAAAAACACAGAAAAGTTTAGATTATTTTCGGACTGACTGTGAAAATCACTGAAGGAACACAGATCATCCATGACCTTCTGGGAATATCAAATCTGAGGAAAAAATGCATTTCAAAGTAGGTTTTTTATTTAAATGTGGGTTCAAAAATTTAGTATTTTTCAATGAACTTGAAACTTCATTTAGAATCACTGTACATGTCTGTCTTTAATTGCAGCTGGTCAAATAAACCAAGACAAATAATACCTATATATTCTGATAAATCTGGAAAGAAGACACACATTTTTATGCCCATTTTAGGGGGAAAAGCCCAAATTGTGTGCAAATCACTAATGTAAGGATGTGCTAACATAGCCATTGCATAGCAGTTCCTCCTCAGATTTTCTAGATAATTGATGCTGGGGTTTATATTGCTGAGAGTTTTCATATAATGTATTTTAACACAAATTAATTCATTCCTTCTTTTGTAAATGCACAGGAACAACAAAATCTTTATCCACCCTCTCCTGATCTGCCCCATCATTAGTGAACCACTGAATGTTATCTGATCCATTCTCCTGCTTGAAGAAGAATCAGGTTTTGATGACCTGAAAATCTCCAGGGGTCAGGTTCCACCGTTCCCAGTGTTTCACCAGTCTCCTTGTGGCTCAGTAAAACCAGAGATGAAAGTTAATGGCAGAGAACAGGAAAATACAGGTAAGCCTTTGTGATGTTTGAGCTGTTTCTGGAAGTTTCTGCTGAGTTGGGCCTTCTCAGGTGTTACTGTGCTGGAAGAGTTTGACTTCCACTCCTTCCTCTCTCCTTTCAAGTGGCATTTCTTTTCTCCCAAGGCTGAAAGTACAAAATCTGTTGGGATATTGTCTGGGAATGAGCAAACCAAAGACAGCACACTAAACGAAAATAGTAATGTTAGAAATATTAGAAAATAATGTCCAGCTAAAGCATTTCAGAAATTCCTGCTCTTCGCATTTCTGTAGGATTTCACTGAATTGAATGCAGAGTCCCAGACTGGTTTTGGTGAGGGCTGGGAAAGGTTCTGAAAGAGAAGTGTGTGTCTTGAAACAGCACAGTGCGTGAGGCAATGGCATGAACTGCACAAAAACCTTGCAAATAGGTTTATTCAGTCCATTCTAGACTGGATTTTAAGCCTTCCTCTATGTTTAAAGTGATTCTGTGGTTTAAAGTAGGAGAACATATTTTTAGGGTAGATATTCTTAATTCTGTGCCTTTAAAAAGAATTTCTAATGAAATTGAAAACATTTACTTAGTCTTTAACGATAAAAGACTTCATCTATGTCTTATCTTTAAAAATATATGTTAATCCTTAAGAGTTCCTTCACATGAATGGCAAGTCTCAAAGCTGATGAAAGGGTAGCTAGAAAATTCCTCTTAGTCATGGCTAAACCTCTTTGCAGAGCAAAACCAAAAGAATTTAAGAATGCATTTACCCTGATTTTTGGATCTGCTGAAGTGCCTTTGCAGATACATAATTCTAATGAGATTTGATCACAATTCTGTAATCTACTTTCAAAAGGTCAGCGGAATAATGACTCATTTCCCCTAATGGTTTATCGTTTTTGTAAAATATATTTTGGTAGCATAACAAGGAAATAAATATATTCTTGCATGTAAATTCCCAGCTTCAAGGATGGAGAACTACATCAACACAGGCAAAAACTTAGATTTCCTTTTTGTGATAATAAATACTTTGTAATATTACAGGCTATTAAAGTGATCAGTTTTTCTACCCTATTCTGAAGTAAGGCACATTAATAGTTAATTTCATTGAAGCCTTGCATACAATAAAGAGCTGGTTCTGTCTATGCTCTCAGTCACCAACAGTTGCAGAATGTATTTCAGAACTCTATAGATATTCCACCCTGGTTCTACCCTGACTTCATGGGTTCATTTCTTTACTGATCAGTGATTGATCATCAGTGATCTGCGTTTATTCAGTTGGAGTTTCTGCTATTAATCTATGCTTACACCCTCAAGCCTCTGCTCTCCTCATTTTTATTTCTGGATTCCTTGGAAACCTCTGCTCCATCTTCTGAATTCCTTCAATTGCTTTTGATATCTGACTCGCCAACAGCATAAAATCTTATTAAAACAGCCTTAGTCATACATACATCCTGATCCGAGGCTTGTTAAATAGGTCTCTAAACAAAGTAATAGGCCATTAAAATACACATTTATATGTATTGCAATAAATGTGTGGTAACTGCATATTTTTAATATCTATTTGTTACAGCAGTATCATTGGTGTGCTACCAAAATTACCTGACAACAGCAAAGCAAAATATGGTTTACTACTAGTAGCAGACCACAGAGCAAGTCAAATGTCTTGACTCAGTGTAATTCTTCGCCTTAGGTGTGTTTTGTTCACTATCCAGTCCCAGGAGATGTCTTGATTATATTCTTTGCTAGTTTAAAGGTGTGGTTGTGTGAGCTATGGAAATTTCCCATGTACTTTTTCCATTCCAAACTTAGATCCAGGTTTATGCCAACCTTGTAACAAGAGAGAGGGCAAACAACAGTTTTCAAGAAACATCATGATGGAAAAATCAAGAGGTCCAAGTTGTTTCCTATTTGTTGTTTTTACAGTCTTGTGAAGTGTTGCAGAGCTTTGCATACTCATACCACAGGTGGCTTTGGGCTAGATCCTAACTTCTGACAAAAATATCATCCCCAGCCTTGCTTCTTATGTGTATAGAGAACTAAAATCTCCAGAACTGTCATGTTTTCAGTTGTTAAAAGCTGCCTTGAAAGAAATTAGATGAACAAAAGTAATCTTAGTGTTTATATAGGATGTATTAACAGATCTTCCGTGCTAGTGTCACTTCCAGGCATTCATGTAATAACTGTATGAAAATAAAAATAAACAATGTTAATAAACTTTGCTATCAGGAATGCAGTCACACTGATACTTTAAGGCCAGAGTCCTGAAGGCTATAATAATTATGCTTAAATGTTCCCAGCGTATTTATACATGTTCCTTTTAAAAGGAACTGATTTTTGCCCTTAAGGCCCACTCAAGTCGCAATGATTTTAATTAGTGACACACATAGCTTAATTCAACTTACTCTACATGCACTTTTAGGAATGTTTAAGTCAGTTAACAGCTCTCCATATTCAAGGAGCTGAAGGTGTGTGTGAAGTGATATGGATTTAATAGAACAATTCTCTTAAATCCAGGAGGGGACTCTGACTTCCAGGGACTCTGGCTCTGGGCAGATGTGATTAACGTGTAGTCTGCAGCTTTAAAGAAACCACAGGTTGGGCCAGCTTGGGGTGAAGGGCACTAAGCAGTTCTAATTGACTTGGGCAGGCATGACAGAGTTGGGCTTTTTAGCCAAGATTCCTGGCTGAACCAAGTTCTGCTCAGGGACTTGGGTCTGTACAGCAGTTTTCTCACAGCCTTCTGCTGTCTTTCCTGCAGTTTTATAAGTCCTTTGTGATTTACAGGGCCATGGATTTTTCAAATAAACTGTAATTCCATGGTGCTCTGTTTGGAGGTGTGTGTATGACACTAAGCTACTTGTTTGAGTCCCTTCTTGTCCTCTTTTATCTCGTTCAGCTTTCAGTTCTAAAAGTGAACATGAGTGATAAATTACACCCTTGAGTGAGAAAGGACAACTGTGATCCCAAAAGCATGACAGGGTGAATATATCTGGGTGTTCTTATGCCTTTTTGTAGCTTGAACTGCTTCTCCTTCCCTCCGTTCCTTACTCTTGTGACCTCTTCAGCTAACCACTGGAGATTTTATAAACTCTCATACAGAATTTATGGTTGTAAACAAAGTCTTCACCATCAGAGAGAAGACCTTCCTGCCTTCCTCTTTTTTTTTTT
>VZRZ01001998.1:3122679-3310673 GCA_013398175.1 Climacteris rufus
AAAATGGGGGTAGCTGTAATCTCAGTAGATTTGTTCTGTCTTGAATACTGATCAAAAATTGAACCTATCCTGGAGTTTAGAGCCTCTGAATTAATTTGTTATATTTCAAAGAAACATCATGATTTCTTAAAATTTATATAGCCTTGTTTCATACACTTATATTAAACTGCAAGACAATCTAGAAACATGACTCTGAAGATCTTTATGTCTCTCTAAGATTGCTTTGTTTACTGGGATGTCATAGCACAGCAATATTTTTGTTTATCAAAGTTATCATCAAAGAGGCAATTGAAATAAATCTGAGGTCAGTGTTTTGATTATTCAAAATTCACAATTTACATTTCTATTGGAATCTTTTCACTGCAGGTTGGGTATTTTGTCATATAGATGATTATACAGGTCGTACCTCTCATAATTCTGCTTTGGTGTGTGAGACATTCTGAGAGAAGAACAAAGGCTCTCCTTTAATCTGGGTAGGTCACAAATTTGCAAGCCTTATTTTAAGTTGGATTAGTTTTCAGTGAGGGGAAGGGTGTAAAAAAAAAAAAAAAGAAGTGCTTTGAAGTGTTTGGTTCTGGTCCTTGTTCTTAAACAGATACGTGTCTTACTGTCACAGAGGTGATTAAAGCAAAGCTCAGCGCGTGTCGCTCCTGTCTCCATGGGCTGTGTTAAACAGACCCCTGATAAACAGGCACTCAATTGTATGTGGTATTAACATCCTCCAAAGCTCAGCTTCACTGGGTTGAAGCTTGACAACCCAGGTTTTCTGAGTGTTTGATTTGCTTTCCATGGTATTTGCAAGGTGTGATACCCTGACCCTGATAATTCACAGAAAGGCCAAATGTGCTGGGTGTGCACCAGTGTTGGGGCTGAGCAAAGCAGTTGCCTCCAGGAACTTCATTTTGAGGTTAGAGCTCAGGTTCTTGGGGGTTTGATCTTAGGATTGTTTAGTCTGGAGAAAAGAGGGCTCAAGGGGACCTTGTTGGTCTCTACAATTCCCTGACAAGAGTTGTGGTGAGTGGGGGTCGGACTCTGCTCCCAGGCAAAAAGGGACAGGACAAGGGGAAAGGGCCTCAGGCTGTGTCAGGAGAGGTCCAAAAAAATTATTCACTGAAAGAGTTGTTAAATATTGGAACAGGCTGCCCAGGGAAGTGGTGGAGTCACCATCCTTGGAAGTGTTAAAAAAACAAGCAGATTTGGCACTTGGTGATATGGTTTAATGGACATGGGGGTATTTGGTTGATTTTTGGACTTGATGATCTCATAGGTCTTTCCCAACCTTAATGGTCCTATGAACCTGTGGTTCTATTTTGGGTTTGGGTCAGAATTCAAACATCGATAGTGGATTTAGAATTTGATCCACTCAGCTACACATACTCTAAACTGAGATTGAAGTATCTGCACTGATACCTGAGCAGTTTTGATAATTATTTTAGTGGCATAAATGTTCTAGTTTTGACCTACATATCACACTCATACCAATTGTCTCTCATTTTCTCTGTAATTCTTATAGAATAATCTCAGGAGGATATAGGAGCAGGACATCTGAAAGAGTTTATGTTCAATTATTACTTTTTTAATTAAAATAATGTACATGTGCATAGTTATTAATATGATAAAGAAAAATAAAAATACACTTTTAGTCACTAGACTGTGACTGAAAAGATCTTTTCTGCATTAGAAAAACTGAATGAGATCTATAAAGGTCAGAAATGAATCACACTCCTTTTAGAAAAAGAGAGATTTTAGTTTTTGTAGACAGGCAAACAATCTGAGAGGAATTTGTTCCTGATTTGCATCAATATGAACAACGTAAGTATCAGAAATCAGGATTATTTGTGCTTATGTGTTCTTTGTTGTACTGTACAAGTACTTACTATTTAAATGGGCCTGTGGATTAAATATTTAGAGGAGGAAAAGTAAAATATACAGCGACATAAAGGTGAAAAAAAGCAGTGTGTCCTAATAGGTGCTGCCTTTGAAGTATTTATGAATTAATGGCATCAAAGCTAATCCCTGAAATGGTGTGGGTGACTGGTTTGTGAGTCTAGGATATATCACATTTACAAGGAAAATAGTTCCATGGGCAATTGCACATCTTGAAAAACCTCTTTTTTTAGTAATACAAATATTTTTGCAAACTTGGCAAGTATTATTAAAGATAATTGTTGATTTGAGAGATTCATTTCAGGTGACTTCTCTACCTGGCAGTTGTTCCATATATCCTGTGTGAGTTTCAATGCCATGACTCTCAACCTGGGGAATTTCTATTGACATTCTATTGACTCACTTTACAGCATTCAGAATCTCTTAAGAAAAGTCCATTTAATCTTGTATTTTATATCTTAAGACACTGGCAGAAGCAGTGAAATCTTTTCTGTTGGAATTTTAAGGTTAAAAGAGAGACCTGGAACATAATGCAGGTTAAAAATGCTCTAAAGCTGATTAGGTGCTGAATGTGATCCTGAAATAAGTGCTGTGCAAACATGATTAATTGCAAAGCTGTTTGGTATGGAACTTCAAATGTGTGACTTGGGATTCCCAAGAATAAATTAACTTCAAAATATGTGAATATGTATGATATTAACCAAAATTGACTCAACTCTTCCACAGTTTCACAGTCTTTTAACCTCTTAGACTTTTTCCTGACGCTAATGTTTTGATTGAAAGTACTATAAAAAATTACAAGTGTTTCTCAACTATGCTTTCATAGTCTAGTTCTATTAACCTAAAATTTTCTTACCAAAATATACTAGAGTTTTGTGATAGCACGTGTCACAAATTTGAAGAGTTTTTTCCAAGGGAATGGTAGACATGCATAATAAATTTTTGCTTTGACATGTCAAAAGTTTTATCAAATGCAAATAATTTTAGATAATTTTTATTTGAATGTGTAAAATTGAATTGAAGCATGAATTATTTGCTCATGGGATTAGTGAAAACCTGAGAAACTACTTATATTTTGGTACAAAGATCTCTTGGGAGAAATAATAAAGTACAAGGAATCTTAAAAGTCACTTTCATATTTCACAGGAACATATGTAAAATAATTTAAAGATAGTTTTAGTCTTAAAATTGAACTGCATTAACAGAAAAGGTCTTTTGAACCATGGTATCATTCAATAAAACCCAGATTAAGGTTTTGTTCTATGTGCAACAAAATGCTTTGGTGTTGCATGAATTGTAACAATTTTCTTCCTGGTTGTTACCACTTTTCCTTAAATGGGTATCATTTAACTCTTCTCTTCATGTGCAATTCAGAATTTACAGTTTAAATACTGTCTAAAAAACTGCATGAAGGAATTACATGTTCACATTTCACATATTGTAGGCTTTCAGCAGAGTGTCATCATTTGCATAAATATAGCTGTCTCCACTCCTATAAATAATTGTGAGATACACCATCTTTATCTCTGTTATCCAATAAAGCCAAAGGCAGATATTTGATGCTATAATAACGGTCTAAAAATGACAGAAATTGAATTTTAGTCCATTGTTATGATGACATAATAGCAGAGTTCACCTACATGAGTTCTCATTTGCTTAACTAAATTGTGGTTTGTGTAGAATTAAGGCTGAGGCTGGTACTGCTGTTGTATGCAGATATCATTGTGTCTGTGACTGTTACACTTTGGGTAAGTCTTTCTGCTTCGTGGTTATTCATTGGTTCTGGACTAGTATTCAAACATGAGATGTAAATATTTGTAACTGGGATGTAATATAATTCTTTCCTGCTGGCCTGGTTTTTCCTTCACCACTGCCCACTGTAAAAGTTGAATAGTCTTTCTATTAATCTTTTCATATCTCTTTACCAGCTGTCTGGACAAACTCTAATTCTCTTTTGATGGCCAGCACACACTCAAGGGAAGCAGGAGCATTTGTAGCACAATATTGCAAATTTAAACTACTTCTGTAAACCTGGCATTGGTTTTCAGCAGCCTCAGATAGTTCTAATTACACAGCTCTAAAATATACTGAACTTATCTGCCTTAGAACAAATAAAAATCACACCCCAGCAATGAGTGAGAAGCAGAGGCAGCAAACAGTTTGTGTTTGATTATAAAATTTACAGTATGTACCAAACCTGGCCCTTCCATTTGAACATGTTAAAAAAACAAACCAGGAAATAAAGCTGTAACTACTGTGACAGCTGCTAGAAAAATTTTGAAGACTCACCTGGCATTCCTTTTCAAAATGGCATTTCCAGAGAGCAATGCCAATTAAAATACTTTTCTTTACAGGTCTAATGCCACGTCCATTTTGAACACTTGACTAAGAAGAAATTGGATGCACAGATAAGGTCAGATCTCTGGTTAGCAGCATTTTGATGTATGGTCCCCTCTAGGTGTGTGCAGCCAGAAATGCCTAGCCTGGATAAGGGCAAAGAAGGGCTGTGTTTTCCTCAGGGCATCCCCATTCAAGAAATCATAATTGTAATAAATAAACAAAGAAATGCACTGCCCATGATGTACAGTGTCACACAGCTGAAGGATTATATAGAAAGTAAATATTTAGCATAAGCAAATAAGAAAACTTTATTTAATATTTTGCTTTCAGTTAGCCAGATGACTCTATAGGGAAGGATATGATCACAAGATTATTCTCCTTTCTCCAAATTCTAACATTTCATCTGAGCAAAGGAAAGCAACAGAGTAGTTGCTTTCAACAGTTACCATAAGGATTGTTTGTTTAAGGAGCAGACTCATGTTTGTATTCAAGGGCAATAAGGAAAAAGGAATAAAAAATACATATATTGGGGAAAAACAAGAGTCACTGTAGTGGTTTTCCTGGAAGGAAGATTTGCAAGTGCACACAAAAGCAATAGTAAAGAAAGCAGAGATATTGACAAGAAAGGAAATGAAAATGAATTGAAAGTGTCAATATTTCCCTTGAGTAATTAAAAAAGAACATTCTTGTGCCTGACCCATTTTGGGGGGAGGGAGATTGTGGCTCGCTGCAGTGCTATAAACTACAGAAAGTCGAGTTAGCCTCCAGTTCCATGGATTCAGTGACAGACTGGGCTTGGGGCATGTGCTGACCTGTTCCAGCCTGCCTTCTGCAAGCTGTCAGCCAGAGCCTCAACAAGATCCAGACAAAAAAAAATAGCAATTTTTGTAATGTTTATATTTCAATCTGGGTCATGTTCATGATCCAGTTACTACTGCTGCTCCATAAACATCTAATGGTGAAAATATGATGTTGAATGAAGGACATATGAGAAGGCAGAAACTCAGTAATGCCATTAAATATCTAAATATTTTGGCTTTGTGTATAAGACGTATAAAATGTATCTTTCCACATAGCAGTTGCATGCTTTAGTTCAAATTGAAATGTGGTGCTGAGTGTGTGGGGCACATCCTGCCCACAGTTTGCACTTCAGGTCTCAGTGGATTCCAGAGTTTATTTTGTTTACCCCTGGGTAGAAAAGAGATACTGGGACTAGGAATACTCACAGATCAGTTTACATATGTGCTCGTGTAATCCATGTAGACTTTAAGAAAACAATTCTCATTTCTGTTACACTGATGTAGATGAGGTTTATCTTTGTAATCCTAAAACTAGATTACTTGTATGCCAACAAATGTCTTTTTTTCCTGTTTCTGTAAATTATGAAAGATGTTAACATCACTCACTTTATTTCCTGGAAAATCTTCTCAGTTTTGCAATTCTGTTGTGTAAATTAATAGCTCAATTCACTAGAGAAAAATATTGCAAATGTATTTTGGCGTCATATAGAAGTAGACAACTTGTAAAGTAATACATTCTCTTCGGGCAAATACATGTCAAATTAGCTGAACAGGTTTTAACAAGCGTGTCCTCATTCCTTCAGGAACTGAGAATACACTTGCTAGATTCTCAAAGCAAATTAGGCACTCAGCTCCCCCTAAAAACAGAAATAGGTAATAAAAGTTATTCTGCTCTTCAAGATTTGAATGAACTTGAAAATTCCATTTGTTTCTTAAAAAAAAAAAAAAGAAAACATTTTCATTGCTGCTGTAGGTGCTTACTCACCTCCTTTATCTTGCAAGTTTTCCAAGATCAGACATTAATTTTTTTCCCGTGGTCTTTAAAACATCTGAACTTTTGTTACAAGAGACACTTGTGTGTTTAAAGAGCTGTTAATTACATTGCTGTGTCAACAGCTTAACCTCCTATGCTAAGGTTGGCATAATTTAAAGTTATGAAAATTTGCAATTTGGCTGCACTAAGTTGGCTTTCAAGTAGGTGTTTAACTCTACATTTGCAAAATGTCATTTTCCTTCCCTGATCATCATGGCAAAGGTAAATTACTCACACAGAGATGAGCTATTAAAGATAAAACAGACTCTGCAACAGCAATATAAAGAGTTTGACTCATCTGATACAGACCCCCAGCCAGGGGAGGAGAGGAAAAGGGGAGCATCCTGCTTTGGACAAGGTTGCTGTATGCCTTTCCAGCACCTAATCACAAAGCCAGCAGCACTGAAGTGTGTGATTTGGAGAAGGATACATAGAATGATGTCCAAGAGCATTAAGGAGTCAGGAGATATTTGGGAAAACCAAGGCAACACCTGCCCTTTGTCAACTTGAGGTGATGCATTCAAACTGAGAAGGACACTACTGACCTGCTCAGAACTAAGAATTAGAGAAGAACAGAATGAGCTTTGTGATCTGTTTGTTGAAAATGTATTGATAGGTCAAAGACAAAAATACATGCAAAAAGCTTTTCAGGATATTTGGGAAATATAAACTATGCTCAATGGAAAAAAAATGCAGCTCTGGTTTTACTGGAGTTTGAGCTGCCCCTTTAGCTCATGCACAGCCCTGTGGGCTGAGATTTCCCTCCTCACACTGTTTTATAGATGTCAATATCTCCCATTGTCAACCGGGTGACAAAAACTTTTTTAAAAAATATCCAAAACATACTCATCCAGTCATCCTTGTACATCATGCCTCTTCTATTATAGAACAAGTACTAAATATCCCATTGAAAACATGGATAGAAAAAGAACACATGATTACAGCATTGTCAGTTTTTGCCACATAAAGGTTAAAGTAGCAATATTTCTTCTTTTTGCTTCATATTTCTTGAGAAATATCAACTTGCAGGATTGCACACTTCAAAATAATTGGCCAATGTGAGTTGACAGATCTGATCATAGCAGAAGGGTCTTTACCAGATGCAATGCGCCTCATCTTATGTCTGAAAACAAAGATTACAGAGGACTTGCAAGGACAAAGATAAAGTAGTAGCTTCCTCATCTCTATGGATATTTTCTGAAGGAAAAAAACTAGAGATAAAAAACAATGTAAGACACTGCCTTTAAAATTAACATAGCTTCCTACAGGCTGTATCACTGAAGTTCACATACAATGGTTCTGTATTCATTTATTATTGTTGGTCAAGCTCACAATAGCTTCTATTTTTACTATGCAATTGTACTACCTCCCACAGCTGTATTACCTGACAATTTACTAGGAATACTTTTCATGTCTCATCCACCACCATACTACAAAGCAGAGAGTTGTCATTCCTGGGAAAGAAAAATCTGAACTTCACTTTATTCATCCATTTAGATTGACAGTGATTAAGACTCATCCCACATGAGATAAATTTCATCCAAACAATCTATTCTGTGTTTACTCATGAGAGTATCATGTGAGACTGTAAAACACTGAGGTCATGATGAATTCTATAGTCTGGTTTTCTCTTATCCCCAAGACCTGTCACTGCACTGAAAAAAAATAGTAAAAATGGATGGGTTTGAAATTATTCAGTCTGAAAATAAAATGTTGATTCTTATTTGTTTTATTGGTGTCACCTGGATGTCTTACAAATGGATTCACTGCGTATTGCAGAAGCTGAACTCAAGTGGGTCTTTGTTTACATCTTCCCTTTTGTCTGTAAAATTTTGCCTCCACTTTTATCTACCTTCTCCAAAGGGTTTAAGTGCTCTGGGGAGCACTTCTTCAGGCTGTGTTTGCATTCATCACACATAAACCTTCTGCTGGAGCAAAACTGTATACAGAGGCAAATAACAAATTAACTGTTGGGTTCAAACCCTTTGCAAAATCTGACTTGGGATAAATGACAATACTAAATTTAACCGTTGCTTTTTTTCACCAAAACAAAATTATCCTCCTATTAGAAACAAATCACTGTAATTGGCCAGTCAGCCTGGAGAGTAAGTTGCTCATTTTTTTCTAATAAAATACATACAAATCTATAATGGCTTTTTGCATTTTTTCTCTTCTAACTATATGCTCATAAAGTGTACAAATCATTAACTTAAATATATTTTATTCAGTATAGGAGTAATTTGCTTTCTAAGTTATTTTAGGAATAATGTTTTAGGAAAAAATATTACCCTAAAAGTAATCTCTGTATATCATCTCCCCTGAAATAAGGTATATCCACATTTTAGATCTTGATAACAAAATTAAGACCTGATTGTTCTAATATAAATTATCAAAAACAAAGTAATCTAATCTAATTTCATGAGCATGGACAATAATTCCTGTCTTCCTATAAAATGGGGTTTTTAATAGAAATATTAATGTTTCATTGGATTTATGTACACAGAAGATGAAATAAATGTGGTTTAAAATGTGTGTAGTTAAGCTGGATGAACAATTTAGGAGCAATCAATCTGTCACCCACTTTAATCTTTAAAACAAGCATGCAATCTAATGGTGTTTTGTAAAATTACATTTGTCTTTTAAACTACTACATCAGAATATCTATCAGATAAACATGAGGATAAAAATGTACTGCTTCTGTCTGAATAACTAAATTATAGTAATTTTTAGATAAATCAGCCAATTTTTACTATGTTATTGGATAAAAGTATTTTTTTAATACCTTGGGAAAATGATACAGGCAAAAGAGTAGGCATACAAATAATATATCGAATGAGTACTGGTATTGCAGGGAAGGTACCTCTGACTTTTTTACCAGTACTTATGTATGACCCTGATGGACAGAAATAGAATACATATGAAATCCACAATGAATGTATATATCAATATCTAGTTTATAACCTATTTTTAAATTTTGCATATCTTACCAGGTTCTACAATTCTGTCTCACAGGCCATTGGCAACTTAAAATTAAATGACAACTCTCCTAATGTTCTCTAGCTGGCAGTTTATGCAAATTCTGATTTTAGCATAATTTTCATGGGTGTGTTAAAAAATAAAAGTTATGAGAGGATACCCAGTTGATAACTCTTTGTATTCCATAGTGTACCCCCCCAAAAAAGAATTATTCGACTCAGATTCCACAAAGATTAAGGAAAGAGAAATTGTTTAAAACTGGAAATCTGTTATATGCTTGTGACCCAGCAGATTCTGTGGCCAGTATCCATCCAGAGAACCAGCTTATTGTTTGATTTTCACCTCTGCTGTTGTAGCTGTAAGAGTTTAAGAAAATGAGGCAGGACAAATTTTAAGTATGAGCATAATTATTGTGCACTTAAACATGTGCTTAAGTACATTCCTGGAGCTGGGCCCAGTGACCTCAGCTCTGTCCATGAAAGTCAATGTAACACAAGCCATTTGTGTCTGATACTGCAGGATGTGACTTTTAACATCTAACTATTAAAAAAATAAATTTTAACCTTGTCCTGCTAATTCCCACTATTACTTGGGCCATGTTTATGCCACAACTTAAAGTGCAGTTTATCACCCTGATGCTGCTTTAAATCTTTGGACATCCTCTGACTAACATTTTTTTTAAACAGCTATCATCCTCCAGCTCGTTTTAATAGTGTTCATTTAAAAAATTTTAAAATTGTCCTTTAAATTGTTCTCATTACAGAAAAATCAAAAATATCAAAATATCTGGCAAAATAGGGGGGGAAAGATCTAAGGCTTTTTATTTTTTTTTTTTTAACTTAATGGATTGACTTACAAAAACAAAGATGTAATGACTGTAAATTCCTGGAAAGCTGAAGCATGTTGACTGTACTCTGCATTACTTTGATGGAAAATGCTAGGAGTCAAAGTTTTCATTTATATGGTTGGTTAATAGCTTTGGCAATTTTTATTGTACTACAGTTATCTTTTTAATTGCTAGATGCATCCTGAGCTGTGCTAGGCAATAAAAAATAGGAAGATGTGCTTTTATCAAGCATGACTCACTTAATAACCTTGAATTTAATATGGATTTGTCCACACTTATATTTATCTCTTATGGTAGCCTTCACTAGATACTAATAAGTTACTAGATACTAATGAGTTAGGCTTTTGTACATTTTGCTTCATGATCCTCCTTTGAAGGCTGAAGCAGAAATTTACAGAGCTGTTGATATTATAGGTTCAGTTTACAAAGCTTTAACATCCAGAACTCTCTTCATTAGAAAAATCCATGTGCCTTGCTGTGATACTTTCAGTGTTTTCTGGTGAGAGCAACTTCAGATGGATTCCTTGATCAGATTATGCACGAGACACATCATGGAAATCCCAGATTTCTGCAGGAAATATTTACATAATATTCTAGACATAAAGTGGCAACACATTGAATTGCTCTTTGAAAACATGGAAAATGCATAAATTTGTGTCCATAGAGCAGGCATTTTTTTTCCCCTTTGATCTTCCTGCAGCCTCCTCTTATATTTCTCTCTGGAAATCTCAGCTGAAAACCTCCTTTTCCTTCTGCCTGGCCCCCTTTCTGAAGGTGTTGTGATGCTCCACATGAAGACAGCTGCGAGTAGAGAAGGAGCTTTCTGGTTTTGCAGTATTTTCTGCTAGAGCTTAAAGAAACTGGCTCCTCACCTTGAAACAATCCTGAGAATGGACTTTTGATCACTTCAAGAGGTTTCTTCTCACTACTCTTGGATTCACATGAGTAAATCAAAAGATATAAAGCATTTGCAAAGAGAACCTGTTAGAAACTGACACCTTTAATCAGAAGTTATAAAGATGTAGAATTCCATTTTAATTGTTTCTGTTGATCACTCGCACTGAATGAGAGAAAAAGTCTGTCCACCAGAAGTCTGTGTGTCCACCAAACAGGTAAGAGGGCAGCCCTAACCTGCACAGCAGCAATACATCCTCCTCTTTTAGCTGAAGTGCTGCATAAGCATTTCATTCTGATCTATACAAGAAAGCAGAGGAAATGTGAAACTCAGGCTGCTGGAGCAAATTAGATGTCAAATCTTTTGACACCAACATCTCTTGACAGCTGGAGAAGAGCCTCTGCACAGAGGTGACACCTGTGAACCGATTTGTGGTTGCAGAGGGCCCTCACAGAGAGCCCATTGCTTTGTGTGTGGAGGCTGCAAACCCCCTGCTCCAGGTGTCAGCACCTGTCTCACAGCAAGTCCTGATGCTTTAGTAGGAGTCAGTCCTCATCATGCAAGTCCATTAATCACATTTCAGGAGGCCAATTTCCTACAGCCACTCTCCATTTCTTCCAGGGACTCGAGACAGATTTAATTTTTCCCCTGAATGCATTAACCTGAAGGATCAGCCTACTTAATTAAAACAGATATTGTTTCACTTTCTTTAAATATGCAAATGTCTTTATTAGACTAGGTGTCATGTGCTGTACTTTCCTGCTTAATTAATCTCAACCTCATCTTAATTTGCCTCAATGGGAATAAAACTCTCCCATTTATTTTTGGTGACTTACCTTGATGCATTCACTACAACAGGCTTGTTATCATGAGTAATCTCTTTTCCTATGTAGAACAGATCATCTGTGTATCGCTAAAGATACTTTGTGTAATCATCTAAGACAGGAACATAAATATGTATGTAGGTCATGTGGGGCTTTAGGTTGAAATTTGGGGTTACAGTGAATTTGGGCAAATCCCTCACATGTGGCACAGGGTTCAGCAGCACCACCGGCCTTAGGGCTGTCCGTGGGTCTGCACCTAATGGGGGATGGATGTTTTCATCTTTGACATCTATTTAGTTCCCACCTAATGAAGGATGGGAACTAAGTTGTAATTTTCTAGTTTTTGGAAGTATCTTTGATGTGCAAAAATAGTAAAATACTAGAATATGATTCCCAGAGGAAGAAAGGTAAATCCCAAAGGTAACTACAGGACTTTGTTTTGTGTAAACTTTCCTGTTACAGGAGTAATATTTCACTACTGTAGTTGTTGAGTTTTTGGGCAAGGAAAAGGGTGAGATAAAGCAGTGTTGGGCTGCACTGTTGTTCACCTATTGCAAAGTGCTTCCTGAAGGCACTTTCTGATTTTTTTGATCTTTTTTTGATCTTTCTGATTGCTTTTTGATCTTTTCCAGGCACTGTGCCAGTGTTGAGTCAGTTGAATTGCACAAGCTGTCTGTAAGCAGGATGTCCTACATGTTGCAGCCCCTGAAGAATCTCTTACCTCTCTAGGGTAGGACAATATTCATGACTTTTCTTTTCCCTATGGAATAAATTATTTAAGGTATTATGAGACTTCATATTTCCATATGTTTTACCCAAAAGCATTCACTGTTATGTTGACTGTGCCATTCAGACCTGAAATACAGAAAGAAACACGATTCCTTAGGTCTTGCCTCTGCTGGGTATTTTTCTACAGTCATGGAGAAATGTTCATAATTTAGTATTCTTTTGTGTCTCACTCTGTTTCCTAGTTGGTGTCTTGTGCACCTTGACTTTGCAGCTATTGTGATTCTGACCTCAATTCTTGTTTCTTTATTTGTTATTTTTTACATATTAATATGACACTTTGTAGGAAATGGTTTGATCTCTCAGCTCTTGTATTTGATGGTGTTGCCTTTTGACTCTTTGTCTTCTTTGTGACACCCAGGCATCTTCTTATTTCTGGTCTCTGTGTTCTGTGTTTCTGCCCCTGTTTTAGCACTTCTGGGTATCCTGCAGATGTCTCTGGTAGTTGGAAAATGCATTAACCACCTCGAGCAACCAGAGCCTTTTCAAGAGTCATCCTTGGAGTGAAGGTGTAGTCTGGTCCATGCATTTGA
Organism: Climacteris rufus; assembly: GCA_013398175.1. Classification (NCBI taxonomy): domain Eukaryota; kingdom Metazoa; phylum Chordata; class Aves; order Passeriformes; family Climacteridae; genus Climacteris; species Climacteris rufus. The sequence continues at coordinate 3,135,601 of VZRZ01001998.1, forward strand.
CAAAAACAAAAGCTATTCCTCTCCTTTGTGTAACACTAACTCAGACGTGTAGGAAGTCCAAAAATGTCACCATATAACCCATTGCTTTCATAAATCTGTCCTGCTGAACTGTCTCTTGCCTTCTGTCTGTTGCAGTATCTGTTCTGTCACTTAAGATTTTTGGACAAATGTATTACCTGCTGTTAACTTTGTAGTTACAAATAGCACTAGATGCATGCTTATGACTTGGTCGACATGATAATGGGGAATATTTGCATAGAATAAATGTCTTCAATGACAATTTTATGTGAGTAATTGCATTACAAGGCCAGGTTCTGAGCCCATTTACATTATAACAAATCTGGAAGAGATGATGTCAGCATTGATCCAAAATAACTTCTGTAAATGAGATGGATTTGTGGACCACATTTCCTGCTTCATATACATGCAAGAATCCTGGTGGTGTCAATATTCTTCATATGAAGATTTAAGTATTTGTGAAGCTTCTACAAAATAAATTTAATTAAATATCTAACAATGAATCAAAGCTTTAGATTGAAATAAATTGTTTCAGTATCTTCCTGAACCTACATGAAATTTATATCAATAACCAGAACTAGTTTACTTTGGCCTTATTTTTCAATTTAATTTTGTTGAAATTCCAATTAAACAGTTCTAAACCCACATGCTTTCCTGTCCTGCTTTATTGGTATCCAATCTGTGCAAATACTTTCATCCACTCAGTGTTGTGAATTTGTCAGAGATCAGTCAAGTGGCAGACAGTAATTTGTTAGGTTTAAAATTAATTGGACAAACAAATCAATGAGTCCCTAATAGTGGCTATTGGGCTTTTTTATTTGACCTCCTTCGTCTCTCCCTCAGAACTACTCTGCATATTAAGCTAGTAATTAATACAGTAATACTTTATCTTAGTTTGTACTTCTGATGTACTTCTCAGCCAGTTTTATAAAAGGAACTTTCTATGTCTGTTTTGTTTGGAGTAGTGTTATGTCTTCTTCACGGTTTTGTCTTAGTACCCACCTACTTTTTCTGCACAGCTGTCTGTAGAATCCTACAGTTCAAGGCAAGTGATCAATTTTGCACATGGAATTTTTTAATGGTTTAGAAATTACTGAATCTGAAGTTTCCATTACCTTTCCTCACAGTATCAGAAAATCCTGAAGAGAACACAGATGCCAGTTCAAGATCATGAATCTGTTTTGATTTTAAGTTGTCCATCAGTGATCTGTCCCATGTACAGAGCCCCCAAATGGGTTGTCCTGTTCCAGTGACGAGAACTGTCCCTATGAGCTACACTTTGAGATGTCAGAGTTACAGCTGATCTCCCTTTCATTGCCATTTTCCCAAACTTCCTAGGAGCATCTGTAACTGGATAGATTCCGCAGAGGAGAGCAGTTTATACTTCCAGCCTCTTCTGGCACAAACCCCTGCTTTGCATCACTGATGAGTGTCCCATCACCCTAAGGAAATTCTACCCTTGTTTGAAAGAGAAAATGTTAACCTCTTTCTTTACGAGCAGCAGCATGTAAATCAAGTTCTTACTGCTCTTGATATGGTAAAGTTATTCTACATAAACTGACTGTAAATTCTTTCAACAGAGATTAATAGGGTCATTTCATTTTACAAAGCACAAGTCCTTTGAACTGCGGAAAATTCCGGAGCCTTGTCTCAGGAGGAGAATTCAACCTACCAGCATAAATTATTTCTTGTTCAACAAACTTTCCAAGGGCTGCAAAAATAATGTATTAATTTTTGTTGCTGTAAATTGAATCCTCTGTGAAAATATTCCATACTGGGCATTGTCTTTCTACAGTAACTGTGGGATGAATCCTCTCCCTGAGCAAGCTCCTGAGAAGGGTACAGCTGGAAAAGCCTTCCAGCTCATGGAGCCTAGGATGGGCAAGTGCATGGAAAACCTCAGGAGAACTTTCCAATGTCATTGTTGTGCTACTATAGATAATGAAACTGTGCTTGGATCTAGTTTTCAGTGTAACCATTCTCATACTGCTTGCTGTATAAGTCATCCTTTCTGGAAGTGTCCTCTGATAAAGGAGAGAAGGAATTTAAGGGCAGTGAGTCTCCCCACAAAACCTTAAAATCCACCCATATTCTTTTCTGATATTTTTTTAATCTCCCAATGAAGAAAAAAATAAAATAACTTCAAATAATTGATATAAGTGTTTTCAGTGATGGTGGTAAAAAGTTCTATCTTAAGGAAATACAAAAATAAAAATGACACTTTTATATCCGTGGAAAAGTGAAAGTTATTTATTTTATTTAGGGTTGTGTATCATGGAATGGGAAAGATCAAACTAAGTAGAAAATGCAATTCACTTTTGGTAAGCAACAAATAAATAATAAAAATAAATGTTAGAAGAAATAGAAGTAAATAGCCACTGTTGAAATAAACATGAACTTTGATGGCAGCCTGTGACCTCTGACAGTCCCTTGACTGGGTAGCATCATCTTATTAGAGGATTTGGACTCAAACCTTACATTACAGCAGAACTGGAAACAGAAGCCAAGAAAGTTTCAGTCCCATTTATTTTAATCTCCATTGTAAAGGGATTTATACTAATGGAACACAAATACATTAGCCCACAAGATTTTAGAAGGGAACTGATATATAATTCCATTCTATATCGTTTGTAGTTGTCTAACTAATTAGCAATTATAAATAATTCCCTTTGGATTAATTGCTTAGATAGCATTCAGAATATAAATCTTTTCACATAACATTTATATTATTCAGACTGAAAGACCTACTTTGATTTTATCCTTGGCTGACTTTGAACCCAGGTCACAGAACCAAAGCAGTATAAATCATCTATTCTATCCAACTTTTATTCCAGTCTTATGTCCTTTATACATAGTATTCTGTATTCTTTTGATTTAAACTTGATCTTAATCCTAATTACCTAGGATGAATTTTTGTAAAAATAAAAACTATTGCTTCCAAATAGATAAATGTAGATTGCTTCTGCCACTGAAAGATCAGAGATCTTTAATGCTTTATGAGGACAAACTAAACTCAGGTTTATGAGGAGTGTTTCTACACATAAGGCTCTTCTGTATACCCTATGTGGTTCACTATTTGTTGAGATTGTTTAAATTAAGTTTCATTAAATCCAAGTCCTAATTTTCATAAGAAAATCCTTCAGGAGGATAATACATCATTTATGCTGCCAAACAGGAGCTTCAAAAGATCATATAGGTGATACCTTATCACTATTTGGGAAATAAAGGGGATAAAATATGGTCCTTCTGCTCTTTAGGAAGAGCCTCCAGCTGTGGAAAGCTGCTGCCAAGACCTTTCTTTATAAAAAGGCCAAAATTTCAAAAGGCAGTTTAGCAAAGGAGTTGCATAGAAACGGAAATGTCCTGTTCTTTAACTTTTTGTATTAACTCCACAGATGTGCTAAAGGCAGGCCTGCCTTGGCATGGGAACTGTGAGCACCTCTCCAGGAAACTCCCAGCTGGTCCTTGGGGAAACCACAGCCTCTGGAAGTGAATTCACACCAGGTGAAGAAGGGACCAGCAGCCACCCACAGGGGTGACAGTGGTGCAGCCCATCCTCACCCTCACTTTTAGTTTGCATCCCCCTCTAAAGCTTCACTCGTGTGGAAGTACCTCTGCCCTTGCAGGAAAGTGAACAAAGAGAGCACTATATAAAAGTCCAAGTAACCCCGCTGCAAGAGCAATATACATAAAATTGGCAGTATCAGGAGCAGCAAGAGGCCACAGAAACATGTGACTTCCAAGGTGCTTTTGCATTCATTATTTTCTAACTTATTTATAGTGTGCCCAATGCCATGTGATTCCATGAAACAGATCACATATACATAACTGCTGCCAGATTTTTTTTAATATTCTTAATTTTTCTGATACCATCAGAAATCCTGATAGCACTGAAGCTCCTCAGACCATAGCACCCATCAGCTGTCAGGAAGGGGAGAAATTCTCAAGAACTTGCACACTTCAGTCTTCCCTCTGTTTCCTGGCTGGGTGTTTATGAGTTAGAAGGAAAAAAGAACAAATAATGCTGAAACAAAAGCAACTGCAGTGGTGTATTTCACATGTAAAATGAGGGTTGTGTGGCACAATAATAAAATACCATGGGAAGTGGTGGAGGAAAATATGCATCATAACTGCTACGTAGATTAACAATGTCTGCAAATTGCCTAAAAGAAACCTAGTGTTTGTTTTCCAAACAGTTGCATTGAGGAAAATACATTACCCAATTAAGATGAAAGGGATAACAATCTTTGTGAATTGTTATTGTAGAAAATAAAGAATATTGCAGTAATGGAACTTAATTTTACCATTATATGTATTTAAATTGCCTTTTATATACAACCATATATTTATTTGAAATAGATTTAAATGCAAACATAAATATGTTGTAAGAGTTTCCAAAGCTTTAAAATCAGAAAGAAAATTATGTTAATGAAATATTCAATTCTTTTTATTGTTAGGAAAAACTAAAAATTATCTATCATTTGTATGTTATAATTCCTGTTGCCTCCAGCCTAATTCAGCCCTTTATAACCCAAATGCTTTATTGGCATAGGACAAGGCTCTGGGGGGAAAGGAAAATGTCATTCCTAAAATGGGGTGTGGAAGGAGTGTGTGTGTGTGTATGTAATATGTAGATACACCATTTTCATCACTTGAGGAAAACGAAAGTGTATTTCCAGGTCAGCACTCTGATGGAAACAGATGGAACCTCACAAGGACTGTCAATACTATCCCCCATATTTTTAGGGATTATTTGGTTTTGTTGTGTTTTGGCTTTAGACAATGCTTCATTTTGTTTTCTTGTGATTGTCTTTCCTATTTGGCCCCAGCCTACAGGCCCTGACACCCACCGTGGGCCTGCCTTTTCTCTGGACAGCTCTAAGTTTAGGTATAAGAGATGAAGCCACATCTCAGGCTTGCACACAGGTGTAGCAAATCTGAGAGGTGACCTGCTCACAGCCCTGCTGGGAATGGTTTTATGGGATTTCAAACCAGCAGAAGAGTCTCCCCTTGGCCGTGGCCATGTTTTTAGAGTCTCTTTCAGAGTTTAGAGAAAAGAATAAAAAGTCCTTGGCAAAAATAAGCGTAGGCCCTCAGTGTCAATCCAGTGCACCTCGCTATGGGTTTATGTTTCTTTTAAAGGCAGTTGAAAACAGTAGAAACAGTCTGACGTGTGGAGAGCAGGATCCAGAGTTGATGTCAGACAATTTATCTGGAAAATGAAGCTGCCAAACCCGACAGGACCAAGGGAAGGAGCTAAACCTGGCTCCAGGCATGCGGTGAGTGAAGAAAGGAGGATCTGAACCCACCTGTCAGAAACTGCTTTCATAAAAATAATCACAATGTCATCATCAAGATGTCTTTGCCTAAGTTGTGGGACTTCATATAAACTAGTTTTCAATTTTCCTTTTTGTTTTCAAATGACTTCTACATATTTTCAGTTTCCTTTAAGTATTGTTTTTAGAATAAGAGCATCTTGTTTTGTTTTTTTTTAAAGCACTCTAGCTGACTGAGGTTGAAGCTATGATTTACGAAGAAATCAGTGTAAGGCTGCAATTTATATAGAAATTGTTAAATCTATTTTACCTCCTTTGATTATATGCAAAAATAATGCAGTGCATGTATATTAAATACATATATACTTATTTATGCACGTGTATATATATCTAGCTTTTCTGAAGAGCACAGGTGAACCAACATTAAATTTGCAAAATGCAATTACTCTGTGCTTGAGAAAATGACCAGCTACTTAATCTTTTTCATTTATTATATGTTGCCATTCTTTAGTGTTTTGGGACATTGCACTCAAATTATTTTCACTGTTTACTGCATGAAAACTATATTGTGCTAAGAGTGCAGCTGCCTCTGTATGTGATATATTGACATGTTGTCTGTTAATTTTCAAATATTATTTTTCATAAAACATTAACTTTTTTTCTCTACTCAAAAGACCTACTTTCCCCTGAGGTGTATTTTTCAATATGTGCTGACAGCTATCAATATTTCTGAGTATTAGAGACATTTCTGGACAAAGTCTTTTAGAATGTGAGATATCAGTCAGTTTTTTCATCTGCACTTTTTCAAAATATCACTTTTCCTAATGAAAGCTGTGTTGACTCATTAAAGATATTTATTCAGGTGACTTTTAATACATGGAGGTTTATTACAAATTCTGCTAGTTTAGGTGAGAAGGAATCCAGGCTTATTTGCTGTAATTTTTCATATCTCTGCCAAAATTGTCTTTGTGGAAAATTGGTGTCATATTTGCCCCTGGCACTGAAATATTGTTGTCTGTTATTGAGAAAGTTTTGAGTTAAATTGCAGTGAATAATTCAACTGTTTCATGATCGAATTCTTTTGGAACTCCTGGGTAAAATACTATCCAGAGTTGGAGATTACTCTTCAAAATTCTGCTGAATTGCTCTACACCCTCTTCTACTAGGACTTGAATTTATGATAGATCTTCATTGTGCTCCCTGTTTCCATTTACCATGTGAGAATTTTTCTTTTCCATGTTTTTCACATACAGAAGATTTCAGGTTTTTGAAGGATACCCTAATTTACTTACTGTCCCTTTCTGATTTCTTTGACCACAGTGAAATTTATATTTCTTAGTAATTTTGTGTGGAGGTGCTGTCTCACTTTACTGGAGGAACTGCAGTGGTTTGGGGGTTCCTCCTTCAATTTACTCATGATCAGAGCGAGTTTTCTTCTAGAATTCATGTGACTAAAGTTTAGTCCAGAAAACGTTCTTAAGAAGTCTCTAGATAATTCAAATCGATGATTTTAAATAACTAGAATAACCTAGCAGAGTACTTTTGTTAGCCTTCTAAAGCTTGTATTTGTAGGTGGAAGAGTTGAAAAGTGTTCCTCTTTCTTCTGGGTTTTGGATTAGCATTTTGATTTTGTTCCTTCATTTCAAACCTAGACCGTGTTTGTTCTCACTCAGTTTGAACTTGCAGAAAGCTTTGCCTTTCAATGCAGGCACTGGCATTGAGAGCTCACTGTCATAAGGAATCCTCAAGCTAAAAGATCTAAATTAGTGTTTTCTCTTGAGTTTAGGTGACTTATGTGCTGAAATCTGAGAGTTGCATTTTCCCTAAAATTTATGTTTTAGTAGTAATATTCACACAGTATTTCATGGAATAAATAGTCATAATATACCATCTAGAAATAGTATATATTAAAAAACCTGGCTAATTAGTATTATTAAGAGTGCAGACTCAGATGAATGTTTGTTTTTTGCCGCTGACTAAACAATCACTTGTCCATTACAGTCCTGGTCTGTAGTTCCCAAATGAGATTTCTTTCATCTAATTCAGTAATTCTGACATTTATTCTCTAAACAAGCCTTTCTGGAGGTGTTTGTTTTTTGTTTATTTAGTGGGGCATCATGTGAGTGTTGTGGAGAGGGGTTCAATGGAATTGGTGAAACAAAGACCTTATACTTTTTCTTCTTTGTGTTCTTGTAGTTTTTTAGCAATATGAATAAAGTCATCATAATTATTGAGTAACTAAAATAACACTTTGATAGGAAATAGTAACTCTGTGGTTTACCCACATAAATAATGGAAAGGAGTTGGTGAATTGAGGTTGTTTGAGAAGGAACATTTAACCAGCTCTCTACTATTTGATTAGCTATCACTCTGGAACACAAAGTAGAATTTATTTTATCTAATACAATGCCAGATGATGTCATTAGCATTCTTTCTGTAATTAACTGCGAGACAATTATAACTAGGGAGAAAAACAGGATACAAGAAACAGGAGTTATATCTGGTTATTCCAGCATTAAAATATGATACAAATAAAACATGCATCAAGCTTAGCTCACACTAAAAACAGCTTAAAGAGATAGTTTATTCACTATTTTTCTAGATCAATATCCTACTTCGTAGTCATATAACAGCAGCTGTTTCATAGGAATATTCTCATCAAAATTCTGACAGCAGTAATTTTAAAAAATGCTTGAATTATTATTTCTTGGTTGCTCATCAGAAAAATGGCACGTTTTGTCTGTTTATGATATGATGCTTGTAGAAGCAGAATGAGAGATGTGGAACAGCATAATTTGAAGTAGAATCTTGTGCTACTCAAGAAAATCGTGTGAGTTGCCTTTCAACAACAATTTAGGAGAATTGATCAGAGTTACAGGGGTGCAATGCACACGTTTGGGAATGCACCAGTCTGAGGCAAAATTAGACAATACAAACCTTGCTACACAATTCCACAGCCAAATCCTCAGGACCAGATGATTCCTAATCCTCTGTACCTATGGGATTGAATGTCAAATTTTCAAAGCCTGTGCACCAACATCCTACAACAAGAACACTTTTCATTGGCTTTGGTCCTGTTTGTCTTGCAGATGATGTTAATATTTGACAAGAATGTCTGTAAGAATGAATTGCTGATAGCAGTCTCAAGATTCCCCTCTTTGCATAATGAATGTTTCTAAAATGAAAACATCTATTTCATTCTACTTAAGAAAATAAACTAATTTTTAGGAGTAGCTTTTACTTTCCAAAAGGAAAATACCAATGTGGTGAGATAAATTGAAGGGAATATTATTCCAATATGAAGCTCTATGTTTTGGCAAGAGATAGCAAGAACCATTCTATGTGGTAGTGTTCAATCTGTTTGCCCATATATTTATGTGTTTATTCAGATGTTTACATTAGAAACTCAAAAGCTTCCCTTTAAAGCATTTCTATATAGAAAAAGAAAGGTTAAAATTCAATACTGTCATTATCAGTGAATCAATTTCTGAAGGAGAATGTGTCTGTAGATATAAAATAGAAATGTCTCCACTGCGTGTTACTCTTTGGGCTTGATTTTTCTCTGAAAGGATGGCCTAAATTCCTGAACAACTCGTATTTCTTCCTGTTCCTCATCTTTCATCTAGTGGCAAGTCAGTGTTAATTTTATGTATCTCGAGCATCATACTCTGTGTCTTACATTACTACTCAATGTTTTACATAACTTCATGCTCTATGCCACAACTTGTTGTGTGTTCCTTCTTTCTTAACTTATTACATTTCAGGTAGCCCTCTTTCTTTTTTGTTCTTTTCATTACCTCCTTCATTCTATTCTTTAGTCAAACAATTTCTCCTTTTGTCCTTCTTTCCATGCTCACTTTCTATCCCAGTCTTGTCATTTCCTCAGTATACTCACAGAGGTCTTTTGGACTTCTCTATACAATGCTATTTAATTTGTATAACACAAAAGAAATTACTTATTCATATCAAATTTGTAGATTACAGGATATGTGTACCCCTATAATGCAAATTAAATGAAAGTGGGCAGTTCTTATAGACCACAGAATATACAAAGGCACCGCTATGTCCCATACATGTGGTGATTGCTTTGTTTTGTTCCATTTTCAGCCCTGGTGCTGAGGAGAATTACTGGACACAGGGCAGAGGAAAAGAAAGGTTAATGCTCGTTAACTGTGATTGTATAACTAGAAAGACTAATGAATTCAAAATTTTCTGACAGAACTGCTGAGTTTGTTTAATGGTGAATGTTTAATGTATGGAAATAAATTAGAAGTTGCCAATGGAATGAAGCTGTTAATATGAATTTTACTTTATTTCAACTGTGTTGATGGTACATGTCTGAGGACTAATTTGATCTCCTTTCACATTACTGAGAGTGGCTTGTGCAGGAGAAAAGTTGTCAACGTCAGTCCCCACCAATCTGAAATAAAATTGCTAGGAAGCTACATATTCCTTGAGATTCAAGACCACAGGACCTAATTTTGGACAATGCAATCAGCTGAGTGCTTTGAAATGTATTAGTGCTGTTTCACAAATATCAAAATTTTGACATAGGAAATTCTTAATTGTATCATCACATCCATGATAACCCAGTGTTCTTTTAAATCCACAGTAACAGTGGTGAGGAATCACGTTGCCATTTTACCTCCAAATCAAGCAGTATGACAGGTCACAGTACTCACTATTTGTTACTGAACAGTGGTTTAATATGTTTGTAACCTGCTATGGCACCTCAGGTGTATAGTCAAAAAAAGAAAATAATGAAATTCTCACAATGAAGCACTTGTAGGTTTGTGTTTTTCTGGTTTCATTCATGATCACTTGTTTTTCAGAGAAGGACAGTTTTCAAACATATCAGCTATCAAAACTTTAATTTAAAAACATTAAATTAAGTCATCTATGATGGCTACTACTTCTACATTTATTTAATGGAGCTTTTAGCTGTATCACTGTATTGTTGGTTTCCTTTTTTTAAGTACTTAGAATGTATTATTGCCTTAGTGCACTTCATGGAACATTGCAAAACACTCAAATTATTTTGCTAATGCTAAGCATGGGTTGTTGCATTATTAAACACTAGAGGCTTGGCAAATTAGTACAAACTTGAGTTTAAAGCACATTCTTCAGGTACGTGAATGTTTATGCATCATGACAATAATACAGAAATTTATAGTAGTACAACTTTATCAGCAGAGTGTATTATAAGTTCAGATATTAGTGTTGTTCAAAGTCATATGTCGCTTCAACTTAATTCTGATTTCTGATACATATTTCATCCCCAAATGAGCTTAATTAAATATGTAAACTGCACAAAGTAGTGTATGCTTTTATAAAGCAAAGCATTGCTCAAGTTGACTCTACAAATGTTCCAATTATTTTTTGGCCGACAGTTCAGAACCACTGAAAAGAAGCTCCACAGCTTTTTTGTTACAGGTGAGGGTTCTGACTTTATTCTGATCGCTGGAGTCTTCACACATTAGGAAGCTTGACTCCATATTTTCCTTCACTGTTTTTTCTAAAATTCTTATTCCCCTTTCATCTCTCCTCCAGTTTCTTTCTAGCAGCCAATATCTTTTTTAAGATCGGTTTTTCAAGCCTGGATAGGGTATTCTGGGTCTGTCAGTAGTGTTGTGTTTTCCAATTTACCTCTTCTGTCCTAAATCCAACATCATTCTGGATAACATATCCCACAAAATTTTCCCTTTAATCTGGTGTCACACCATTGACTTATATTTCTTTGTGATAAATCGATGAGTAAAATTTCCCAGTGCTCTTCTCCCATACAGATAATGACTCCCCATTTTACATTTTCATTATCCCTAAGAAGCAATTAAACAACAGTATTAGGCAATACTAAAAATGTCATGCAGGGAAATGAAGAACACAATAAAAGATAATGGTTTTAGCAACAGCAAAAAAAGGAAAGGTCCATAAATAGCATAGCCATGCTGTTTTTCACCTTTAATCAGGTCAGGGGCCTTCAGCACAGCCTATTAGACAGGTGTGCTTCTAAAATATTGTTTCATACCGTTTTAGAGAGTCAAATGTTTGATGCTGTGGAAGTTAATATATATGGTCATAAAATTTCTAAATGTTATTTGAAAGATTTTTTTTCTTTAAAGGTGGCATTGCATTTTTAAGAATCGGTATTTAGACAAAATACTACTAACTGTCTACTAACTACTAATACTGTCTAACATTCTCTTTATAATCCTACATTATACAGTTTCTGTTGTATTCAAAAGACAGTGTTAATCACGGAATATATCCTAAAGCTGTAATTAGCTGCACAAAGATTCCTAGTTACCATCTATTTGGGATGTCTCTAGCCCCAAAATTTTAATGTCTCGGTGTTATCCAGAACAGAAGATCCTCTACAGAACATGTCTATTATATAGGAAAATGGGTAATAATTAGATGTCATACAGTACTGGTAAAGGAAAAAGCTGATGTCAACCAGGGGCTGTATCTAGTTGAAGGGAAAGAAACCCGATAAACCATTTAAAGTCAAAAAGTGATAAACCTTGGATTTTACAGTGTAAAGAATCTTTAACTGTCCTGCAAGAACGCTTGAACCAATCTGTCACTATTTAAGAAACCATGCGCAGCCACTCTTTAAAAAATAACCATAATTTTAGAGAGAATCGATCTGAAAAAGAACAAAGCAGAAAATAAATTTGGAAATCAAGAGCACAATTTTCCAAGGTTTCCTCATGCATGATATTACAGGAATGGATCCCAGAATACTGGAAAGAATTTGAGACGTTCAGCAGCCAGATGTGAATCTGCATAGATCACCTATTCCTCTGCAGGTAGAGCCTGCAGTTAAAACAACCAGCTGCAATTACTGGCTAATGAAAAATAATAAAAAATATGGTTCCTGACAGTATTAGATCACTAAATTAAGCTTCCAAATAATCAGCCATTACAGTTTCATACGATAATTACAAATGATGTAGTAATTAATAATGCTCTGCTGTAAAGGGGTCACTGGCTTGTATAACCCACGCTGTGCTTTGTAGGAAGTTCAGTGGTGGCAAGTTTCAGTTAAAAGCTCATCAAAATAACAGCCTGTGACCACAAGCTCTGCATTGATCACTGAGTCTGTCTAGAGCTGTGAAAGAGGCAGACAAAGGAGTGGCACAGGCACATTTCCAGGATGCAGATGGCATTATGTATGGAACAGACACAAACTGAGGACAGTGCTGGAGCAGGGCTGGAGGCACTGCAGAGCAGCACCTGAGGGCGCCTTACACGAGCAGGTGAGGCCAAAGTCTATGGAAACTTGGAAAGAACTCTGCTGATCTGGCCAGATGAAAGTAAGATAAAAACGAGGTACAGGAAATAAAGGACAAATTAAATGACACTTAGAGAACAGAGGTAGTGTCATGCACATCCATCCACACAAGCAAAAACGCTTTGGAAAACCACTGTCTTGGAGCATCACCAAGCAGGCCACAGGAAAATCAAAGCCCTTAATCCCTTCCTCTACCATAGAATGCAGGGCAAAACAAAATAATTTGATAGAAGAAAAAAAATGCTTTGCATGAAATCTAATGAGAAATGTACCCAGATTAGACAAAGTGAGAACAAGGGAAAGAGATCAAATGGGATTTTAACTGTAGGCACTTATTCAGTTGGTGGGTTAGAGAATCTCTCTGAACAGTTCTCTTGGTTATAAATTAAGTTAATCTTAGAAAAGCATTGTCCTTAACCCCATTACTTGGTATGTAAAATTGAGGAGTTGGGTGTTGAAAAAAAAAGTGGTAGTATGAGCTTTTCTCAAATTGTGGTCTTTATCAGAATCCAGAAGTTTCTGTTGCTGCCTCTGAGGTTTAACTCTTTGCATTTAATATAGTTTTTGAAAGGACACCAAAAAGCACTGATTGCCTCACTAGTGTGTTTTTCTCATGGAAAGAAAAGAACTGGATGCCTCTTAATTGTTGTGGAGCTGAAGTAGAATTTTTTATCCTTCCTCCCTGTTTTGATGTTACACCAGGTCTCCTTGAAGTCCATAGTTGTCTATTCTTTGCATTAATGCTGAGTGTGCATAGACAATGAAAGCACAAAGGAAATTATGCAGGGTTAAGTTATGATAAAATAATGCTTGGTTGTTTACCTTCATTCTTGATTTTTATTTGTTCAATTGCTTAGCTGCATCTAGATATGCATATTCCTTTTAAAGCAAGATTTCCATAATGTGTTTTCAAAAAACAGTGGCTCCCAAATGGGTGAGCTGAACCCAAGGAACAGGTTAAAATAATCAAAGCCTAGGAACAGGTTAAAAATTTTTTGTAGAACCTTTAATGTAGAACTCATCATATTCTTAATTAATGTCAAGGTATTCAAAGATGAGATGCTATACCTCAAGGAAGAAAGCAGACCTGTACAGACTCAGGAAATTAAAAGTAATTTAATCTCCATTATGTTTTTTATAAACAAGAATATTATGTCAAAGCTTCCTGAAAAATGTCCTGTCATTGGTGTTTATATTGAGAGTTTAATATAAAAATAGAAGCTGTCATAAATGGCATAGTCACAGAGTGTCTTGGGATTGCAGTCCCCCAATGGCCAACAACACCAAAAGAGAGGCATGGTCTGAAATTCCTAACACAGTCCTTAAATCTGGTAATTCATGAAGCACTGTAGTGTGATAAGCTATCTATGAATTAATCAGAAGTCAGTAAGCACTAACAGCAGTGATTTCATTTCACAAAAAAGAGCTCATTAACATGTTGGCTCTGATCTTTTGACAGCAGAGATGTTGATGTGGAGGGTGGGGGGGTTATTTTTTATTTGGTTTATTATGTTTCTCTTTTATCAAACAGCTCATCACAATCAAGGACTTGATGTTTCTGAAAGTGTCTTTTGCTTTGAAATTTGAGCCATGAATTTTCTTTAGTCTGTAATGTAAAAGGTCATGTGTCCAAATAACCTGGACTCTGATCCGTCAGGTGTTAGAAACAAGAGTGGCAGAGGACAGACTTGGAAGTTTATTCTTTGAATTCAAATCTGTAAAAATACAAGTAGTATCTGCACAGATGCCAAATTTGCCTCCAATGATGAAAGTTACCACAGTGAATCCACACTTAAAAGTCACCCAGCATAAAGTCTTAGTGGCTAAATAATAGAAATTTTCTGTCCATAATACTGTGAGATGTGCAGATGGTTGAAAAATGATATGTGATCTCATGCAGTGCCTGCTGAGTTAACAAGAGAATTTCATTCAAGAAAAATACTACATTTTAGTTCCACCATATGTGTGATTATGTTTTCTTCATACCCATGGAGAATCCCTGATGTTAGAAAGCAAACTATGATAGCCCATTAACATGTCCTCTTTTAAATAATTTATTTAAACACAAGAAGCTTGCACTTTTGTAAAAATTACTTACACAACAAAGATAACAGATGCAGCTGAATATTCTTGCTTGGGATTCTCTCCATAGAATTGTGAACAAAAACCAAAATAGAAGTACTGCTCATGTCTCACCTATAAGCAGTCTTTAGGTCCATACACGTTTACTGATAAAACAATAAGTTGCCAGAATAAGAAATACAGGGCAGAAACGGTCATTTCTCGTATTCTTCACAGACTTCCTCACCAAAAAACCCACTGCACCTGTCTTTGATTAAGATTCCTGTTTATCAGAACCAAATTTCAATTGCTACATTGAGAGTAGTTCATATTATAAGTTACCCCCAGTCTTCTACAACTTGAATTTAATCGTATAAAATTTTATTAATAGTTGTAAAAATAATTTTATTTGTATCTAATGCAATCATGGGTATGGTACCCCTTAAAATGACAAAAATCTGATTTGTTTCCATACAAAAAGTGTGTGTTTTGATTACATACCAAAAGGATCCATTGACATATTAAAATGACTTTAAAATATTTAGAAATTGTGGGTGTCTATAACCAATAATTAAAGAGAAATCATCATAAGAGTACTACAATAATGTTTTCGTAATTTCCTCTTGTTCATCCTGCTCTTCACACAATGAAGTGAGGCCTGTTGAAGTCCCTGGTGTTGGTGAGGACTTCTTTCCGTCCTTGGTAGCAGCAGACCTTATCTAGGATATTGCTGTAGATGTCCTGCATTTGATGTTTTCTCTCCCAATGACCACCCTAACTTCAACTTGGCATAGCCAAGAATAAGCAGACAACAGTCAGAAAATGTCTGTGATTCTTTTCAGCTTCAGGTCACACTTTCAAGGGTGCACAAAATGCTTAGCAGTCATTCAGTATCTTTTCCATCTGGCAAATTTATCAGCCCAAGATTTTTTGCTTAAAGGAATCCAGTTTCTCATTTGGTTCATCCCGGTCGTTGCAGCATCCACGTCTCTTCCTGGAACTTTCAGTTTTTTTATGAGCTCATTAGGATCCTTTCCCCTGTCACATATCCACAGTAACAATTTGATATTGGTGCTGTTGTATGTTCCAACAGATTTTTTATTTTTCTTTTAATCTTTAGGTACATACAGATGGCTGCTTTCAAAGAAATTGGATTCTGTAGTCTCAAGGTGTAAGCAACCCAAGTTCATCCAAGAGGACTGTGAAGGGAGTCTACACTTAATTAAAATGTCTGGTAAAAGACCTTTAATATTCTGAAAAAAAGAGTGTAATGTGATGAGTGAAAGTGTTTCCTCTTTCAATTTCTAGAAACCTTTATAGTTGTTAGTTCCACTGAACAACTCATTTTTTTAAAGCATTCTTAAGAAGATATCCTTTCTGGGGGTAGAGTTTAGAAGCTTGTTCTCGGTGTGTTACCTGTCATTTTCTGTACTTTACATTTTGGAAAAACAAAAGACTGTGTTTTCACAGAACAGTCTTGTCAGAAAGATCAGAAGAGCTGGTGTACTTTAGATCACTCAAAAGTTATTCTTTTGACAGTGCTTTGACTGAATTTCTCATTTTCTGTGACCTGTGTGTGCACAAGTTGTAGGAATCTTTTTCTTTCAGCTATGTGCTCTGAATCTAAAAAAAACCTCTCCATTTGCACCATTTAAAGTAGTGGGAATTTGGAAAAAAGAATTGAAATTTGGAGTCTAAGAACATCCAGGTGTCTTGGGATAGATTGGCTGCAGCTCTCAAGTTGAATTGTTTCAGGCACGAGGGGAGAATGTTTGTAGCCTCATGTCTGCCAAGATCAAGTTCTGGACTGTGAGGGATGCAGCCTCCTGATACTATTGCCACTTGACAAAATATTGCTGTCTGCTGGAAAAGAACCATCTTAGGATGACCAAGGGCAAGACTCAACCAAGTTTGCTGACAAAATATGCTTAGACAAGCTTTTCTAAATAATAGTATTTTGTTCGGGAGGCAGGGAGTTGCAGAAAGAAGTTACCCAGAGTGATTTTCCCTCCCATTTCACACACTCCTCTTTTAAGCAGAGAAATGTTTAGAGTTGGTTTGCTTTAACTTAGAAAAACAAACTCTCCTACTACAAAAGCTGCCAAGTTAATACACCTTAGAAGTCTCTTCAGATGTCAAAGAAGCACCAGCAGTGTACAGCGACACCTTTGTGTTACTTTGTAGTCTGTGTTGAATGCAGATGCCGTTTAATGAAGTCAATCTTTCCCACGTCTTCTTTGCAGCTTTTTTTGTATAGTTTGACTTAACATTGGTAAATGTCAGCCCCACAAGGATGTAAAGCGGGGAGGCAACCTGACATAGCTAAATGTGGAAACTTTTTTATTTAAGATTTGCTTGTACATCTGCATCCAGTTAATAGGATCTTCTGGTTTTGAGAATGACATGTTAGACTTCAAGATTTTTCTACAATTATTTCTTTGGGGTGGCAAGGTAGTGACAAACTCTGGATATACACCCCACTTTCTCATCCTGTAGCTTCAGTAGTCTTTGGATTAAGCTATAATACAATCTAGGCATTGTGAATGAAGAGATCCTATAAAGAGAGAGAAAATAACTCTGCATCCCAAAATATCATTTGCTTATAAATATAAATGAGATAGCTAGAAAAGAACAAAAAAAATTGTTTCCTTTGAAAATAGTTTGGTTTTTTTTTTTATCTCTGCCTGCATAATGAAAAAGTGTGGCATTCAAAATTATCCTGGAACGTGGAATTTAGCTCAAAATACGAAACGCATCAGATAATACTGTAAAAAATGAGAATATATGCATAATATAACAGTAATTTACATCTCCATCACAGTTCTCTCTAGATTCTCAAATTCCCCAATGCCTGTAAAATACTTTAGGTTGTCCATGTCAGTGAGCTGGAAATTATTGTGATGTACTTGTGAATACAGCAAGACATGAAGATGTAATGCAATTACTGAAAAGACTATGGCAAAGAAAAGAACAGAATTTTTATCTGCTGATTCCAGGCCTTATGCTCCAAGAACAAGGCTGTTTTTATAAGCACACTCACAGGGTATAAGGTGCTTATGTTTGGGCACAAGTGAACATCATCTACATTTCTTTCTGTTATCAGCCTGTTTGTGTGATTATGTTGGTTGAATATGATAATAGATGTAGAACTGTATGTGAAGAAGAATCCTAAATAATTGGCACAAACTACAGGTCTGAAGAGTTTTCTAAGTCTCTGCAGTACAGATTCCTATAGGAATAACTCAAGTGATAACAGCAAACTAATCACTGTTTGACAAAGTACTTCTTTCATAACATATGAAAATAATTATTTTCATAGCTATCACAAATCATCTCTTCATGTTGGAGAAGATCTTTAAGAAATTTTCTTTATTTGGTTCAAGAGGGCCAGTATTTTAAATAGAGTGAAAGGAACATTGTAGTGACTTTTTCCATTAACTTATTCAAGCTTGAGGGGAATCACCAGTTCCCTATGTGAAACTTTGTCCCCAGACTTCCCAGAAAAAGAGAAATTCTCTGCACAGGAGAGAGAAATTACATGGTACAGCAAAAGGTCACTGAGCACAATGTGTTCTTACTCCTGAACTTGAAATTTTAAGGCTTCCTGTGAACATAGAAGACAGAACATGGTTTTCTATTCCATCATTGCTATAAACAAACCAAAGGGGAATTCTTAAACATTTTTGGGTTTTGCAAAGATGAACTAAAAGGATCTGACATTTTCAGATATTTTGCTGTTGCTTCTTGATGTAGGAATAATGGAAAAAAATATGTAACTTCTTCAGATTTCCTTAAATTTTGTTGGAATCAGGATTTACTTTATATAATTGATACTAATTACTTGCAACTGCACCATCTGCTATGCTGTGTGGAAGAGACATTTGGACAATGTGCTTAAGAAAATACTTTCAATTTTGGTCAGTGTTGAAACCAGGTACTTGGAACAGATGAACATTGTAGGTCTCTTCCAACTGAAATATTCTATTCTGAAGTTAAAAAAAATCTTTCCATGTTCTTTAAACAATTTTTTCCTCTCTTTTGAACCAACTCACCAAATTCGGTGTTGTCACCTGTTTAATTGATGTGGTCACAGAGTTTTAAACATTCTTAACCTCTGATTTTCCCCACGATACTTTACCAGTAGGTGGTTTTGGCATACCTTAACCTATTTGTTTTGCAAGTGGCCAGGTTATGTCCAAATGTTTAAGTTCTGACCAGAGTGTTTGGGACAGATAATCATGTTAAATCTTGGCTTTGAAGTTTGGGAGGGATGGGGATTACTGCTTTCACCTCTGAGTTTGGAGAAATTTACCACTGGGAATGCTTTAGTCCCGTGTCATATCAGAAGTCAATGAGATAAACACTGACTTGGCCACAACTTGATTTCTCAATTTCATTGCAAGTGTCATATCAGAATATTTAATACCCTAATTTCTTTCATTTAATGGTGTAAATCTGTTCTGAATAATTCTAGAGAGAGGCTTGACCTTAGATCTTGGCTGAGACGTTGTAGCTTTTGTGTTTAAAAATCAAGTATTTTAAAAGCCTCATCTCTCAAGTATAGCTAAACAAGGCATGTATAAAAGGTTGCAGAACAGAACAGAAAATGTTGGTCCTTGACAGTTACTCTTTACAATCTTGTAGAAACAGCACTCTGAGATTTTGTATTCATTGTGTCATATTGATTTCCGGTGCCATTTCAGCTTGCAAAATATTTCTCTTTCACTGCAGGCTCCCACATTTATGCTGTTTCTTTTCATTTTATACATAATAGGTCAATTTATGATCTCATACATACTTTTGCCATGAAATTGAGGCTGTGCCCTCAAGAGCACTAGTGAGATTTCATTTGGAGTGATTGAGCAATGCTTACACAATGTCAATAATGAATTACTTTAATACAGCACAAAGCACAAGTGGAGTTCTGTACTCCAAGTGGAGTTCAGTAGTTAATGCTGACCACTCACAATCGTGAGGTTCAGTTCTTTTTCTTCTCTTCAGGCAGTGGCCTTGAACCCCCTTTTCATGATTTTATGCCTGGTTTGTGGACTTAGTTCTGTGCTTGCAAGAAACTTCATTACCTCACCAGGAGTTCTGTCCATCAGCTTCCTTATAGCAAACCCACTAGAAAGCTTTCACAGAAATATATTTCAAGTCATGCTTCAGAAGATTAAAAAAAAAAAAATTGAGGACAGTGATGGTAATTATAAAAATGGGTGAGGACTGACTGGAAGAAAGGGTTTATTTGATTACCACAGCAAAGGTATCCGTTTGCTAATGAGAGTGTATCATTAGTAGAAGTTTTCCATTCACTTCATTTGTAACATAAAAAATAAGAATTTATTCAGAACAAACATTTTCTTTTATCTTGCTAATCAAAAGACCTCTTGCCAAAGTAAAAATAACACTTGACATCTCAAAGCAAGTGCAAAGATAGAGTGGAATAAAAACATTGCATTTGAATAAAAGAATTCCAAATGTTCAATTTAAAAAAATAATAATTTAAAGCTAATTATTCTTAGGCAAAATATTCACTTTTGCAAATTATTTCACTGAAGTCACCACACCATATGTGTAAAAGCAGTTCTTTTTGCTTGACATCAGCAGTACCATTTTACGTGAGAACTGTTTTCAATGGTGGCTTAGTCATTCTAAACACATTATAACATAATGGGACTTGTGTACTATGGTAATTTCAAAGTCACATAATCTCCTAAAGACAGTGATAGATGCTGAGAGGGATTTGGAGGAGCACTCAGCTTGCTGTAGGCACAGACAGAAAGAGGTTGTTGCTCGAGTTACATTTGCCAGGTGACAGTTACACCATAAAGAAAAAATTGTTGGCCAGATTGACCCATCTGCCTTCTGGTCTTTGTTAGCTGCCAGGATAGTGGGAGAATCTGGGCCAGTAACTGTAACAGATTAGTTACTTGCACTCTATCTTCTTGGCAGGCAGATGTTCTATTAATTAATTTTTTCTGTAGTAATTCATCACAGAATATTTAAGTCTTGTGACTTGTGATTTGGAAAAGGAATACTCATTTTCCTAGTTCATGAGGCAGAAACAGAATAGGACCAGATGGTCCAATGTGGCAACACTAGATATCAATGAATAGCTAAATCTAGATTGCCTCAATCTACTACAGATTGTTTAAAAACACTCTGTGTGTGTGTGTGTGTGTGTGTGTGTGTGTGTATAGAGCTTCTTCTGGTTCTCAGATCTTTACACTTAGACCAGAATAGGAACTATTGATTACACCTGAATCAATGTTATAAACATTGTCAACATCTGCCCTTTGTTCTGGGTTGGCTTTCAGTCCCAATGTCACAGGTAGTTTCTTCTAGTTAATAAAATAAAATTGATGAATAAATTTGTGATCAATCCTGGATGAAATGATTGATGATGAAAATGCTGCTTCTTCTATGGAGCAGTCTCCTTTGGTGGCCAACACATAAGAATCAGGAACATTTTTAGACATGAATATTGAACAAACCAGAATACTCTTGCAAATGAATCAAGACATCCACTCCTACAGGTTGGAAACCACTTGACTCTCTCAATTCATAAAGATCTTAGAAAGTTACACGATGGAATATCATTAACTTTGTTAGATTTTTTTCTCCAACAAATATGGCAGTGGCTCAGCTATACTCTCTGGGACAATGGCTTAACAGGAAATATTTTTTGTCATTCAGTCATTGGGAATTAACAGAGCACATATTTGCAGGTGATTTCATATCTATTAAAATAACAGTGAAACTGTTGCTTTCATCATGCTATTTGTATACTAATCACAGCACAATTTTTAATGTACCAGGTGGCTTTTCCTTCCTAAACTAAAAAAATTTAAAATTACTAGCAATCAAAAAAAAATCATTTAGATAAAACATGCCCATAAAAGAGATCTTACTCTTTACTCTTCATTAAAATTTGTAAATTAAGTTTAGCATAATTTAAATTTTTTGTTATTTATTAACATGCTTAACCCAGACATACAGAGTATCACTCTGGCTGCTGAAGTATTTCCAGTATTTTTGCCCCTTTTTCTCCATCTTACTTTCCCCTCAATGAAAAATTTTTGAAGAAGTTGGAGCCACCAAAGCCCATGAAGTGTTTATCAACTGATTTCAGAGTTGGATTAGAACCAACAACACTATAAAGTACCATCATCTTAATTAGGTTTAGCTTTTACGTGAGTTTGTAGATTCTTTTTGTAATAACTTATTCTCCAGCTGTGTTTTACTCTTCCAATCTGATATTAAATCTTTTCTGTTCTAATCTACTTTTAACATTCAAATTCCTTATAATTTTCTACAGATTGCAAATTTTAAATTGATTCTTGCTGGCATGGAGAGGTAAAAGTTAATTGCCTATCTGGGAGAAAAAAAAATAGCACAAGATTAAAGTGAAGTCATATGATGGATTTAATTTGTGGAAGTTAATTCACATCCATTGCTGCTTACATTTGCATAAACAAAGGTTGCTCTTACCTGTCTAGAGCACAGGAACAGTTCATATCTCCAAACCATTATGCATCTTTCCATTTTTTTTGTGTCTTTTCCCTCTTTATCCAGATTGAGTTAATATAAAAATTTTTAAACACAAAATATGACATCCAAGAAAGATGATATTTGATTACTGTATGCCAATTTAAATAAACTATGTACATCTCTAAACACAGCACCCCAGCCTTGCAATCCTTACTGGAAAACCTGATTGATGTATGTGCTGAGCCCTTGGGCTGTCCTGCCTTGTTATTTGCTAATTTCCATGGTAAGTGTTTGGAGAATTCACTTCAAATTTGGGGATTCAATTATGATATTTTAGTTTAAGTTAGGTTATCCCTAGAGCTTCCTGGGAACCAAAGCTCCTGCTCTGCATCCTGAAGCTTGGCTAATTTGGACACCCCGTGTTCTACTCTTTGAGTGGAACCACAAAGACTCTTCTTGTGAGATATTTCAAGGTGTATAAGAAGACATTATCAAGTGGATTATATGGTTCATTCTGCTACTTGGGAAAATCCTGCCGGGTTTTCAATGTTTCAGTCATTTGACCCGTTCATTCTGCCTCTCCCAGACACAAGAGTTGTGCTGCCTCAGAGAAGTGTCTGTGCTGGAAATACAATACCCACTTTAAGGTACAGGGGGCAAGAGACCTCTCTCCTAGGAGTAGTAAATTATTCTGAAAGGAAAGTTTCCACTTGAATTTGAGATGCCTGTGACTTTCAGGGATTGCCAAAAAGGAAGATTGGTCTGAATAGAAGAGAACATATAACTCCTTCAACTAAGGAGAAATGCCATCTCTGCATAAACATGATCATATATCTGTGGCCAGTGCTTTCCTCTCCTTTGCTCTCAATTATTGTGCTCTTTTAAGAAGTCTGGTTAGGTAGAAATCTCTGGTGGGAGGAAAGTTTGTTCTTGTGTTTGTGGGAGTGAGGGAACAAGCTCAGGGGAGAGAGACACTCAGAAACTGCAGGTTTGAGCAGGCAAATATTGCCAGCATAGAGCAGGGAGGCTGCTTGCTGCTCCTGCTGAGCCTGAGAGTGCTGCAGGAGCTGGGGAAAGGCAGCCAGGCCACAGAAATAACGAGGAGAATTTCCTGGGGACTGTGCAGAGTTTACTGCACCTCAGAAAGTCACTGAGTTGACTGTAGTCAAACCTTAAATCAAGAATCACCTGCAGGGATACAAGAGGAAGTCAGAACATGTTATACCTCCCTTCTCCTTATATGTTTTCCCGGTCTCTTTGCATTTTCTGTTTAATGAAAAAATCTCTTCCTAGTTAATTTTTTGATATAATCTTTGTGTTACTCTGATTGGGATCACAAGAGATCTAGTCTTCATTGTAGCCAAACTATAAATAGATCCACCTCAAAATGGACGGCAATATCACTAGCAGGGTTTAAATCTGTAAATCAGAAACATTCTCTCTTCTGTACATTGATACATATGCACAGACTTGAGATTTACTTTGTTAAACAACTATAGAGGAAAAAAATCACAGGCTACACAGGAAAACTTGCAACTGCTCTCTAAATCCATCCCTTCTAGTCATAAAATCTTTTGGTAAATGAGACTGAAGCTATAAGTTTCTCAAAGGCCAAACTTCATTTAAAGTGGAGATACTAAATAACTCCAGGGAGGAAAAAAAAATAGTGTGATTCAGAAAGATTGCAGAAGAACTACACAAAAAGTAAATTTGACACTGTCTTAGTTGCACAAAAGTATGTTATTTTAAGAAAAAGAGATAGACTGATGTCATGCACTCCATTATATTTTCACAATAAGGTAATACATGCGATTGAAAATATTGCAAGGAAAGGAGAATAATTTTGCAGAAGTGATTTCAGAAACTCCCTTGGATTCACAAGTTAGGATTTTGCTGTAATAAGTGATAATGTAAAATACATTTTTCTGTCGCAGCAGTACTGCCAGAGCACTTTCACAAAGATTTTAATAGGATTTTCAAACTCTTTCATGTCCAAAAACAATGGCAGAAGTCCAACATTTACTCAGTGGGCTTATAAAATGTGTAAAAATACCCCCTAAACCTTCCTAGCGTCATATCCCCGAGCATCACAAACTTCCTTATTATGTAATTTTTATTAATTCACTTTAAATTATATTAAGGATTACTGTATGTCTTAAAAAAAAAAAAAGCATAGCATTTGGAGATGCTTAAAACATTAGGTAACTGATATCTCTCCTCAGCCAGTGACCTTATCCAGCGTGGCTGCTAATACTGGATGTATTTACATACACTTCTCCTTCTGCACAGGAGGTTTTCAAATGTGTAGAGTATTTTGAATGCAAGCAAGTCTAAAATGACTTTTTTTATTAAAATATATTTGGCTTATTTAAATGAAATTCATCAAAATGTTCTATTTTGTCAGCTGCTCAAATACTTAATCTTCTTCTAAGGCACTGAAGTATTAAAATGTATGCTAACAGGAACTCTGTCTTACTGTACAGTATGCTTAAACAAGCTCCTGATAAAAGACTGGTCCATAGGTTCTAACCACTGCCAATAAAAAGTCACTGATATGATTTAATTGACTGAAACACATTTTAAAAGTGCTGCTGACTGATATAATCTGAGCAGTTCATTCAATTTTTTTAATTTCCTTTGTAATAGTTGTTTTTATCAATTTATTGTTAATCACAAATGGGTTTAAGTGGTTATTTCTGATTGGCTTACCAAAGAGTCTTCAGGATACTTCAGTGAGCCCATTTCATAACACTGGCATAAGGAAATCTTGTACTTCACATTTCTTAAGCATAAAACTTGTTCTGTGTTTCTTCTGAAATTAAGGATAATAGCTTGTTCTTACAAAGTAAGGATTGAGATTTTTCTCTCTGCTAGAAAATAATTGCAGAAGTAAGCCAACTGCTAATATATTGCTACATAATTTCATTCTTGTATTGATTAGCCCTTAATACTGTTGTCATGTGTGTAATAATTGAGTCAAAGTATTGAATTTTATGCCTAACTGCTTGTTTCTTTCACCTTTCCCATTTTATCTTTCTTAATGTTGACAACTTCTGTTTCTAATTTTTCCTGGTCTTTCTACAAAATCTTCCAAGGTTGTTACTTTCCCAAAGCTTTTCTGGAATCACAATTTCTGTTAAATGCTCTAAGAGGAGCTGCTTCAAAAGAATTTTGTATATAACTGTCAAAGAACACAACACTGGAACAAATGTAATGTTTAATTTCAATGTATTGAAAATTCTTTTGTATATCTTGGGTTGGGCCTGTAATTTGTACATCAACCCCCACAAGCACCAGGGACGGTGAGCAGAGGGTGGTGGAGATTTGTTGGATCTGCACATCCAGCTCGACCTGGGCCCTGAATCACATCATAACCATTGAGATGAACGCTCACCTAAATTGGATTAATTCCTCATTAGACAGATTATTTATATGATCATGTTCTGATAACCCTAAGTAGCAATACACTGTGAACACAGAAGGTGTCAAAGTCTGAGAGTCTTTCAGGGTCTCACTGGCCCAGAGCATCCTCCTGAACCCAGGTCAGCCGCACCTGAGCTGGGGTCCAGGTCCTGCCCAGCCATGGGCCCTGTTGACATCCTTTGCCTTTTTTGTGTTCTTTCTTAAAACATTTTTTTTCTTGAGGTATATGTTTATGCAAAGATTGTTTTTTTCTTTTTTTTTGACTATTATATTCTGTTTGGCTTTGAGCAAAATATGACAAAGGCAAAAAATATCTCTGTCTTATGGCTCTAACACCGATGTCATGAGGATCAGGATTAATCATGCAGGTAATTGGCTGATTAAAGAGGCCAAATTTCTTTGGACACTCAGTGTACCCTATTTTTTTTTTTCAGAATATCTGTTTTAAGGTCTTCTGATGCTACAAGATTTAGGAGGTAGCCATGTAAATAATTTGAACTCTACAAAACTTATTTAGTGTTCTGTAAGCACAGCTGGCAGCCAGTCTGTGCAGGTGGTCACCACTGCCGTGGCATTTCAGGTAGGAAAAATGCAGTGGTTGAAAAGGGATTATTTCCAAAGGCTTTGTCCAGTGTAGTTTATATTCTAGCAGTATAACAGAGAAGTTGAAAATGCTTCTAATTTTAGGTCAGATATAATAACTGCTCCTTCCACTAACCTTTGGAATGAAGGCACTGCAACCACTGAGGAAGCTGTAAAAAAATGATTGGATAAGATTGTTAATAAAATAATATTAATTCATTTCACGAGCATTTGGTAAAATCATTAAAACCTCATTTAATGTAACAAATACTGCTGCTGGAATGAAAAAAATTGACCAAGTTACAGAACACAACATTGTGGCAGGAAATATTAAAATGGGAGAGAACGGGAAAGGTTCTTCATTAAAGTTCTCTTCAAAACATTGGCTGTTATTACAAAATCTACATCATGGACATAAGACCTGTCATTTCAAAATAAAAGGAAAAAAAAATTTTAAAAAGATACTTTTACTCAAATATCCTCTCCATAGGATATGTAGAAAATTTAAAAAAAAAAGCTAAAAGTATTGGATTTTTACATTTCAGAGCTAGTCAAAATACATTTTTCTTGCATCATGATTTGATAACATTATATCTTCATTGATTCAGATAATTTTTTTTTTTTTACTCTCACCAGGGTACAAGTGTAGATGCCATTTCACTCATATATTTCTAATCCATATTTAAAACATTAATCATTTCTGTCCTATTCAGATCATGTAACATTGAGACAATTAACAATTATAACTGGAATTGAAATAGGAAAAATACATTAAGCTAACTTGCCAAAGCTCATTCTAACAAAAAAAAAAAAAAAGAAAGGGGGTGGAAATTCATCTAAGCAATAAAAGTGGTTGTATTTTACGGGGATGTTGTACAACTACAGTTTGTAGCTCTCAGTTAGTAGACACTGTATTCCAAGTTTATTGTCATTTATATTATTGTTATATTATCCAGCTATAGACTCAAAGTGCCAGCATCTCTTGTTCTGAGCCTCTGTCATTTTTAATTTATGTTGATTGATTTATTTAATTCCAGTAAAATGTATTGCACCTTTGACTTGGTTGTAATTAAGATGCAATGCATTCTTAATGTATCTACTGAACGACAACTGTTTCCAAAATCAATATGACCTCTTCAATAAAGAATCCAGGCTATGCTTTATTCGCTGTAGAAATTCATATTACTGCATGTGTCTGTGCTCTGCTAAGATAGGCTTCTAAAAATATTAGGTTTGCAGCTATAACTTTATCCAAAATCTTTCCCTTGCAGATGATTGTATTGTAGAATCTGTTATTTTGCCATTGCAAAAATTTATTTTCACTTTCAGCTACCAATGGCCCAAATAGAACAAAAACAGGAATGGGATATCATTGCAGTGCACCAGGTGTTGAATAGGAAATAATTTATTTTTTTGAGTAAAATTATCCTACCTATGATTATCATTGCTGAATGTCTTTCAAATAGATATGGTTCTGTTCATAGGCAACTCCTCTGAGACTGCAAAGACAAAGATGGACCTGACTGTAAGTAATTTTCTGCATTTCATCTTTAGAGCCACTTGCAGAAGTATTCACGACAATGTTCAGTTACAATGAATTAAATGTCAGTATAGAAATACACTTAACAGGAAGTCTTTACACCACTGTTGTTTTTACTGAGTATATTGATGAAGTTATTATGGTCTTTATTAAAGATAATAATTAAATTATCACATAATATGTTTATAAGACTTTGTTTTCCCTAAAATATGAGGGTTGAAAAGCAACTTTTACTTTATATTTGAGTGGATAATCATTGAAGATTATCCACTCCTATTCAAAAGGGTGACTTTTTAAGCTATTTTCATTGGAGAGAAACCATTTTATTTCCATTTAGAAATAAAAATAAATAAGGAGTGTTATTAAATATGTACCAGGAATTATTAAACTGAGAGGATATTGCTTGCTTTGAGAAGAATGTTTGTTTAAAATTTAATCTGAATAGTTGGTTCACTTACTCAGAGGTGAAATTGTCAAATCAAAGTAAAAAAATCATCTTGTACTCCAAAAGAACAGTAACCCACTACGGCTCAGAACATGACAGGTGGATTTAGAGTGTTTATAACAAAGAAAAGGGAAGAAGTACTTCACTCTTTCCATTTCCATGGTCTTAGTTCCCTCCAACAATTTATGCTGCTTGCCTATACGACACTACAGGATAATCACTGTTACTGTCATAAAAAAGACTTATTTCTTTTTCCTTCTTGATAAAGTAAAACATTATGGTCATTTAGACTTTTAAAAATTGTTCAAAATTTAATCCAGGAAGCTTATCAGTGTATACTATTCTCAACTGGAAAAGACAAAGATGAGCTTGTTCCTGTTCAAATGTGTGTGCGTCAGCAGTGAAGCACAAAAATTTCCTCAGTCATTCAGCAAGAATTGTGCCACTGTAGAAAAATTATTGAAGCATGATCATAAGAGTAAATATTGGAAAGAAAATTCATAAATATATGATTTTTCTGCCCTACTATGTTGGGACTCTTGCAGTCTCTCCTTTGACCTCAACCCTTCATCAAAATATAGATAATTGAAATGTGAGCTTTAATAAGGTTTCTGTCCTTTACATAAAGGTTGTACCATCTTGCATTAAAAAGTTCTATTGATCATCTTACCTAACTATTTAGTTTATTTTTTATCTATATGTACAGAGATGCATTTGGGTTTCTGTTTAACTGGATTTTAATACATACATAATAAAAGGTATTGATTACAATGAGAGAGAAAATTGCTTTGCAAATAAAGGATTCCTAGTTCTCTTATCCCAAGAGATAAACGCCCATCTGTTACTACATGAAAAAAAGGAGGCAATTACAGAGTTAATGCTCTGAAAAACTTGTTAGTTTGTTGTACCATTAAAGGTGGTTGTAAAAAAAAAATAAAAAAGTATTGTCTGCAAACGATAATGTGGCTGTGATGATAAGCAATGATAAATGATAAGCACTTGGTGTAATTTACATTTTAAGTATATAGAGTAGCAAAACACATTCCTTAAAGTTATACACATAACAGATCTTTTCACATGTGGTGAATTTGCTTCCTACTACAACCACACAATTAAAACATCTCTTGAAGTTGTTAAGGTAAAGTGTTCCAAGACATTTCCTGTCGTGACAAATTCTGAGTTAGCTTTAAACTGTTAATCTTGTATTTGCTGAATCATGATTTCACAAAATTTCAGTGTAGTTTCACTGTTTTCTTATGTTTTTTCATGGATTTCTGTTAGCCCTTGAGTCTTAGTGCTCCTTGGTTGTGCTGCTGCAGAAAAGCAGAGAACTCTCTAGGAGGTGTATTTGATATTCATTTCTTTCTCCTGCTTAGAGCCTGCATGGATGATAAAACTTCTCCACAGGTTATGGTTTCCCCTCCTGAGCAGGAGAAACTTTTCCTCTGGGAGCTGAAAAGATTAAAAATGCCATATGTCAAGTTGAGTCTTTCCTGAAAGCTTTGGCTGTCTTGTGTCACAGACCTGTTGAGTTTGTTTGAGTCAAAATTAGAGGTTAAAGACCAGCTTATAACAATTATGGTATGTCAGGAACACTATTCCAGGTAAAATTAAAATGTCTAAGTTCTTTCTGACTGTAGGATTTTATTACATAATCAACTCTTTATCCATTCCCTTGAGATAAATAATACTGGAATAGCTCACTTAGTAAGTGGGACCAAATGAATTTGAGATTGCTCAGCCTGCAGGTAAAATTACACCCTAATTCTGTTTGCAACCAACATTTCTCCACAAGGATCCAGGCACTGGAGTATTAAAGAGAGTGTAGCTGAAGTAAAGAACACAAGTGATTTTTCTACATCCAGTAGACGTGTTTATAGGCTTAAAAATGAAATGAGTATTTGAATGTTCACCTCAGAAGGAATCATTCCTCTGTAACTGTAGAACTGTGCCAGACTACAGAATTTGTATGGTCACTTTGTGGCCATTTCTGGGGCGTCCTGGCTCAGGGTGACTGTCAGCCTTGCTAAAGTTGTGTTCCTGTTAGCTGCAGGAGACATAAAACCTCTTCTGAGAAAAATTGTGCTTCATATGGTAAACACTAGGTATTCCTTTTTATTTTTAGTTCCATTTTAGTCAGTTAAGTAAATGATGAAGAGCCTAACTCTCCGGAATTATCAGCTTTCATTATGTGGAACAGTTGCATTTTGCCCTCATTTTAAATTAAGTTACTAATGTGTTTATGACACTGATTATGGGTTACTTCACTAAATGCATCATTACAAATCTGTGTAACATTCTTCTGTTTGGAGTTACACAAGGAAAAAATCCTGACAGAAATGTTATAAACAGGCTCAATTACTGGCAGCCTCTTTTACAAATGAGCAAGTTACAGTTTTGGAAGAGCAGAATTTGTGCCAGAAAAACAGATTTTGATAACTGAGCTTGTCAGGAACACACTGAAGGTCAGCATATCTGTGGATGAGACCTACTGTAGAGCAAACAATTTACTGGATGATTCAGCAACATTTCTCGAGGAGTACATCATTCATCATTGTTATAACAACTGAGAGGCAAAAATGTGATTAATTTCTCTCTTCTGTTCTGAAGTTTGGGAAGCATACATCAATTTCTTTGTTCATCAGATAACTCATTTCTGAAAAAGATCTAAAGCCAAAAAAATCCAAAGCATTTAACAGGAGTATAATTTCAAAGTTGTCTGCCATTTTGGAGTGTGTTTTTTATTTATTCTTTCATAATACAGAGTGAATGTTCTGTATTTCGAAGATTCCTGATGTGGCCATTGATTATATAATGGAAACTATGTAAATCCACTGGGTGTCTTTGCCAGGTGTTAGGTTTGCAAAGAACAAGGGTAAATTTGCCCCATCCTACTGTCAACCAAATTTTTGACAGTAACATAAAATAAAGGTGGTGTTGGCAGTTGTATGGAAGCCAGGCTTTGCTAGGGTTGAGAGAAGCACATTGGCAATGAATGCCAGTATGGATAAAATAACTATAACAACAACAACAACAACAATAATAATAATAAGTTATCTGTTTGTTCTATGTCTTCTTATTCTCAAATGGTCAAATGGCAATATTCTGCTTTTCAAAAGGAATGTCCCTTTAATCATCAACATTTTCCTTTACATTTTTGTGCCCCTTTCTTACACCTATCAGGCAAGGTGGTTTGCCAGATACAGCTTAATTTCTGTCACAAAATGATAGATTAGGTCTAGACAGTATCTACAAAGTTGTACCTTCTTAGTCGCTTATTCATTGCTTCAGCAAGATCAGTTTCTAGACAATCTCTGAAGTTTTTGTTTCTTCTTTATCTTACATGCACTGTGTAACTTTGTGGCCTTCAGATTTTGGGCATGGAAAAGGTTTAGTTTGTTTTTAAGAATTTCTTGCAATTTTTATTAGTGCTTCACAAGGTAGTTTTTATTATTTCTGTATAACAGAAACCAAGTTTTAACATCAGGTTTTTTATTTTTCTTAAAAAGATAGTTCTAAAATCTAGAAACTTGATCAAAAAGTAATTTTGTAATTGGGCTGCAGGGAAGATTAAAACTGAGATTTGCATTAGAGCTGACAATTTGGCAATCAGATTTGGTGTTACAGAAAACATGACCTGAATCCATCACAAAGAATTAAGAAACTATAAATTATTCACTTATGTCCTTCATGTTTCTAATCTAATGGTTAAACAAACTTCCTATTTTTTACAGGAATGTGTTTATGATTTTATATGTTTGGAGAGGTAGAAATTGCAAGAACGTACCACATGTATTATTTCTTTAATAAAAGTCTTCCAAAAGAGAAATTAAAAAAATAAATAGTTTCAGAATGAAGTAGGAGCAAATGTAATCTTGGTTTTGAGATGTTACTTTCAGTTATGTGATCTATTTAGATACTTAACACGTAGGAACGGCAAGATCAAAACAACTTTTGATTAAGCATAATTTCAATTCTTATTTTTTGATAATGGTCCACTGATTTGCTCCATTTTCTGACTTCAAGTAAAAATCTGTGTGTTAATTTAACATATTTTCTAATCACAAGAGACTGAAAAATTGTCTTGAAGATAACTATAGCTATTTGATTTTAAAACAACCTAGGGTCTGAGCCATCCTCTTCTCTTTATGAACTGAACAGCCCCCCAAAAACAAAGGAGCAGAAGCTAAAATGCACAGAGTTAAGCATGCATATAAATCCAAATCACTTCTGTTTGCTATTTGTTTCCTAAATTGAAATTTAGGAAGAAAATTATGTCTAGATAAAAAGTAGCTTCATTTTGTACAGAACATATTTCAGAAGGGTGTTCAGTGTTCCACATTTAGCTGAACATGTTCTTACAAAGCAGCTATGAAACTGTATAAACTCTTTTAAGTACCACTAGATTGTAGGACAGCTGTTCAAGAACTTAAAATCTATTAAAAATTCAAATCTTTCCCATGTGGGTGATAAACCAGATGACAATTACATAAATACATCAGTATAGGCCATAAGCAATGACTCTTTGCCTCATTATTTACCTTTCATGTTGTACAAAATCTGTTACAGTTCCTATAATTCAGTTTAATTTCATCAAGTATAAAACTTTGCATTACCATATCTATCCTATTAAATATTTTACCCTGAAGGTTTACAAATCTCTCTGACTTGTGGCTGGTGTCTGCTACTTCATGCATTGTCAGGTTTTAAGAGAGAAAAAACCTTATTACTTGTTTCAGCCTTTTTGTAATTAGTGTGGACATGTGGCAAATGCATGGTAAAAATACCACATTCACAAGCAATTTTTTTTGTTCCAGGTTAAATGTGTTGATTAAAAGTGAATCATTCCTCATTCCTGTAAAAAATTAGTTTTGTAAAAATGTATTTCAATATTTTATGACTGTGCCTTTAAAATATCTGACTACAGCACAAGTTTCTGATTTTCTATTTATTTCCTAGTGTACTAGCAAAGATTAAGGAGGTTGTAAGAAAGAACATATAATGCAAATATGAGCATTTTCACAGAAAAACAAATAACCAAACCAAACCCATAAAAACCAACCCAAAGCAGAAATGTGTACTATTCAAATTGATTTGCCTGTGTGTACTGTAGTACTGGCTGGAAATGAAATGTGCCTGTACTCTCCTTACAGGTAGGAATGATTATAAATGTCAAAGGAAAACGTTTATCACCCTGAAATGGAGGTTTTTCCTGGCAATTCACTAAAGGGTGTCATCAGATGTAGCACACCAGGCACGTAAATCTCTACCAGGAATTGTCCCAAATGGGGAGGGTCAGAATATCCTGAAAAATTATGTTTTGAAGTAATACATACTGAGATTTGGCAACTTGATCTCTGGTTCAGGAATGTAATTTCAAGCACAGGAATTTTTAGGTCTCTTCATTAAGTCACACCTGCTTTTTTTTGCTTGTTTTTCAGGCTCTGAGTCTTCAGTTCCTGGTTGAAAGACCACCTTGCTCTGGCCAGGATCATGCCTTAGGATTTTGGCCCTTATTCAAACATTTGTAATCCTACAGTTCTTTAGTGTATAACTCTAGACTCCATATAGAGTGTTAGCTACTGGTTTTTCCCCTTTGGTCAGACAAAATAATTCCTCTCTAGGCCTGGGAATCAAGGACACCTTACTGTCTCAGGCCCCAAAAAAATGTAAACAAAAGGAGCTGGGAGGAGCAAACTTGAGGTAAATTGCTTCATTACCTGAAGCTATAATTGGAAGATTAACCCCCAATATGGAAATTAACCAAACTTATAAAAGTATGAAAACCTGTGACCCATAGTCCATTTTTTGGTCTAGCCCCTTGGGGGTTTCATCTTCCCTAAATGTACCTGAAGGCCCTTCAATAAATATAACCACTTTTATTGTCTTAATTTTGTCTGGCTTCTCTTTTCAGGTAGTCCCAAAAAGGCATCAAGGATGTGATGGGAGGAGCAGACCTCTGGGGCAGCAGAAGAGCATGAAAATGTTCAGGTTAACAGGGAAATTAATCCATTTTCAGCTTTCAGTAATGAGACCCCCTGTGCCAAACCTACCCTGTAAAGGGATGACTGGATGCAGGTATTACACACACACAGTCTTTCATCACAGTCTGTGAGACTTTAGTCAAACATAAACACCACAGTGTCACAGCTCTTTAAAGGACTGAGGTATTTATTAGAAATTATTCCTTGTTTAATAATTTTAGTGCTGTTAAAGGATGTTTGTTATTGATTTGGTACATGCATCTGCTCACATTGCACAAAAAATAGTACATTTGGAACTGCATACAACCTGTAGAACAACTTCTAATATATATATGTGTCTAGTTTGTTAGAAAAACCATTCTTACTTTGCTTTTGAAAATCTAGTAAATATTTAGAATGATAGAAAAAAAGATGACAAGTCATTTGAAAATACAAACACCAAACAAAAATATAAAGCCAAGATATTTCAGGAAGCAGCAGAGGTTATTACCCAAAAATATGTATGCTTTACTATTTTGTTTGTTTGGGTTTAGTAGCAACATTTTAAAAGAAAGAAGAAAGAAAGTCTGTTTCCCTGAGTAGTTTCATACTAAAAATCAAGCTTGTAAACTATCCAAATAATTTTAAAGAATGCATTGCTTTTATGTGAATGTTGCAATCCCCCTTTCTGTCTCTATCTCTTGGTCTCCAAAGATTATTAAAGGTACATCTGAGGCTAAAATTTATAAATACACTGTATTTATGTATTTGGGTGCTTGGGGAAGGCCTTTGGTGTCTAGGGAACCAAATCTGTCTCTCAGGTTGCTACCACACTCTTGCAGTGATGAGTCTGCCCCCAGACATTTCTGGAAGCATTTCATTGCAGAACCAGAATTTCAGTTCTTATGTTTGGGCTGTCCCCTCCCAGTACCAGCCATTTCTCTTTATGTGGGGGATATTTAGATTATCTGGTTTTCATTCACGTTTTATTTCTAAACTGAAGCCTGGAAAGCTAATGGTGCATACAACTAAATGGCATGTTAATGTTGAAATGAATCCACCTGGTAATTAAGGTACTGACATTTGTCAGTGCAACTGGTTTTTTAGAAGTGCTCTGAAACCTGAAGGGGAAAAACTCACCAGTCTTTCCCTCTAGTTCAGTGACTAGTGCAAATATACATTTCACAGCTCTTAAGTGGAAACAGTTTATGGCATCACTGAAAGGG
Organism: Climacteris rufus; assembly: GCA_013398175.1. Taxonomy (NCBI): domain Eukaryota; kingdom Metazoa; phylum Chordata; class Aves; order Passeriformes; family Climacteridae; genus Climacteris; species Climacteris rufus. Next base: position 3,170,923 of record VZRZ01001998.1, read on the forward strand.
TCTTCTACCAAAACTCAGCTGTTAAACCTTAAAACTTAAATCCCCTGGGCAGAAAGGGTATTTATTAATAATTCTGGTGTGTGAAAGAGCTGGCAGATTTCTTTCTCTCACAAGTTTTATTTGTTGTTTATCCTACCTGTTCTGTTCAATGCTGGATAGACATTAATGAGATCTATGGGTGGATTTGTCTTCTATTACAGTCTGCAAGAAGATACAGCAAATTCCCCTAAGACTCCTAGTGGAGCTTTTCACTAGCAATGTTTTAAGACATATCATTCTCAGGATATTTTCATACAGTTGTCAAAGGAGGAAGAAATTCTAAGACATTTTGATCAGATTTTTAAGTTGAGTTCTTTAAGATACATTAATATATTCCTCATGTTGCTAAGCACGAGATTACAGAAAATGCTTGTATTTCTCTGCTGCTGCTTCTTATTCTTGGTTCCAAAACTTCAGTGCAGTTGTAAGTCCCTTTCTCACTTTCCTGAACACACACACTGCTTTTATGAATCTATTTATCAGTTTATTGTTAGCTCAGCTCCCTTTTATAAAGGAACTGTCAGTTCTATCACACGAACTGCTTCTTCAAATCAGTTTTATTTTCCAATCTGCGAGTGTTTCAGAAAGCCAAGTGTGAACCTTTTGGGTTTTTGTCTCTTCCCCTGACTCTTGACAAAAGTTAAAACATGAAGGCCCTTTTGCCATCACCCACTTTATTTATCCAGGTGGCTGTACAGTTTAGTCTGCATCCTGTGACAAATGCCCCTGTCATCTATTCAAATGATAGCAGTCCTGAGGCTACTGGTACTTTGCAGTTTGACAAGGTGTGCATAAAAGTGTCTCTTCCATCACCACCAAGTTCATGAATATTATTATTTTTCAGTACCGAATATATACTTGTATGCTATTTCCAAAAGGCTTTTGAAATACAGGAGTATTTTAGGTATTTGACAACAGAGAATTTGCTTTATATTTTGGGCAAAAATAATATTATTTTCTTCATCACCCATAAAACATGGGAAACTGAGGAACAGAGTGTTGGTTACCTACCCTACAAGTCAAATAATGTCAGTGTGGAATGTTATTCTGCTTGTTTTGTACCCTCTGGTGACCTGAGTAGCTACAGAAGAATTATATCCCTGAGATCAAAGGTTACCAATTTTAATTCTGACAGTATAAGTCTTCATTGGAGATGTTTTGCTTTTGGCTTTTACCTTGGAGAAAAAACTTAAATTCCTTTAAATAATGTAATACTAATTCTTTTTTATTCACAATACTTATTGCTTTATTTTTACAAGTATTTTTAATGATATCCATTGATCTAAGCAAGAAAAGGATATTTTAAAGGTAGAAAAGGGAACCACAATGAATTGAAGGGCATTGATTCTCACATATCTTTGATAATATTACCTTTCATCCTTTCTGCATTCATCTTTTATTCTTTGGTTCAACATGACTGGTAATGACGCAGTTATCAGTGTAAGATGCAATACTCGAAAATATAGGGTTACAAAAATGGGTCCATTTAATGATTAGGTTAAAACTGATATTGAAAATCAGTGTTTTAATATCCTGTAAGAGCAATTAAAATCTGTATTAACATTAGCCCTGGTAGAAAGAGTTTCAGAATTATTTCTCGTCCACATTAATGAGCCTTTATTATAGAAACCCTGAGGTATTTTATATCTCACATGGAAGAATATAATTAGACACAAATTGATAGGCCTGTGCCTGGTACAAAATTAGAATTTATAGCAGATGATTCTGAACCTGTTGTCTGCCTAGTTTTACCCCTAGCAAATGCATCTGCAAGCACTGTAACTAATCCCCTAGAATAATCTGTAACCAATCTGCACGACATTTCCCATTTCCTGATATACAAACCATTACAGAGCCATCCAGGTGCAATTCTTTTACAGTTTTACTAAACACTATTGAACACCTAATGACCTTGACAAAATTATCTGCATTAGGGTTGTGAGTGCTCATCTACTTCATCTTAGTGATGACACTGTGTAGCAAAGCAAGACTTTCAGTAATGAAGAACCATAAAAACTATTTTAGTATGTTTTCCTATCTCTCCTATTGCCCTACATATTCTTTTTTAATTGTGTTTAACATCAGTTAAGTAATTTTGCGCTTATTATGGTGCAGTGTTCCATCCAGCTTCCTTCCTGAGAATAAAAATAGTATGAGACAATGGTGTGTTGTCTTACATATATCTGAGTTATACATAGAAGTAGAATTATGAATCTACTAAAATAAAGTTCTTGAAGTGTCTAGAAAATACAAATTGCCTTTAGCTAAAAGGTCTAACCGTACTCACAAGAATTTATTTTGGGAGCTGTATGGTATAACTAACAGGAAACACTGAATGATGGTGGATACAAATCTCAACCTCTTCCTGAAACAATAGTTCGTGGGGAAAATTATTCATGCCTGCCTTGAAAATATAACCCAAGACTGATAGTGTTTCATACCTCATTAGCTTCTGTGATACTCTGAGAAGAGAAGAATGAGTGTGGATAAAATGCTGTGTACAAAAAATGGCCTCCACTACTTTTTTCATTCTCTTTCCAAACTGTCAAGAAATGATGTAGATGTTAAGATTATGTTAAATGTATGAATGTTTTTGCCACCCTAAAAAACAATCTGAGTCCTTGGATCTGAATGCTGAATTATTAGATACATAAGGTATAGGATCAGGAATTCAGCAAAAATTGCCTTCTGAAAACTCTGCCTCCAGAAACATAATTTTCTGATAAAATTCCATTCAGTTGAAATCTCCCTAGCTTAGGTTTTGAGGTGTTGTTTCTTGCTTATTGTCTCCTTGACAGCACTATTAGCAAAAAAAACTCTGTTCTGAACTGCCTGTAATGAATTTGACATCCTAGCAAAGGCTCCAAAAGGGAAGCAGATGTAACTGCAGGCAGCGAGCAGCATGGGGACGCCTCTGCAGGCTTGGAGAAGGTCAAGAGAGAAATAACTCTGTGTGTTGGCTACAAATATCTGTATAAAGTATGGAAAAAGTCCCCATTTGATAAGGTACCTTTTTGTTCTGTCATGTATTATATGCAGGTTAGGGAGAGAAAGAGGGAGAGAGATGGCACATTACATCTGTTGGACAGATGGGCAAATTAAGGATGATATTTCTGTGTGTGCTACAGGGCTGTGCACACTGACTGAGCTGAGGCTGCAGTGGCTTTGTTGACTGTTTAAATGTAACTTTACTTACAGGAAATGCTAAAAAATGTGAATGATTTTGCCTAAAATTACAAAATTTTCCCTTCCCTTACAGTCTCACACACCTTTCTCCTTTTATGAACTTTTAAAAAGAAAGAAAGGTACTTCAGTGTGATATTTTAACATAATGGAATGTGGGAAGTCCTCAGAACAGCAGTGTTTATTTGGAAATAAATATTCCTGAAACCTACTCTATTTTTATTGTTTTCTCTTGAGACAAAAGCACACAATAGACTGAAATTTGAGGCACTGCTACGATGAAAGTAGCATTTTAATAGCATTTAGTGCTACTCTTTTAGCAAGTAAATGGTGAATTCCCATTAAGTTAAAAAAAAAATTAATTGTAAGGCTAACACTATCTATGTATTTCAAATGAATAGTGAAAATCCTATAAACCTCTCTCAGGCTTATTTTTCTTCTGTTTGATCTCATTAAAGCAGAATTTGTACTGGACAATAATCACAAGAGACAAGGTTGTCAAACAACTGCATTATATTTCAGTTCATGCTTAGATAACCAAATATACATTTTTCTGCTAATTCTGATCATAATTTATTTTTATGTTAAGAATGTGGAAAACTTTGAACATATGAAACTGCAAGTTTTCAAACTTAATGATATAAAAACATAGATACATGGATTTTTTACATCTTTTTCAATTTTATTCCTGTAGGGGAACAGCAGGATAAAATCAGTCATTTGTCACTGAGCCCTAAATCTCAAATATAAAAAGTTCTCTTTGCCCCAGAAAATGAGGGGGATTTAGCATCCTGATGCAAATTCTGGGACCTAATCCCAGTTATAGTCTTTAGAATATTTCAGATAAAGAATTATATTCAAACCATACATTCAGCAATCACTTGTCCTTGATCACATTCACTTTAAAAGCCAAAAATTGCCAGTTTACTGCCAAGGTAGCTCACATGAAAATTATTATTGGTTTTCTTATTACTGTCTCCCTGGTTTTTTTGGAGACAAAAAGTAAACCATAGACAATAATCTTCATAAGGATTTCCATCTTGATTAGAGTTATATAAACAATTATGAAGTGAGATGGAACATTCTGGTATAAGCTGATTTTGGCTGACCATTGTTAATCACAGTGTAATACCTGTGCTGTAAGAAGTGAGTAGAAGAATTACCAGTGCTAACAATTAATCTCTTTAGCACAGCTGATGAAACAAAGTAAAATATTTATGAGAGATAAAGTAGGTTTCCTGTTTCAGTGTTTATTCTCATATTTGTTTAAATAAACTCCTATTCCCTTAAGACATAGTGACATTTCTGACTAAACTGAAGTTATTGATCATGGAATTAAAGTTTATATCATGTCCAAATATTTTAGGATAGAATGGAAAGTCAATATTAAGAACATTTTAAGTCCAATAAGTAGCTTACAAATATGGCTGTTTTTAATAAATCATCTAATACTAACAGCTAGATTTAGTTAATATTTTTTTAATTTATCTGAAGATCTCTTTTGGTTATCTTCTTTAATGACTACTAACTTAATTTATGCAAACAGAAAGACAGAAGAGCAGAAATCATAAAAAAAGGCCTACTTGCTAGACTAGATAGCTTGTGACCTTATCTGATGTGAGTCCATACCATGGAAAGACAAAATTACTGCAGGAAAATTAAAAGGTTTTTTATTTATACAATGTTATTTCTTTTTCCTGGTTCGAATTCCACATAATTTAATTTGAATTCCTGTTCTAGCAACAAAAGGGATACTAGACATAGGAAAAGTTAATCTTTTTTTTTTTTTCTTTGAGCTTCTGAATTGTCATATTCTATTTAATCCTTTAATATTTATAAGGCTGAAATCATGAGACTTAGACCCCACTCCCCAGAGCTTTTCAACTTTTAGAAAGTTTTTAGGTAAAATTCCCACTGATAATGACTACAGCTGTAATGCTCTAATGCAAATATTCTGTATGGTGTGTATTGGCTTTGTTCCACATAAGAGTTCAAGACACTCAAATGATAGAAAATCAACATGACATATATTGAATGCCTTGGAAAGAAGTCAACTGACAAGCCTGAAAATGAAAAGAAATTGCTGAACAGGTGTGTTCCACAGGTCTTAGGGGGACTGTCTCTTCTCTTGCATGTCTGTGTTATACAGAACTGAAAATATCCCTATCAAAAATTCCTGGTACACAGCTTGGGAGAAGGTAAATAAAGAAAAGGCTCAGTTATGAATACCTGGGATCTCAGAAAGCTGGGCTAGAGGAGAATGCCAATGGTTTAGGTTCCCAGATGTGCTTACAACAAACTCTGTAAAGCCCATATTTGTGTATAACTTGTGCTCTTCAATTCTTGTATTCCTTCCTCAAGGCTATTTTATGTTCCTTTGCTCAGTTTCAGCTTCTTACCGTCTCTTGCACACCAGGTCTTTCTATACCACTGTCTCACACTGAGGTCTGACTTCCCAGCATCTCCTTCCAGCAGGAATCTCCAGTTCTTCCCAGCTGGCTGTGACAGAGGTACAGGAAAACAACTTCACACAGAGAACAAACTCAGACAAACTTTAATTCACTACCCAAACCAATGGCCAAAACTACCAAATAACCCTATGATGGTGAGGTGGGGGTGGTCCTGCCACCCTGGAACAAACAAAATATCAACTTTCAGGCAAAGAATTTAGCTATGCAGTGTCACCTGGTGGGATTTGATAGCTGGATTTGAACAAATATCCTCCCAGCCTGGCAATTTCTTCTCCTTCCAGCAGTTCTGTGTTCCAAAAGTGACTTAAATGTCTCAGTGATCTGATATTTAGCAAACAGGCATGGTACTTGAAAAATAATTTTGGTAACAAAATTGATGTATTTCTCAATCCTGGCTCTCGGGGTAAGTCCAGAACCAATGTACTTTGTATTGGATAAATATAAACATTTTCAGGCAATATGTAGATGCAACGGATTATATCAGCTGCTGACAGTAGTTGAAATTATATACAAAATTATCTAAGTGAGGGAATGTTCTGGTGGAAATTTTAGAGTAAAAAGAGCAGATATTTGGGCATGAAATTATTTTTCTGGACACAGACAGGACCATGGCCTTCCATAGTTTTTCACAAGGCACATTGCTGACTTTGGAAAAAAACCAGAATAGTTGCAAGGAAAACAATCAGCAATTCTGCTGTGATATGTCTCTTTTCATGATGTGCTGTTGCATTTCAAGTCCTTTCATAAGACAGAAAATTGAAAGGTAGAGATGTTGCAAAGGGGTTGGAATGTGCACTGGTCTGTGCCTGGGATTATCAGTGGGAATGGGACAGACAAATGTTCTCATAGTTCTATTTTGAATTTTTTGATGAAGAGAAATGGGATTACACTTTTGGAGGCAGAAGTAAATGTCTTGACTCTCTCCAGTCCTTGATAATTCCAAGTAGGTGGTTATAATACAGCTTCAGTGTTTGCACAAAGGTTTTTTGTCAAAATAGGACACACAGCCCCCAGAGAGAAGCATCTTTGTACAGATAGATTATATTTTGCAGAGTTCTGTATGCAAATCCATACAAGAAGTTTAACCCAAATAAGAACATTAGTACTGTAATTATATGGAGTCAGTTAAAAAACACCTAATTTCATGATAGTTCCAGAACAGCAAAAACAAGCATTGCCCCTAAAGCAACAAGGGAATTAATTGGAGGAGTTCTCAGTATTTTGCTTATCACTCTGTGAGTTCAGGTACCTGGATGCAGTTCAAGTTAATTCAGTCATGGCTGTGGGAAAAAATGCCTATTTATTACTCTCTCCCTATAGCTTTTGTGTGAAATGGTTTTTTTCTTTCTTTCCACCTTATTAAAAGCCTTTCATCTCCTAAAATCAATGAAGCTATCAGCTGGGAATTGTTTGGCTTAAGTCAGGGTTTCTTTATAAGTTTTGCACACAGTCTTTTGTGTGTTTCCTTCTTAAAATTCATTTCTTTTGTTTTGCTCAGATAATATTTTACTCTGGAATAACTTTTTAACTGTTCGACAGATGGACAGAGAGATTTATCTGCACACGTGTATAAACAGCCCTCTGCACAAAACTAGACAACAACTGACCTGTGAAAAAAGACTTATCTTTCCCTTTTTACCCATCAAATATCAGTTTTTCCATCTTCCCAGTGCTCTCTTTGGAAAAATGATCAGGATGGACAATGGATGCAGTGGCTGGCCAGAACATTCACATGGACTGGAGGGTTGATGGCTGAAGATCTACTTGTCTTCTCTCATTGCAAAGACTAATTTATATCTGCTACTCCTTGTAGCCAATGATTTCTATAAAACTCCCAGGAAATTTTGTTTTTGAGATGTCTTCTTTCCCAACTTCTAATGTGTTAGATATTGGTTAATAATTTCAGAATTATTTCAAGGATAGATCTGATAAATGCACCTATCTCGTTTTCTTAGAAAGATGAGATAAAAATATTAAACAAATACACAAAGCAGCACTTATTTTTCTCCCAGTCTATTTTATTTCCTGCTGGGTTGAGGTACCGGCACTCCAAACAACAACTGAATTAACATATTGAGTGTAAAGCCCAAGACAAACAAAAGCAATAAAAAAGTTGAGACCAGAGCCTTTGTTGATGAAAGAAAAGAAGAAAAGAGGTGTTTATAACATTTTAGAAATGTTGGAGACATGAAAGTAGTCCATGCAGAAGACAGTGATTAAAATAGTTACTAATGAAGTTCTAATGAAATATTTAGAGAAGGGTGGAGAATATCTTGTGTTTGGACAATCTCAAATGGAAAACAAAACACCAAGGGATGGTGACTGAATGAAAAAAGAGGGAGTTAGGCCACCAAGTCAGTGGGGAAAGAGACACAGTAGATGTGTCATTCTCAAAGGAAGTTTGAGAATGATTTAGAAAGAAGAAAAATATAAATAGATAATCAATATAAAAGGCTAGAGAAATATGCTTGGGAAAGCCTGTATATTTCAGGCATTTTTTTTCCTCTTTTTTGTTTATTTTTTAAAATCTTGTTATATGTGTTTGTACTAAGCTTTAAACTCTTATGCATCAAGACATCTTGTTTTCCCAGAGCCTCAGGATGTCCTCTTTAATTCTGGTTAGTGATTATTAACACTGACACCATTGTCATGCTAATTGAAAAGTCAAATTTTAAGCCTGAGTACTTAAAGAACCTTTGGCACTTTTTTATGTAATTCTCAAAAAAATTGCTTGAGAAAATCAACAGTGTTCAAAATATTTTCATATTGAACCTGATTAGTGTAAAATAAGCTGCTATTTCATGTTCTGGATTGAGCTTTGTTGTTTCTGGTGAGCTTTGCTGTGACTGTTTATAGAAAGCTGTTCTTCAAATATAAAGTACACAAGTAAATATTAAGGAGAAACAGTAGTTTAAACATGAGGTAACTTAAACAAGGGCATTGCTGACTTTGATTCTGTACAGAGGGGAAAAAATACTGATGTCTTCACCAGGATTTGACAGTGACATGCTGCTAGGTATTAGTTAAATCACTGAGGGGAAAACGTTTGTGCCTCATTAGCATCAAAGACAAAGCCATGGTGTCCTTACTTACCCTGTTCTGGGCCCTACCTATAGTGGCTCTCTAGAAGTCTGAGTTCTTCAGGGTACTGAGGAACTATTATGTGTTAAGTCATAAAGCACAACCAAAATGCTTTATGGTACAGAAATGACATCACTGGATTTTTGCAGCTCGGAGCTTGAACTTAAGAACCCAAATCATAAGGTGCCACATGGACCAGGATTCTGGACCAGGAACACAGGATGTTTGGAGACACCTCAGTGTCTCCTGATCACTATTACAGTCAATAAATTTAGCCCTGGTTTTACTGTTAGATAATGTTTTTCATACTAAGAAAAAGAAAGAATATGCTGCAGACCTGTGCTGCAAACCACACCTGTGAGTGCTGGACAGTGGATTCTGTCCTTAAGGGTGGGACAGTATGTGAGACAGTGATTCCTTTTATGATTCCTGAATGCAATACCTTGAATTCATCGCAACCTTTCCCAAGCATCCTTACAGTCTGCTCCAGTGTCAAACTCTTTGTCAAACAAGTATTACCTACCACTAATGAAAATACATCTTTCCCAACTTATTACCTTTCATTGCTGTTACTCTCCCATTGCCTTTAAAATGCCATGTACCCAACAGGCTACAGCTCTTTCAGTCTTTTATGTTTGATAATGTACAGTGCCTTTACCTTTTTATTTCTCATAAATGTTATATTTGCTTCTATTTTCATTCTGTTGTAATCTGGATTTTACAGTGAATATAAAAGCCAGCGTGGAGTTGCATGAACGCTTCCAGACAGCTTGTGGCTTTTTTTGTTTGCAGAATGTGTGGTTATTACAAATGGGGATGTTCTGGGACCTCGTTAATGAACAGTGAATGCAAGCTAAGGAAGCCTCTTTTGTTCACCTTACTAAACCCCTCAAGATAAAAGATTTGCATGTAGATTTTGATGAAGTGGATATTTGAGATTTTTTTTCTATACCATTTTTGTATTCGAATAAGACAAGGCCCTGAAAGAAGAAATCATGTGTGAAGCAGAGAAGGGAGAATGGTTAATGAGAGAAAGGAGCAGGCACAAGGTAGCAGAGAGAATAAGTGGATTTCTGTCAGAGGTTTTATAAGCACTGAGTTTCTGTGAGCAACCAGTGATTCTTATTGCAGTGGAGCTGATATACTGTCAGTTGTCATTATTAATAAAAAGAGTTATAAATTACTTGGCTAAAATACAGGTCCTGTATTACTAAAGTCAGTGGGAGCACATGTCAATTCCTTAACAAACCACAGAGAATAGTTCTGGATCCACAATGCAGAAAAGTTAATTTTTCTCCTGTTATTTTTGGAGAAAGACTGTGTGTACCCTATAAGTCATTTAAGCATTTTATGTCCTTAATTTGTCATACTCTGGTGTAGAGATAGGGTCAAAGAGGACACTTTCCTTACTCCTGCTAGTGTTCTTCCAGACACTGAGTAGAATAGCAGAATTTTGTAGTTTGTATTAATTACGTGTCCAGTTAGGTTCCTATTATCACTATGACATTCAACTAATATTTAAAATTATTACATCAATATTATTTATAAGGTCAGGCATGTCACAGATATATTTTTATTAAAATTAAAGACATCACTGCTGTAGGGTAATAAGCTTTTAGATTGCTTATTGTCATTTAAGGGCATATATAATTGTGGTCTATGGTACTTAACTGGAAATATTATCTTCATGTTAGGATTAGAAAAATGCTTTCTTACTACTATAAATATTTCCAAATCTATAATACTTCACCATTAGCTGGAGTTATTTGGTTATGTCTTGTTAGACATCTACTGCCCAGCTCTTCTTTATATTGGTTGTAAGAGCTGCACTCTTAGATCATCTTTTACTCAATTTTCTTCTGACATATAATTATGGTAAATAATTTTTAGAAGCTTACAGTCACAGACTGTGTTCGTGACAAAGATGGAAATCTTGGTTTCTATGCCTTCACTTTCGAGAGCTGCTAATTCTGCTGCAGACTTATTTAGACATCAATTCTGCTCCTGAAGGAGCTTCATGTAATTGCACTGTTTCATCCAGTTATGGAAGGTGCCTGGTGGAAGAACTGATCATTGCACCACATGATAATCAATATTGAAGTTCTTTCAGTAGTTTTGGACTGACCAAATTGTACATACAGATGATGTATATATAAAAAAATATTTAAAGTTTTACTAATTCCACTGTTGCAAAACAGATGTATAACCTATTTCTTCAATTTTATCAACAAAATTGACCCAGGGTGTGTTTGTGTCAAAGCTTAAAACAAGATTGCATGGCTGTAAATATAGAAATTTGCCACTGTACTGGAAGACAGTCCAGCTCAATTCTAGGGTTGCAGTTTAGGATTTTAAGTCTAATAGTAATAAATGTATTGTAAGTTATTTACAAAGGGCGTAAAAGCAGCTGAAAGCAAAATTCAGTGACTTCTCAGAGGAGAGGTGGGCTTTAAAGGCTTCTGTTTCCTCCTAGAATAGGATCATTGATAAATGTAGGGCTGGCTCTCTTTATTGCAGCTCAACTATGAGGTCATGATGACACTTGGGTCATTCAGGGCATGGAGAAATTTTCCTTTAATATCCAACTGTGTAGCAGTTTCTGGGATTGAGGCTAAAACAGACAAGGCACTAAGGGAACAGGATCTGCAAACACAACTCTTCTGAAAATTGCAGCCTAGGATTCACTAATGCTGTCACATAGGCTAAGCAACAAATTGAACCTATATTTTTTGTATATTTGCTTTTCTCTTTAACTTTTGCTACATATTTTCCAATTTCAATTCATTTAGTGGGTTGACTTTGGAGTAGTTTAATCTTAATCACTTGGTTTTGTTCCCATCACAGGAGTGTGTTGCTTTTCAGTGTGGTTGCTGATTTACAAGCACGAAGCAAGTTTTCAAATGAAAAAAAAAAAGCCCCAAAGCATACCAAATTACTTTTCAACAATGGGTTGCTTTTCTACATCTTCTAATTTAATGTTTGAGCAAAGTTGCAATCAGAAAATGGAATTACTATCCTGAACTGAGAAAGATAAAATCAATACTTGTAACAGTTATTGCTAACCATGTAGTGCTTATAGATTTAAATATAGAAACTGTTTATTCTGTGGTATTTACCAGTGTCAGAGCCAAGAGGCTTCCACAAGCAGGAAAGCAGTGGGTGACTGACAATAAAACCACAGATACCTGATGTTCTGTAATATTGTTGATGTGGTTGAACAAGGAATTTAATTGTAAAATACAGAAATAAAAAGATAAGTACAAATAAAAATAAAAAGCTCCATCTAATTTTTCTGTGCTTGGTTCCCTAATGGAGCTTCAACCTAGAAACACAGTGAAGCCATTCAATGTAGTTCAAAGTATACAACTGTTGTTCAAACTTTTATATTGCTTTATGTAATAATAGCAGGAAGAGCATTTCCTGAGCAGAGAGAGGTTCAGTCTGGAACATCTGTAAATCCAAATGCATTTTGCTAAAAATGGTTTTGCTTGATTTTTAAAAGCATATGGTTAAAAAGCAGCTATTGCATCCTGCATTGCATAAAAATGCAAATACAGTGTGCTGAATACAGTAGGTAAAATCCTGGCAGAGCTTTCACTGACTTCATCAGTTTTGATGTTGAGAATTTTGTTAGTGACTCTAATCAGATGATTCACATTATTGCTCACTGTAGCAATAACACAGAGTGCAGAAGATAACCAAATCTGGCATAGATGCAAGCTATATTTACTGCTGGTATGTCTCTGCTTTTAGCACTTTGCTGTAATGGCTTGATCATTAGGTCATAATGATTTGAATTAAAAAATCCCTGTAAACAGCTTTGTGTGCAGCTTTCAGTACAATTTAGGTGACACTGCCAAACTCGTGGGGTTTGTCACAGACAGAAGAAAACTTACTGTAAACAATTGTGAGATTCACAGATAAAAGGATGATTAAACTCTGCTTCTCTCTCCAGAATTATTTTCCTGCACATAAAACCATCTCCTCTCAGCATTAAATATTCTAGGAAAGGGTGTAGGCTCCCTGTTAGATCCATCAGCAGCCAGTCAGCCAGCACTGCCCACCTTAGCTCCCCTGGGAGCTCCCTGCTGCTCCTGTTCCATGTGAAGCAGCCAATTAGAAGTAGATAAAAAGGAAAATTTTCCAGCAGGCAAGTATCACAAGACTGTCTAACTAGGAAGTAATTCTTCAGAGAAGAAGAAAATTCCTCCTTGAGTCTGAGAACACTGTCCTTTTATCATGCTCGAGTCTGTAGCCTGGAAAGCTCTCTTAGGACTGGACATGTGCCACCACTGTACTTAATACCACTACATCACCATAGGAACCTGTATATTGTGCTTAATCACAAAAGATTCATGTTTTCAACTACTGTCCAATCTATTCAGTAAAATATCTGCCCAGAGATCTCTTGTTTTGTAGTTTATAGGTATTATTTGAGAAGGAAAAAAAGCAGATGTAGGGGAAAAAAATAATATTTAGAGCATGAGAACTTTTGATAAGTGAATAAATAACTGGTTCCTGGAGTTTTCCAGGAAAACAAATTAACTACTGAATGCAAACACATTGCAAATTGTATCAAGGGTGTAAATACCAAGAGAGTTAAAATTAAATTCCACCCGAGAAACAAAAGTAAGATTCATTTAAACAAAAATGTCTTATCTACTATAGATAGACATCTAATCTGCAAAATACTGATCATAGTCAAAAGCCTCCTGACATCTTACAGGTAGAGTGTTCTTTTAGAAGAACAGATAATCATCTCTGCTCTTTTATCTTGGTTCTGCAGTGTTGCCCCAGAGCCATCTTAAAAGTTTACAGAATACAACTGAACTTTCTGCTTGCGTGCTCAGTTTGAAATCCATCTCCTGTTACCTTTGATATTTCTTTCTGTAGTGTTTGTACAGAGCAATGAAGCAGGAGACGCATGTTTTGTTTTCCTGTATTTCTTTCACTATTATTCAGCTAAGAAGTACACAGTGCACTCAGGTTGAGATTATACCCTTAATGACAATAAAAACACCAAAAAATTGAGCTCAAGCAGAAAAGGTCTTTTAAATTACTTAAATAAATAGGTATGATCAATTTTCAAGCAACGCCATTGAACTGAATAGAGAAATTCAAATTGAAAATATAAACGTGTAATAATCCAATTGAATTTCTGTTGATTATTGTGTTTGATTAAAAATGTATGTAAAATTAGTATATTTACCTTAAATGGATTGATTTAGTCATTATTGTTTCAAAAGAAGAAAAGAGCTGAAGAAATTGTTTTATTGATGTTGAGTAGAACTCCGTATACAAGACAATAAAGTCCAACTTTAAATACAACCTGGGACATTGACCAATATATATAAATTTCTTTGTTCCTATGGGAATCAGTAAATTGATCTCTGGTATTTAATATTTCTTAGATGGACTTCATGTTTTAGACATATGAAAAAATAATCCTAATACCTAGAAATAGTAAAACCATAAAATACACAAGTTAAATGAGAAAATTAATATATTCCTGGATGAGTCTTTGAAATGGGAGTTAAGAATAGTGTAACATTTGACATTAAAATTGCATGATGAATTAGGTTAATTAACTGGAAAAGTTAATAATCTCCAGAGCCCTATAGCTCTCAGAAAGGGAGATGACAAAGAATATCTCAAAAACAGCAAAATTCCTTATTCATGCAGACATCTCAATGGAGCCATGGAGAGGACTGTGGTTGGGCTGGTTCTCCAACACTGCTACTGTTGTTGCTGTTGTTGTTATTATTAGTAGTATTATTATTATTTTTACTTCTCAAATACTTTGTCATTCAGATTTTAATTCACACCAATTTTAACCTGCAGTTTGATCATGCACAGGAACAAATCTGTATTCTATTCTTCCCAGAAATATGTAGGAATTTTGCCTTGAATCTTATTAATACGTATGAGTATTACAGCTAAATATGTGCTGATATTTTTAACACTTTGTTTTGTCATAAGAAATAAAATGTGTTGCATATATATTTTTATGAATAAATTTGTTTTCAATTGTTGTAGGAATTTTAAAAATCCCATAAAATTTTGTGTAACAAATATATTATCTTCTACCTTAATTTCACACTAGAATGGAGAATTAGAACCATAACTTTTTCCAACCTGACAGATTTTTAACAAAAAATTATTATTGAGCTCTCAGTGTGGTTATTTGAAACAGAAACATTAATTTTATTTCTAAAAAATAAAAAAGCAATAAAATAACCATCTACCTTCAGTTCAGTTTTCAATGCAATCCTAGTAAGGATCATAATACAAGTACTTAACTTCAGATGAGGAAAGAATTTGGGTAGTGATGAGGATGTGGAGTAATGTATATGAACACTTAGCCTGGCAAAATAATATGAGCAATACTTGAAGGGAGTTTCATACTGCTCTATATCTACCTTCTTTTTCTTGTCCTTTACCTGCAGCAGCTGACAGGCCAAGTCACACTGGCACAGCATTTTAGTAGGAATGACACAAATTGGACTTGTTGGCTGTCACTGACTTTGCTTCAGTCAGCCCATCCTTCTCCAATGAGATTTATAGGACAAATCTAAACAGGATGGCTGTCCTTGGCTCAGTGAGGGTTTTCTGCACGTGGGGGCTGTTTCTTGCTGGCAAGGTGAGTGAGGGAGCCCTGGGAGGTTCCTGCACTGGTGAACACGGCAGGGGAATGGGCAGAGATGCTCTACCCTCCCCTTCTGGGGGACACCACGCCAGCCAGCAGGCCTTGGTCACCTCATGGCAGAGAGGCTTTTGTGCCACGTAGTCCTTGTACTCTCTTAGACTCCTCATCCTCCCCATGATGGAAAAAGTGACTCTGTAGGTTGTCCTTGGTGGTGGGTTGCCCTTGGCCAGTGACAGATGTCTACCCAGCTGCTCTCACACTCCCCCTCCTCAACAGCACAGAAGGAAATACCATGAAGTAGCTTTGTGCGTCAAGAGAAACACAAGGACATCACTGAGCAGTGACCATCACAAAGTCCCCATCATGGGTTCGGAGAAGTGTCTGCTCCTTCACACTCTCTCCATGGGCTGCTGGGTGATCTCTGCTCCACGCATGGAGCACCTTCTTCTCCTCCTCATCCTCTGCTGTTCCCAGGGCCATTTCTCATACTTTTCCCCTCCCACCTCTCTGTCAGGCACTGTTTCATCCTCCCTCAGATGTTTTCCCAGAGCTCTACCTGCTGCAGCTGTGCCCTGAGTGCAGATGGGACGTTATAGAGCAGGATGGGACTGTCTGGAATTGTGTCCAGAGCCAGGCAGCCCCTGGCCTCTCCTCAGGGAAGCCTGCACACCCCATTCTGCCAAAACCAGTCCCCCAGTCCTGGTTTTGGTCCACTCCATTGGCAACACACCTTGTCTGTGCTCCTGACAGTGTTGGCACTGAGGAACTGCCCTGGACCTTCAGCCATGGGCAGCTTCACGTCTGACGTGCCACAAACTGAGCCCAAAAAAAAGGGCAAAGAATCACAGAATGGGCTGAGTTGGAAGAATCATCGAGTCCAGCTCCTGGCCCTACACAGACATCCCAACAATCCCCCCCTGTGCCTCAGAGCGTTGTCCAAGCGCTCCTGGATCTCTGGCAGCCCTGGGGCTGTGCCCGTTCCCTGGGCAGTCTGGTCAGTGCCCCAGCACCCTCTGGGGGAAGAAGGTTATTTCTAATATCCACCCTGAACCTCCCTGACACAACTTCAGGCCAACGTGGCAGCACAGCTCCTGGGGCTGCTGGATCCCATTCCAAGGTGGCCAGAGAGTCTTTGGCCTCTTTCATTAGCTGTAAATTGACTCAAAAGCTCTCTGAGCAAAGCAACCCAATTCTTGGCAGACCGTGGTTTGTCTCAGCTGTTATTGAATCCCTGGCCCTCAGCTAGAATAATTATCATCTCAGGATGATTTTTAACAAAAGGAAGAATATAAGTACTATTACAGGAAATGTAATACATCAAGGGCCCTGTCTTGCTGAAACTGCGGAAGAAATTAGGACCAGATACTTTCCTGTGCTAATAAATACTGTAATTAAATAGGTTTTCTAGTTGGAAATTTCAGAGTGGAAACTTTAAATTCATTTTGCTTTTATGTATGCTATGTGAAAAAAAAAGGAACCCCTACTATGCACTGCAGTAGTCACATATCTTTACTTGTAAGTTTTAAAAAAAATCGTTGAGGTTTTACAGTGACATGAGTAATACCATTATAAACTTCTTTGTGAAAACTAAGTACTTTTGAAAGAACAGAAGGGAGAACGTAAGCACGTATTAATATTGATGTTTTACTCAAATCTATTTTTGTTAGCAAGTCATAAGAAATGAATTGCTGTGAAACATTGGAAGTTACAAACACTAGTGAGCAAGCAGGTTATTAATTGTATTTATTGGGGTGGAGAGATATTATGGGCAATAGAGAACAAAGGTTTTCATCCATAAAGAATGCATTGAGCTGCCTCCAGAGTGATTTAGTTAATTGATCTAAAAGAAGGTTGATTCATGATTAGCAAAAGGACAAATAAATCTCAATTTGAAGCTCTCAGAATGCGTTCGCTCAATAAACTGCATCAAGAAACACAACTAAAATACCTGTGAAGAAAGTTTGAGTCCTTTCCCACTTGATGACAGCATAGTAACATTGAAATTCTTTTACTTCCCCCTTTTCTTTTTATTTGAAACTGATTTATTTTCACGAGCTTTAACACTATGGACACAAAATATTTGCCTGTGGAGAAAACATTTTTAGTTTTTACTTTACCTTACAGGTGTGGATTTAGCAGATTGCTTAGGGGGCAGTTTGCCACTGTCTAACGCCATCTCTCAACCTGTCATACCAGATTTGGGGAAGAGTCCTTGGCAGGTTTTCTAATTTCAAAAACCGTCATATCAGGGAACGGGAACAAGATGCACATAATCCAAACCAGGTTCTTGCAGTGCCTGGGACTTGTTTCTGTCTCCTTCCCTGCCCCTTTAGCCACTCTTTGTGTCCTTCAGCAATGAGAGAAAAAGTTCCCATTGTCCTAACTTTGTTAATCTGGCCTCCTTTCCTTTGATGGCTCCTTACACAACCAGGGAAATGAAAAGTGGACAATGGAGTCTTCTGTACAGCAGCTATTGAAACAGGATCACTCACCGAGGAATGGAACCAAGGAGGGAGTTGCCCCAAAGCATTGAGAACTGTAGAATACTTCTCATGGGGGCTCTAGAAAAACAAGAGCAGGTAAGAGATAAACATAGTAAAAGTAGCAGACTGAGACATGTCTTTAAACACATTTTTCAGTGTCTTTAATGAGGATTGTGCAGCCAGAGAATGGCACATATCCTTTAATTTCCTCTGAGACTGACACTCCTTTTCTTCTGTTTTTGCTGACTCTATTTATCTAATTTTGCATTTGCTGAGTGATGCTCTAGTGACATCAAGAATATGGATTCCTTTTTGGATACTTTAAAAACACAGTTTTGAAGTTTTTACCTGGAATTTGAACTGCTTAAGTTACCCAAATCCATAGTCGATCCCTTTTTTGATAGGTAGAAACCTGTTTTCTTTCATACAAACTATACATAAACACTTTGAGAAAGGAACTGAAAAATATCTAAGAAGGAAACTCAAAATAAAAATATTTGTATTTATACAGATAAATGTGTTTTTATATTTTGAGGGTCTTGTTGCCAGAGAGTAGGAATGAAGATGGAATTTCCTAGGATTTAGTTTGTCCAGTGCCTGATGTTGGAGAAATTGCACTATTTATTTTCAAAATGTGAATTTATTACTCCTAAAGATGCTGTAAGGTTATAAAGTATGTTGAGCTCTTCCACATAATGAAGATAAATACTTGTAATACAGAATTCTTATAATAAACGGAGTTTTACAATACAGGCACGATTTTGTGTCATCTTTTATAACACAGAGATGTAAAAAATATTCTGTAACCATCATTTGTTTGGAAATATAGATGAGATTTTGATTGCTTTTAAGGCAAATAATGGTACTGGTTGATAACACCTTTTACCTACCCTATCTAATGACCTGCCATATCATCTGCACCTCTGTAAGGCTCATCTCATAGAACCATGTGCTTCTAAGCATGACACTTACATGCCAATGAATCTTTTTATATTTAACATTGAAATTAAGGTTTTCTGACAACAGAATTCTAAGAAAATATTTTCAGGACCTCACACATATTGTCACATGTTGCATGTTTGGGGTTTTATATGCAGGAGATGGTGTTCAATCATTTAAAATACTGCATGTTTATGTAGAGTATTGTCTGAAGAGATAGTTGTTGCTTTTCTAAATTCTGGTTGTGACTGACTATTGTTGCACTTTGGACACGAAAGAAAGATGCAGACACGCATTGAAGAGAGACAGAGCCAAACTGTGGGCCAAAAACTGGGCAGGACTGCCTGAACTTTATTTTATATATCCTTCTAGAAACCACAGGGATTGGAGGGAGAACTTGCCACCTTTCCATCACACTGGTCAAAGGAAATATCCATCAAATTTCTCCGCCCAGGAGAAAGGAATGCAAATAATAGAACACAGTTAGAAAAACATGGCTATGTTTACAGAGAATGTGTGAGAAATTGTTACAGAAGAATGAAAACACTGAAGAACTGCAAAACTCAGGGCAACAGACTATGGTATAAATTTCAGACTAAAAACATGAGGAGGGACAAAGTTGAGGCTTCTGAGACTGCTGGTTCCTGCACTAGGGCATTTTGTGATC
Source organism: Climacteris rufus (assembly GCA_013398175.1). NCBI lineage: Eukaryota > Metazoa > Chordata > Aves > Passeriformes > Climacteridae > Climacteris > Climacteris rufus. The sequence continues at coordinate 3,190,432 of VZRZ01001998.1, forward strand.
ATCCTGGCTCTCAGGTGTCCTGTGCTGTCACAGAGCAGTGACAGAATAAAGGTGGGTGCATGTCTCTCACAGCCTTCATATTTTATTGCATTGCAGTGTCATTAGGAGGTCTGTCTTAAGAATAACAACAGCTTAAGGTCATCTGTTCATCACTAGAAAGGTGATTGTGTCACTGTTCCTGAGGTAAGGATGTATGCAGGCTGGAATGACAAGCCAAGACAATAGAAATTATAAGGATTTATAATTACATGGCATACCCTAAGTGAAGCTACCTGCATGAAACCTTTTGAGGGGCTGAGTAAGTCCTGTTTGCAGAATTCTACACTCTCTTGTGTCTTTTAAACTAATTTTTGTCAATTAAGGTTATTAAATTAATTAATTCATTAATTCATTAAATTTTAATCTAGGTAAATCTGCTGAAGAGTCTTGATCTTCAAACTCTTAAATTACTGCAGTCCAAACAGAAATGGGATGGCATATACTATACCATATAGAAGGGCTATATTAGAGGATTTGGAGGGTATATCATGCATATGTTTAGTTTAATTATGTGCCTTAAGAGCTGTGTGTCTTGCATAAATTCACCAGTTGCACCAGGATGTGTTGGACTCGATATCATTGTGGGACTGACTTTTCTCCTGAAGGGAAACAGTGCCACCTCCAGACCCAACTGTTCATTTTGAAAAGAGCAGCTATTATTTCATTCCAAGACATAACAGAAAACTTCTGAATTTGAAATAATCCAGTATTTATGTTTTTCATAAATTGTGTATAAAATAGCCCTTATAATAACTGATGACACATACTTATAGATTCTTTTAAAATAACCAGATGCCATTTTGACAATATTAATGCTTAGTTCATTAAGCCTAATGATAGAGAAAAGCAGTCAATATTTAACACTGGTTAATTTTCATTTGAAATTGCACAAAAGTCAAGGATCTACAGCTGTAATTACTTCACAAGAAAACTGGAAAGAGCTATGTCATTTTCTTGACTTTATTTTAAAAGACCTTTATTGAAAGAGCTACTAAAAAGAAGGTAATAGCACTTTACACTCCTTTATCCTGTACTCAAGGGATAACTTTTCCTGTTCACCAGTAATTCTGATAATGTTAACAAGCTCTGTGGAAGACGGTCATATAACTTGTTATTCTGTTACAACAATAACCCTCAGTCACTTTTCGAATTGTGTTCTATGTAGGTCGACAAGTATTCAATCATAATGTATTAACAGAATGAAAAATATATATATATACCCTTGCTTTTCTAATTAAATATAGCTGGGAACTGTGTTATGTTCTGAGTTCCTGTGGCACTGTCTCAGCTATCCAAGTGTCTGAGGTATTAATGCACTCCAGGGGCAGGGAGGTAACTCCCAGTCAACTCATTGCAAATGAGGACTCAGGCATTTCCAATCCCTCTGCAACTTGTGTGTTTTAATCAAGCTGATGCAACAGCTACTCCAGATACATCCAGGCAGCACAGCAGGTTATTCCAGACCCTGCCTTCCCCAGCTCCTCAGCCCAGTGCACCTTTCAGAGCTCTCACCTGGGGTGCATCTGAGAGGATGGTGCCTCTCCAATTCCTGCCACAACAAGGGGTCCAGTCTTCTGACCATCATCCTGAGTTCAAGGAAAGAAAGTTTTGATGTCTTTAAAAAGTCATGCCAAGGATTGCAAAATAATGAGGTTTTAAAAATATTTTTAATTAATAAAGAAGCAATTTTAAGAGAATTAATGTGTGTTAGAAAATAAGGTTATCACATTTGTCAATGAACATTTGGATGATAATTTCATGTTGAGACTTATCTACTTGGTAGTATAAATAGTGCCTTAGCAGGTTACTTGATAAACGTGAGACTGCTCAAGTGTGCAAAATTAAATGTTCACAATATGTGTGCTAAAGAGATGGGAATATGATTACTAAAATAAACTTTGCCAAATTCTGGAGAAGTTTGAAAATTATTTCCTGTGTTAGATGTGAATTTCATCAAATAACGGATTTATTACATAAAATATGACATAAAACTTAATCTTGCCTTTTGGGAGTGATTTAAAGCCAGTAATTAACATGGGGAAAGGTTGCTCTTGGTAGATTATTTTAATTATTAGAAGGACCAGTGGAAACATGGCTCAGAAGACAACACACAGAAGCATTCCAATGGAAAATGAATGATTCCCATTATGCTACTCTTGGCTCCTGAAGTACCATCATGCAAACTGTTTCTGCCCTAAAGCACATATGTGCTGTGGGAAGAGCAGGGCACTTTTTCCCTTCAGCTGCCAAATGGATTCTTTTAAACCATCTCATTTCTACCTTCTTCCCCTGTGTTGTTCTAGGCCTGTTGCTGTGCACCTGGAAACCCCCTGTGAGCTGCCTGCTGGTGATTCCAGCAGTGATCACCCTTTGGGATATCCCAAAAAGATGTAAAAAAGTGAATGCATCAGTCACTAAAGACAAATGCACACAGTGATCTCTACAGGGACTTTCACTAAATGTAGTAGAGTCAGAAGACAGCGTAGAGAGCAAACTTCTTGGCAACAAAGTATTAGACTTGCTATTCCTCTGAGTGGTGAAGCCGGAATGGAAAATAAAATTAGGTTCTCCTAACAAAACTGTGCATTGGAATGAATAGAGCAGCTGAAGTTTGTGTAAACCTGAAAAACTGGTGACAGAAAAAGACTTTCCCTTCTCTCCAGAGAGTAATTCATGACCTCCTCTCATACCTATCTATGATGGATGTGTACACTCCTAGAGGAACTGAGTTGCTTAAAGCCACAATTAGCTTTCTGTGCAGTTCTCACAGTAGAAGCCAGGACGGTCACCACATCAGTCCCCCCAACAAAAATGAAAAACTGAATGAAAAAATCAGCCCACACATGTTGCCTACCGTTAAAAACCTGATTTATGTGGCAGTAACTTGAATTTTCTGCATTGTTTATATCCAAACCTTAAATCCATGTTTCAAAGGTTTATTCTCTATATTTTGCTTTTCTACTAACACCTGATTTTCATAGTGGGAAATGCATGACCTACAAGGCAGCAGGTCAGGAGGGAATGATGAAGGGCTTAATTACGTCCCCCAGTTAGCATCAAACTGCCAATTAGAAGCAGCTTCAGGGAAAGCCTAATGCCCAAAGGACACCAAGGGAAGAAGTTCCCTAGGAAGATTTGAGTCTGCTATGGGAGAAATGTATGAGGAATGGCTGCTGATAGTGGGGTGAGTGTTAAAATATGCGGTTATCAGAGAATAACTGTTAAATTAGGATGGGAGTGTTTAAAATGTCTGATAATGTTAAGAAGTTGTTATGAGGTTGATGATTTACAGTATTTGCAGTTAAGTGACTTTCAAAATTTTTTTCTGATGCTGTCTCGGTGATTTCAAGGTCCATGAGATGTTTTTTACCCTAATCACTACAGTATATTTATTACCTGTACTTTATTTGTTTTAAAGTTTCAAATTTCTAAAAGCCACCTGAGCATTAAAGCAAGGGAGGTGTGTTTAATGTGATTGTTCAGCTGGCAACTGTACCAAATTTATTTTTGTCTTCTCAAATTCACATGGAAATCTGAGGTGCTACACTCTATCAGAAATGGCTATTAATAAACATTAGCTAGTTTGATGATTATGAATAGTGTCACCAACCAATTAAAATTTAATTGAGCATTAAATAAAGTCCATTTACTGTAAAGTATCGTCATTTGGGTTTGAAAAACAGCCTTAACAATATTTTTTTCACAAAGCATTAATTGGCTTGTGGTTTCTGGTTTAAAAACAAAGGAAGGTCTTTTCTGTGGAAGCTTAGGGAGTTTATTAAAAGGAGGATGAGGTTAGTTTAGGCACTTTGGGACCCATTTTCTGTTCTCCACTTTAGCTGTAGTTTTAAGCTTTATCCCCTGTTTAGCACACCTCAGCATGTGAAGTGAAAATGAAGCTGGCAGGCCTTAGCATTGCAGTTCAAACCTTACATGCTCAACTCCTTGTTTCAGCTGTCCTCAAAAAATAACTGGTTCTCAAATTTTTCATAGACATTATCTAAGACAAAATTGGCTTCTAAATTGAAGTGGAAGCACGTGGGGGTTGACTGGTGCAAAGTGCATGACCACAGCAAATATAAACATTCCTCTCTGGTGTGAGTTATTATGAGAGCACCTCAGCTGGCTTCAGCTGCATGAAGTAGAGAAGCAAAGAGATGTGACCTGCTCTTTCTTCTCTCTACCTTTAGAAAAGGCTGCTAAAGCACCCAGGACTTGTGCTTTTACTTGAGAAATTTAGCACATTCAGAATGGAGGGGGAAAGGCTCTTTCACTCTGAAAACTTGGGGCTTTATAAAAACTCTAAGGCAAACATAAACCTAAAGGCTCTGCTATATAGGATATCTGATTCTAAGCTTTCAAGGATCATTTCTTTTGTAAAGCATCTCCTGGAATATGCAAAAAGAGTGGCTTCCTAGGAAGGTCTTTTCTCCTCTGTCTACCCAGTTTCCAATATACTACCTTCCTGCACAATAAAGGTTTACTGAGTTGACTACTGGGGTAGCAAAACTTAAATTGTCATAATATTGATTAAACCATCCCCATTTTCTCCCTGTTCAAGGAAATAACCTGCTCTTACTGCTACTGACTTTATTCTGTGTGCAGATAAACTCCAAAGCAAGGTTTGGATTGCACATTAATTGACTTTTCTCCTGTAATAGATGTTATGGCATCTATACAGAGCTTTACAAACAGCACTGCCTTCCTGTAGCATATTTCAGAGGAGAGACTCTTGTACTCTTACAGACATGTATTGACTGCAGGGGGTCTCACAACCAGTAAATTCTTATGTTCCTTGTTGAAGGAACACAATAATAGGTTCTGGCACAATCCCCCCCCTCCCCTCATTAACTCTTTTTAGGTGTAATATGTGAATATTTCAAATTTTCACTTGAAACTTGTATTATTTCTTTGATTCCTTTGAAAGAAAAGACCTTAAGTAAATTGGATGCATTCCATTGATTGGAGCAATATTCTTATCTGGTATTGCTGGGTGGAGCATCTTGCACCAGTATGGGCTGTTTGAGACATTGGAGGGGATTACTTTGCAGCTGCCAAGACATTTTGTTCACTTTTTAATTACTTTTCTAAGCAGAAACTACATATCTTTTTTCCCAGAGTATGTTTAATATTTGTTTTATGATAGCTGAATAAACTGGGTATTCTCTCTGCTTCTAAAGGTTATTAACATTGTTTGATATGTATTACTATCCTAATTGCATTCTTTCATCTCTTAAATATTTATTTTTCTGAAACTCACTGGAGTGAAGGTCCCCATTCCATTCAGCCAGGTGTCCTTATTTTCACTGTGGTCACCAGAGCCCTAAGAAACGTGCAGCTGGTGCTGCTGAGGGTGAAATGATGATGTCTGGGTGTGATGGGACTTTTAAGAGCACCTGGACAGGCCCTTTTTTAAAATGATCTCCCAAAGAAAGGTTTGTAAAATCAAGCAAGCAAGCAAGAAATAACAGCTTTCTTTTTGAAGCATGAAGCAGCATAATTAGTTTTTAGGGACAACTAGAAGTCAATAGGCAGGACAAAAAACTCTGTAGATATTTTATTTTCTCTTTATTGTTCTCAGTTTGACAGATGTTACAAATATAGTTGTTCACAAATTTTAGAAGTTAACTGATTCTGGTTTTGGGATTTTCATCTTCAAAATTTATTTGTCAGTAAATGCAATAATTGAGTTGCATTGTACTGTTCATTCAGTTGACTCCAAAGAGAGGTAACTTATGGTATCACTGGTTTCTAAGGGTGAAAGGTAAAGATTTATCCAGGTAAAGATAATGGTGATTGTGGGGTTTTCTCAGGTACAGCTGGGATTTCATCTCCCTTATGGAACTGTGGAAACAGTGTTATGTTATTCTCTTACTGGTGGGTGAGTTAAGAGATTGTTTTTGTAGAGAGGACTTAAAACAATTTTTAACCAATATTATCAGTTTGAAGAATTCCATGAAAATTAACTGAAGGTATTGAAGAGAATTTGATACCAGCTTATTGTCAGAAGCAGGTGCAGCTTCATTTTGGATGGCTTTTTCAGAATAGCATAAGGAATGGGGTTGCACTGGGGCTGTAAATGTTCTTTACCTTAGCAATGAAACATGCTCGCTGATTTTGCCACCAAATGTAAAGTTGAGAACAGTTATACAAGTCTCAACTGCTGCTACTTCCAAATGCTAAAGTATTGAAGGCAATCTGATACTGGAAATGCAAAATAAAACACACTTGATTTTGTTTTACCCCTATGGTTTTACTTCTATTGGTAAAACAGTGGAAAATATTTGAGATCTAGTGTGCTAGTTTCTGTAAGGGACAGGATTTGAGTTGGGTGTTTATGGCTTTTGAGCAACATAAAGATAAGCTTTTGATTAGTTATCAGAGTAACATTTGACTAGTCAAGTCTGAGGAATGAGAGAGGACACAAGTGCTGAGAGACTTCTCTGAGTAGTTGGTTGGTAATCTGATGTTCAAAAAATGTGCTTTATATTTGAATATACACAATTGCACTTAATATTGATTTTTGCTTCCCTGCAAAGCCCATGCAGCCTTAAATCACCTAACCAAGCTTCTGATAAAAGAAATAATAATCAAAATTAATGGTTACTTTGGGTAGTGGATTCCAAATTTTTAAAAAGAACTGTATGTTGTAATGACTTTCATATCAGGTATTGATATAAAATTAATCAAGTTTATGTCCCCTGTCAGTACTCAGCTATAACAGATGACAGGCTCTTGTGGTGCCAAACCATCCAAGAAATTATTTGCTATAGGCTTTGTCAGAAATCTGCTGACATTCAATGTGTTCTTGAGTATGGCTCAGATGTGAAATTCCAGTTTTGTGTCATATATGCATGAGTTCGTCTTTCAGGCTGTTTTGGCTTTCTGCAGCTGTTAAAAGGTCAGAGGTAATCAGATAAGCCAGTAGGATGCTATCTGTCATTATAATTGACTTGAGCCATCATACAGAGGAAATCATGCTGAATAACAATACTGACATTTCAAGTGATGGTGTAGTGGTTGTATTATTACAAATGTAGCCCCATATTTAGTTACAGCAGATCCTGAAATTTTTTCTGTGCAGAATCAAGTGCTGGAAGGTATTAAATTTTTATGTCTGCTTATCTGTTGAGAATCATCCCAGAAATTATGTTCCCAGAATGATGAGATTTGGTTTATTCAGTTTTGAGTTGCTGCTGTGCACAATTTCTTTTATTTTCAGATGCATAATAGAAGTGTTACTAAAATGTAACTTTTGCAGCTGGCATTTTGACTTCTTCTGCCAATGGAAAAAATTAATAAAGCAGTCAAAACTTGTTTTCCATAACACAGTTAAATGTTTGTCATATGTCTAATGGAGTTGACACCAGGTATTCACGTCTCTTGCTATCTGGTGAACACATTGCTCAGAATTTATGAAGCAACAAGTCAGGGTTCTTGATAATGATTCTATATGTTCTCCCTCAGAGCAAATTGAGTGTGTACAAAATATCATCTGTACCTGTATTTTAGCTGTAGAGACAATATTTATTTTTATTATTTAATATTCTTATGTAAATTTTAGTGCAGAAAGATACAGCTAGAAAGTGTTTGCAAGATTCACTTGGGGAAATTATTTTGAATGTTTGAGTTTCTCCATATATTTTTATACTATTGAGCACTGTCGATTAAAGGAACCTCTTAAGGATCAGATTCCATTCCCTTTCCATTGCCTTTGCCAATTTAATGTGAGCACAACCCTGTATTAAAAAGAACACGGAGCAGTGAAATGTTTAAGAACTAAAAAATCAGATATTTTGAGGATTTAATTGACTATCATGATGGATATTTTTTTTTATTTCCATACAAAAAATGTTGATTTTTCTGTGAGGGCAACAGACACATGTCCTTGCAGAATGTATCAGCTTTGGTGACTTATTCTTTGCAAGTAAATTAAATATTGGATTTTCATGGTTTGCTATAGCAATCAATTCTTAAACCTGAATTATATGCAGGACATGCAAGCAATTTTAGGACTTTGGGCATAACCTTCTACTGCTCTCACTTTTAAGAGCTACTCAGTCATAAAATGTCAAATCATAACATTTATTTTAAAAAATCTTCAGTTGTTGTTCTATGAGGCTGATTTTATACAAATGTTTCAACAAAACAGCTGAGTTCCCACATGAAACATGAACTTAAGCTGAAACAAATTAAACAAAATTCCAAATTATTGCCACCAAGAGTGAAAACATATGGTATTTAAAGAGTCATTAAAGTAGCTTGTCTGAAAATCTAATCTAAGGGCTGGGGGGGGGCAGGGGATAGGGTTTGGTCTGGAACAATGACAGAGTGTTTTCAGCATTGAAAATTACCTGCCTTTAAAGGATGTGCTTGATGGGCTCTGGTGTGTGAGAAGAACAGGAATCTAGTAAAATTTAAATAAGGAGCAGCTCATTTTCTCATGGAAGTGGCTTTCCAGTTCTAATTTATCATTCAAACTTGCCTGCATTGTTATGAAAATGTACTGACATGCTCTGTATAATTTTATTATTGTATTTATACATCCTACTCTACAAACTTCATCAGTGAATGACTGGCATTTTTTGACAGTGACTTTTATCTTCTCCTTAGCAGTTCTATATGCTTTTCCTGGAATGTTATCCATATTGCAAGAGATCATAAATTTCAGTGTGACTAACTAAAAAGAAAAAACAATCCTTAAAATTTAGGTTTTTAAATGACAAGTCACATCACATTTTCATTTATGCAAGGCCTCTATCCTCCTCCTTCAAATTGGAAAAGACTCTCCTATGTGAGTTAAATACCTCACTAATTAATCCCTAGGTAAAACAGACTTTAGCTGACAGCATTCAGCTGGTACTGTGAGAGCAGCTATCAGCTGTGTGGTTTTTCACTGTATTCTGTGCAAGTAAGAACTGTCTGTGTTCCATGTATGAGAACCATGATTCTGAACAGCACTTCTTTATCATGGAACAATGAATGTTGGAAAAGACCTGCAAGATCATCAAGTCCAACCTCTGACCAAACCTCCTCAGACAGGAGTGCCTTAGGAGTTTAGGACTAAACGTGAGATACTGCCATTACTAGGCCCAGGCCTAAACTAATTCCAGCTTTTCCTGAATGCCTTCTTTTTCCATTTGGGAAAGATTAGTGTGAAGACACGTTTGGAACTTTGTAGCTTTGACCAGATTTGGAACAGCTTCACTTGAGCAACTGGTCTGCCACACTCATCCCTGAGCATCTGCTCTGGTTCTGGGCAGGTTAACACAGCTGAAGTCGGTGGAAATGACACGTTTCCATCCAAGGTTCATTGGGGGGCCCCCAGTGGCAAATGGTTTGAATATATAAATGGAGAATTGCTTTGGGAGAGTTAATTATCATGAATTTGAGACATATGTAACAAAATGTCAAGTGATCTATGATGGTAATATACAATCTGACTGTAATTTGACACTGAAAATAGTCAAGGGCCACAGATCACTGTCTGAAGAGTGGTGTAGCACACAGTGATGTCTTTGTATTATTTTGTCTTTGCAGAAAACAGGGTAAAAATAAGGCATTTTTTGAAAAGGTTCAAAAACAGACTTTGAGGCATACTTTTCTAAAGAGCTATGTTTGAAAGTGCCATCAGCAATGCTGAAAGCTCAGTGATCTGAGGTCATCACTTTGGCCCAGCGCATGTTCTGACATATGGCAGCAGCTTCTGAGTGTAGTGAAGGACACTTTGGATATGAAGTTAATAGACTTGTTATAAACAAATGATCATTGTTTCTGCCATGCATTCTGGGGGAGGAAAGTAGGAGGTGCTGCCTCACTCCCTTTTGCCTGGGTCAGTTGAAGCTGGGCAGTAATGTGGCAATAACAACACTGCACGGTGCTGATTGAGTTGAGCTTGGACAGTGATGCCCTTCTTTACAACTACTGAATATAATTGGGTGGAATCCCATGTTTGATAAAGGCTTTCTTTTATTTTTCTGTTTGTTTTTTTTTTTAGTTATTTTTGTGCTTTTTTCTTCTCAATATTAGCCCCAAAAAAAAGCTGATCTAAACTATGGTGTACCAGTTGGTGAATCAACATGTTGATAGGCAGTAAGAGCCAGAAACAATCTGTGTGAGACATACCAATAAAATATGCTTATCAATTCATAATGAATATTCAGTCAGAGACATAACAACAGAAATTCATGAAGACAAATATGTGCTGTGCTTTGTAGCGTCATCTTTCCATCTGGAAAACCCAGCTACTGCTAGATGGGCTAAAAATAACACCCTACATCCCAAACTCCTCACATTTTAATAGTTAATACATTGGTTTTCATATTACTTTGGCTGCAGTTAATTTCTAACAGACAAGGAGTTCTGGTGGGGAGAGGTAACAGGAGTGTTATGAACTGGAGGGGTCAGAGGGGAAGTGAAGCTTTGAGAGGGCAGAATTTTCCCTCAACAATGGTGAAAGCTGTCCAAGATGAATCAGGCACAAAGGGGTAACAGAGCAAGAGGAAGCTGTGTGTGTGTTTGGCCAGGATGCTGAAATGACACTGAAATGCTTCAGTCATCCTCTAGCAAAAGGCTAGCACAAGTCTAGGAGACCTCAGTATAAGATCCCCCTGACTTTTTTTTAATGTTAAATATATTTTATAGGATAGAATGGGAAAGATAACATGAGTATTGAGCTTTGAAGTTCCATAATATGTAATTACATTGCTACTTTAAAATACCTGTTAATTTAATTTGTGAACTCTGTCTCCTTGGTCCCATTTGCTCTCCTGTACTATTCTTTCCCATATAGCTCAAGAAAACCGTGATTATCTGAAGCCTTTTTATGAGGATAAAGCCAAAGACTGAGGAGTGGGAGCTCTGGGGGGCTGTTTAGAGTTAGCTGATGGTTTCTTGAATCATTCTTTAGCATTGGTAAACTAATTTAATACACAGATTGGAGAAGTCAGTCTTGGAATAAAAAAAAAGCTGCTGCTTGAACCACTATTTAAATATTCTTTGTCAATAAAGACTTCAAAAGACCAGCAGATATGGATTGTGAACAGTAGTTATCACTGTAGTAAAGGAACAGAATTTTGATAAGAGTGTTAACCTCAGTAGAATATATCAAACTCAGTTCAGAATCTAGCAAATATTATCTGAGTATCTTAAAATCAGGCATGGCATTTGCTTCCCTGGTCATCCATGTTTTCTGGCATTTGTATGTGGAACTACTATTAAGTTGTAACTTCATTCAGTGTTCTGAGTGGAATTTTAGGTTAGAGGCAAATTGAAACCAATGTCTACCTCCAGATTTCATTATATTGAAATAATGAGGTTTTGACCTCAAATGAAAGAAATGTCATGGGATCAGCTGACTGTAATGTGATTTACTTCCCCTCCCACCCCTTGTCATGGATTACAGAGAATTCTCAATAATTCATCACAGATCCAACAGTTAATAAAAAATGTAGCCCTTCTTAATTATTTTCTGATGGGTAATTGTTAAATTTACTTCTTGAGATGGTGGTTACTTGAAATGTGAAGTTACAGATATCTCTTTGTACCTGTAGAAGTATAAAACTTTCCCTGCAGTGTCACTGGTGGTGCTGTGCAGAAGGGCAGTTGTCCTGGAGCAGGGAACAGGGTTGCTCTGGGATTGTGGCTCATCCATGGGTCACTCCAGTCCCTCCAGAGAATGTGAACGTGCTGCTTTCCCATCAGCAAGAGCTGTGCTGCTTGTTCTGTTACCTTCCATCTATTTACAGCTAACAAGATGTGTTTGAGAGCTCTGCTTGGAGCCTGCTTTGAATTACTGTAACTTCCCAAGCCCAAATATCCATAGATAACACTCTAAGCTGTCGGGTGCATTCTCAGCTCCTTTGGTCTTCTGAGCCACCAGTCAGGATTGTGAAATAATGAGGCTGCTGGTGCAGTTTTACAGCACTCTCTTGATGTATATTCCAACCAGAATGCCCATTCACCATTTGTATTTGATGTGGGAATGTTTGATATGCAGAAAACATTTCCAGTATTCACTAAAAGCACTTGTAGGTGTAGGGATGATGTTATATTGCTGTAATAAATAGCATATCAAAGTTTGGTAAAAGGCTGCAAAGTGCTTAAAGCCCAAATCATTTTTTCACTTATTACTTCAACCTGCAAGTTGATACACAATTTACATCAGAGCTTTTACAAACCCTCCTTATTAGTGATTTGCATGCTAAATATGGGTTTAAATGAGCATGCATTTGTCCTTTGTTATTCTATTAATAAGCAAGGGACAAGTTCAATAGTATTCTGCATCTTGCACTTCAAAAATACTGTGGTATACATCTTATCTAATTTAAATTTTATTCAAATAGAATACTAAAAATGATACATTAAGTTTACTCCTTAACCTCACCTTCTTCTAACCTCTCTGAAAGAGCAAAACATACCCTTAGCCTTTCAATTCATGAGACTTTTCCTTTCTCTTCTCTTTCCCTCCCATAAGAAAATAGGAAGTAATGAGGAAAAAAAAAGGTGTTAGAATGAAATAACCCTCCTTGACTGAAGCTGATGGGATGATACATTAGAACCCTGAACTGCAACACAGACATTGAATTGTTTCTTGAATGGGACAACTGTTTGCCATCCTTGTTTTTGGTGCTTGTCACAAAGGCACAATCCAGGAGTAGATAATATGCCCAAGGTCACTGCAGCAAACAAGGAGTTCCTGAAGATCTTTATTTTAACATTTTTTCTTCAGTCTATAATGGGGATATGTAGCTACATTAAATTATTCTCTACCAGGAATATGGAATAATTTATTTCATTGCACAGTGAGTTCAGAGAGGACCTTGAACACATTTTATAACTGGTCTCCTATGCTCAATACAGATGAATGCAAACTGGAACATCTATAAAATGGAATGGAGCAATTTTATGTAAACAGCCTAGAAACCAACAATTTCTTTAGCCACGTAAGATGACTGCTTGTGCTGAATACTGCAGAAACTCAGAATGAATGTTACTGATGAAATGAGAAAAATAAGTGGATTGTCCATATACAAAATCTCACTAGAAGCCAAAAGATGTTTCTAATTGATTAGTAGTAAGGTTCTACAGCTTTCCACTGGAATAAGTGAGAGCAAAAATCCAATTACCTTTGTGTTAGTCTGTGGTCGAATGGATGATGTTATTGCATAAGGCAATAACAGTAAGGAACTAGATTAGGTATATTCTGTTTTCATGAATTTTCACTATATCACTTTCCAGGGAAAGATACCAGTGGTATTTTGCTGTTACAAAGAATTTGCAGTAGGACAAGGTTTGTAGGCAGAGTTAATGTCTTTGATTACACCAACTGGTGTAACAGGGAGGGAGGGGGGAAGAAATGCTAAAACCAAATGCAGACATAAATTCCAAAAGAAAAAAGTTTTGGCTTGTAAAACACAATTTCAAAATTAATCAGAGTGAATGTCTTGAAAGCAGAGAAGATCTAAGTAAAGACTTAAATAGGAGGAAAGGTCAATAAAAGATCTGAAATAGATTGTCGTACAGTTGCCTGTTATATCAACAGAATGTTTTCAGTGATATGAATCTAGAATGAGTTACTTATAGTCCTAAGATGTTCACATCTGAAATTTTCATTTCTCTTAGATGATATAATGATCTGCTAGTTGAGTCAGGAAATGAACTGTTTATAATAAGCTCTGATATAAGGTTTACTGCCTTGGTTTACAGCTGTTACACGTGTAGGTGTTAGCAAGTCAGGGCTGGGCTCTAAGTTCTTGGATTCTTCCTGGAATTCTCTGCCTGGATATCTCAGGAGTGTGCCCTGAGAGAGCTTTTAAGCCCTTTTGATCGCAAGTGGACCAGGAGGCAAGGAACTGTTTTCCAGAGTGCTTTGATTTGCCAATATATAAAAGTTTACCAGGGAAGAAGAGTAGCTTTGTGAAAGAAAAATGAGGTTGCTGCCTTCAGATCTGGTTCTTAATCACCCTTCATCATTAAAACAATTTCTCCAGACTCCGCAGATTGTGTGCACTAGCACTAGTTCTTGCCAGCTCTCAAAACCTGAATCTTAAATACCTTATTTCCTTACCAACCAGAAACATGCCCGAAGCAAATGGGTGTTCAGTCACCTGAAATCAAACTCTTTCAATCATTCTTGTTGAGGTTACACAGCTAGTGAATCCAAAAAAAAAAAAAAAACTAAACTAAAAATAAATCTTTTGCTTAATGATCTGAGCATGCAGGCTTGACTGAGGTTCTGTTTCCTGGTCCAATTAATGTTTAGAACACACCTTAGAAGCAGGTCCTGTCACTGCAACTTTCTCATTCTTCTTCTCTAAATACATTTTCCTTCCCTTTAACCAATAAATAATTGTTCTGCTTCATCTGATGTTTTCTACTTCACTTGTTTCTTGCTGTAAGGATACAGGAAAAGACTGGAAACCAACACATTTTTAATCTGAAGATCAAGAGAATTAATTCCATTTGACTTCTTGTTGAGGTAGGGGAGGATTCAGCAAGCAATAGTGACTAGAAAGGTCACATAGTAGGGATCCCAAACAATGCCACCACTTATGCAGGAGTAAAGAAGAAACTGTGTTAATGATTTTGAATAGTAAGATTAAGTGTGTTTGAACTTAGACTTTGGTTTCCCTTTAGTTATCATGTGCATAGAAACAGGAATTGGCAATCCCTCTCAATGGGAATTAGGAGAGGGAGGGTTGCTATCATTTGGGGGGGAAAAATGTGCTGAATCTCACTATACCATCAAAGGAATGGCACATGTTTTCTCAAAGAGAAAAACTAAGGAATATTCTTTCTGAGAGAGTTTGTGGAAATATAAGCTGTTGACGTAAATTTTTAATTTAATTATCACTTAATTTTTTTCAATGCTCTGATATAGTTTACTTGCCTATCGCTGTGCTTTGTTTATTAAACAGTACTTATATACTGGAATATAATACAATATTGCCATCTAGTGAAAGGATGAAAAATATCCAGCCAAAGTGAGCCTTCAATGCATAAAATGTTAATATAGGACTTACAAATTAAGACCTCAAAACATTGGGATTGGTTTGTCAAAGTTGCACAATGCTGATAAGGAATTTGTAGCTGGGTTTATATTTGTATATTCAGAGGGATTCTTTGCTGCTTTTCTCCACTGTTTTTCACCCTCCTGTACTTCCACATTAATGCTTTTGTTACCTGCTAAACCTTCCAGGTAGTTTCACTGTAATTCCATGAAAGCACAATCATATCCACACGCATTTTATAAGAATTCCAAATCGTAACAAAAATGTCTTGCAGCAATTTATTGGGAATTTTTTTTATCCATAAGGAATTTTCTGGTTCCACAAAACTGTGGATCTGCCCACAACAGCCATGAGCACCTGAGTCACACTGAAAGTTTGTCTCCCTAAGAGGTGTAGGTTTGGAATTCCTCATGTGTTCTTGTTGGAGTCTTCTGACACAAAAATGTTGTTTAATCTTTGTGTGTTACCCAAAGTCTTCAGTGATTATGATAATGCTTGTTTCCCCATTTAAGAAGAGACTGGAAATGTCAGATGATGTTTGTATAACACTTAGATCTAAAGACCATTTAATTGAATACAGAGATACTGCATGCAAGAGAATTACCAAGTCACGTGGCTGAGCCTTGCAGTCACCCTGACTTTCTATTTATGTGCTGTTACGTGGTGAGACTGGAAAATTCACTTTTTTAAACTGTTTAGGGGAACAACCATGACCTTGAATGATAATTTTTATTTATTTTTTAGTCTAGCAACAAAATAATAAAAGGCAATAGATACACCTCATAGTTACCCCAGTAATTCACTACAATAGGAGACACAGCAAATAGTAGCATAAGTTAAAGTGCACTCTTGGGGAACTTTTTTAGTGCAAATCACTGAAGCTTTGTCATCTTTATCACTAGTGTTGCCTTCAATGCAGAAAGGCCTTTTGCTGCACTCTATGTTTGTGCTGATACAGAAGCTGTAATATAAAATGTCTATTAAATACATTGAGACAGTAGAAGCCAAGTGTAACCTAAATTATAGCACAGTAATATAATTAATTGTGTAAACAACACAAGGTGAATAATAGATGAGTCTGTAGTACAGTAGTATAACATTGCCCCTCTTCACTTCTCCAGATTTCATTCCAAGATAATTAGTTTAGTGATCTCACAGAAAGTGTGGTGATGTTGGCTTCAGTCTTAGTGGGCTTGCAGTCATGTACATTATTTATTTATAGCTCTGTCTCTCAGACACAGTTTTGGCTCTTTAGACCAATTCAAGATCAATGTAAGATCCAGTATATCCATAACATTGAAACATGCATTGATAGGGTGCACGATTTTTCTTTTTTCCTGAATACATAGAATGATAGAATTACTGAATGGTTTGGGTTGGAGGGACCTTAAAACTCATCCAGTGCCACCCCTGACATAGGCAGGGACAGCTTCCACTGTCCCAGGTTGCTCCAAGCCCCGTCCAGCTTGGCCTTGGACACTTCCAGGGATGGGGCAGCCACAGCTTCTCTGGGCACCCTCTGCCAGGGCCTCCCCACCTGCTACAAATGGAGTGGAGTAAAGGAATTTGGTATAAAAACCAGGTGGAATAAAATGAGTTTGATATACATCAGTTCTGGAGAGTTGTATACTCGTGTAAAGAATTAGCTTTAAAACTACTTGTAAAACTACTTTATATCCCAAACAAAACGACCTCATAATATGATCTGTATCTTGAAACATTCCTTCTTTCTTCAGATGATTTTTTTTTTTTACAGAGGTATTCATATTTTGAGCCTGGATTTTATAAAAGTTTTCAAAATAATCTATAATAAAGATGATAAATCACATATACTCCTCATGTAATAACCATCACTTTTCCAAAGCAGTGGTTTTTTTCTAAAATTATGGCTTTGCATTAAGAAGTGAAGATGTCATTTCTTGAATTACTCTGCATATGTTGGCAATGTTTTTTAATGTGAATTTAAAAATACAACAATTTGTTTAGAGAAAATGTTTTTTGAAAAAGCTCAAACATTTTTTGTCAGATGCTGACCTCAATTGCAAAAGACATTTTCAATTAAGGAAAACGTTTATATAGTTAGCAAGCTGTCATTCAGTAAAACTCATTTTTTTAATTAAACAGATGGTGATAACAAAGAAATTAATGAACATATACTTGCTTGCCTGCTATCCTAATTTGCATTTCTAAATTATTCAGGTTATGCAGCAATTAAGCTTTAATTGCTTTTAGACAAATGAATATCTCAGAATGAATGACAAATTGTGATGAAATTGTCCAAGAAGCATGGTGTATTCTAAAGCTCATGCTATTTTATTTTGTGACAATTTTAGAAGCTTAAATGTGGGACTAGAACATTGCAGTGCAGATTTCCTGTGCTGGTTCTTTGTTCTACGTGCAGCCCCTCGTGGTGCCACTGGCCTGTGCAGATAAGAAAAATGTAAGATGCAACTTCCCCATCACTTTCAAAACTGCAATGGGATGTTTTAGGTGATGGCTTAACATTTCCAGTGCTCTGCTCAGTAAGGCAGAGATGAGCAAATTACATGTGGTCATCACAACTCTTCCAATTAGGTTTGTGCTACTTGATTTATGATTAATACTTGAGAAAGAATTCGTAATTTACCAAACTGGTTTAGAGCAGGAGTGCACTAAAAGCCAGGTTTAAGACAGGTAACTCATACAGTGTGAGGCTTTGTCTGGGTCCAAAGAAATCATACACAATTATAATGTCCTTGTTTGCTTCTTCCTCTCATTTGTGACTACCTGCATCCTCCTTGGAACAGGTACACGAACTGTAAACACCAACCATGTGACACCACTGCAGTACTTTCTTCATCATAATTCTATTGATGAAAACAGCTAAACGTCCAGCTCAGCATCAGTGGGTATGAGCTCACTGAGGGAAATAGCTATTTTATAGCTTTTTATACTCTAAACATAGCAGAGAATGGGGTTTTGCATTAACTTTTCAAGTTTAAGTGGGGGCTTGGAACTAGATGGTGTTTAAGGTCCCTTCTGAGCCAAACCATTCTATGATTCTGTGATAACTGGCACAAGACAGATGTAAATTAAATGAAAAAAAGAAAAATGTTATGTTTGTTACACAGCTTATTCCTTACTGAAATGAGGAGATTTGATGATGTTGGACACAATAAATGTTTCAATTACTTTTTCTATTTTAATCACACTTTCAAATAGTTCATATTACAATCTTAAAGCCAAACTGGAGCAATGTCTTGATATATTTAGTACCGACTGTTTTCATAATTTTGAAGTCCTCTTTTTATCAACCTCTAAGCATTTAAATCGGACAATCATCTAGGAAAACTATTCACTTCATATTTTCATTATTTTTAGTGAAGAAAGGCATGAACTCAGCTAGTCAATCCAGTTTCAATATAATGGAGAATACCTGATAGCTGTTTCCTGCTGATTACAGGGCCATAAAGTTGAATGAATCAACACTGGGTTTTCTGTTAGAAGAAATAAATCTCATTTGAAATCACATCAACAGGACAGCTGCCTAAAGATCTAGAAATAATCAGGTATTGGTTTAGGCCTATGATTCTGATGGAGAGTGATAGCTGCCAGAGGGGTAACAGCTCGGAAAATGTGATAACCTGAATAAATTGGGCACTGTAGTCTGGACAGCAAAGCAGTGTAAAAGGACTTTCAGCTTGTCACTTAAAAAGAATTGCATTGACACAGCAAATTATTAATTTATTCGCTGTACATAATTTTTAGAATAGGAATCGACCTCTTTAATCAGGGCAGATAATGAAAAATAGAGGGGAAAAAATTAAGTACTCAATGTGACATGGAAGTCACTAACCTGTTTAGGTTAGTAGTGTCTAAAGCAAAAATGAGGCTTTTGTCATAACATATATGTCAATAACACTGAGTGTAAATTTCTGCTGTTCAAATTCACCATGTTAGATATATCAGGAAAACTTGGTCTAGGATTTAGAGGATTAGTGGTAACACCTTTTGTGGCCGATTTCCATTCAGATCAGAGACAACTGAAGAAGAAAAAAGTATTTTAACTGTAGCCTTATCTTTCTTATTTAAAAAGATTTATTAAACATGAAAAAAACTGACCTGGCTATCAATACAAATGAGTCATTAATAATAGTCTGCTAAAATAGATATGTTCTCTGATTTTTCATTTTGAATATGAATTCTGATCTTATTGGAGGAGATCTTACTGCATGTATTTCTCCTCTGAGGTACTCCTTGCACATCTTTGAATACCATGTAGTTTTTCTTCTCTTTAAGATAGTGCAGTAGAATACATGAACTAATTTCATTAAGGTAAAAATATCTAATGACTGATTGTCTTGGTTTGAAAGACAGGTATCTACTAAGGAAGGCAGGACCCCCCCTTGGAATGGAAAATGTAACCCCCTTCCCTCCGAATTATTATAAATTTGAAATTAAGGGGCTTTCAGGGAAAGATATGAGGAATGTGACAGAGAAATGTAGGGCTGGTGAATATACAAAAGTACTTGCCTAGAGTTTATCTCTGCCTGCACAGTCCCCACAAGGTACTAATGGTATTCATTTTTTGGAGCTTGAAAATTTTGCAGCCATATATTTATTGAGGAGCTGTCTAGGAAAACAGGAAATAGCCTTTCTGTAGTGTGTTAGCAGCACTTCTTCCTACCAGGACAAGTCTGAGGAGCGTGGCACCATGAAGTGAATTTTGTCCATGTGCCCAAGCCTGGCCTTCGTGACTCGAGCCCTAAGGCTCAGATCCTCCAGAGCATTTGGAAATATCAAAGATGTTACTTGTAAAAATTATTCTCAAATTCTGGTCTAAGCCTCTGAATTCTGATTCTTGTGTCACATGCTGAGGTACTTGTCTGTTGTAGTTTATCGTTAGTTTCCTACAGAAAGCTCTGCGAAAGCTTTGTTGCCTGTTTTCTGCAGCCAGCTTTGTTTGACAAAAACATTAGGGAGCCTTAAAAATGAATTGCTTAATTTCCCTTCAACAAGAAGTCCTACATCCTTTTTATGTATAAAACTTTAATGCAAGTATTATATAGTAACCACTACTCTATTTTTGGTGTAACTTTCCATTGCTTCTTAATAACACGTATTTATTAAATTACCAATGTCTAAAAGGAACTGGGAGCACATCTCAGAAGAGCAAACATCTGCAGCTGCTTTTCAGATTGTAGACTCAAAGATGCTTATGTGAAATGATGCCAATACTTAATATCTCTTTTTATGAGAGAGGATTTTTACATATTGATATTGACAGCTAAAGTAGCTTCGTATCACCTACAGATTCCTTGCAAAATATTTATAACAAAGTTAAGAAAATCCAGTAAGTTTTTCCCAGATATTTAAGAATCTTTGAATGCAATTAATCTAGTCTATATGCTTCATGAGAAGTATAAATTAAACATTTGTTTTAAGTTAAGCAGCTGGATTTCAGCTGGATATATGTTTTATATTAAAACTATAGACTTAGAGGTCAGGAATGTGGCTGAATTAGCAATATATGAAATGCAATACAAGTTATTAGATTTTAGTTTTTCGCTGGTTTGAGTAAAACAACCTCATAAATCATATAGGAAAGATAAATGAGTGACCTGGATAAATAAAGAAAAAAAGTTGTCTGAGTCATAATGAATACTTCAACCTCAGCCATTCATTATGGCTCAAACACATGTTGCCTTTAACACAAGTGCATGATCTTGAATATTATTAAGGTTTAAAGAAATTTAAATGTGACAAGCTCAAGATTAAATGTGGCACAGAAATTAGTTTAAACAGCTAATTAGGTTTTGTTGGTCCATCCTATGTTTGACAGATATGTAATAGCAGTAATACTAATTAGGGAAACCATAGCACCCAGCAGATATCAATTTTATCATGGAACTGCAATTTGTACCACACACTTCACAGGAGCCACTTAACCCTGTTCTAGACTTGTTGAAAACTAAAAAGATTCTCTTAGTTTCACAGTGGACATCATTTTATATGAAATAGATCTCATCTCTTTAAAAATTTAAAGAGCAATTCTTCATTTTTAGGAAAGAATTCTATCAGATACATAAAGTGAGGTTTATTTTTCCACTATGTATCTTTGACTTTAATTTTACAATGCTGAATATGAGCATTAAAATTAGTTATCATTTACAATACTGATTTTAATAATAATTGGGATAGAGACTGTTTTTAAAAGGAGATCAGGTATCAGAAGGAATCTTACGTTAATATATAATGTATCGAATATGGTAATGAAAATTGTTGATACTAATACATTCATTAGTGTTGGTTAATCATTTAATCAAATATTTCTCAACTGGTATTTATAACTAAACCAGAAAATATTTCTCTGGGTGATAATGGAAAAGAATGGCAAACATAACATCATTTTTCTTTTCAAACTATATTCTTATGGTTAGGGTAACCTAAGTAAAAGCTTGTAAAATCTATCCCATTTTAACTAAAACAGTACCAAAACTTTTATTATCCCCCTTACTATAAAAGATTAAGTTAAGGCAATGCAAAATTTAATAAAAATAAATCTAAATCCAGAAGCAGTGTCAGCAGGCAGTGTCCTGTACCCTAGAGACATCAAGGTGGGATCCATAAGCCCTACACTCCATCTAAAAGTAACATCTGTCACAACAAAATGTTCTAGCTTGGCACAGGGAGAAGTTATATTCAGCTTCTTGGGGTTTTGGTTGCTGATTTGTATCTTGAGCAGCGAACTCTGTTCTTTGGCAGAAGAGAGGGGGAGATGAATTCAAAATTGGTGCCTTATTATCCAATCAAACTTCAGTCTTAAAAGATTCTGAAGAGTAAAGGCTGAACCATCATCACAAGAACAAAAGGATGGCCACAAAAGGTGGCTGAAACAATCACATTAACATCTATCAAATCCTTGGACAAAAATTGACTATCTGACACAAAGCTGCCCAGGTTAGTGAATGAGCAGATGCCACGGAATGAGAGATGGATGCCTCAGCAGTAGCCTGAAGTCTGACTAATAATCCAGAACCAATTTGTCACAGATGCCAACTCTAAAGTATTGGTTAAGCCCTGAGCAAAGAGTTTGCATTTCAGCACCTCACAGAGGTTTTATTTTAGCTGTATTGTTGTAAGCAGCTATTCCCAATATTCCTTTAAACCTTCTGTTCCTAGTGCTTCCTTTTACCATGTAAGTGAATTTATTAAACTAAGAGCAAGCCCTATTTCCTCCCAAACAGAAATAGAAGTACAAATTATGTACAAGCATTTCAAAATCTGCTATTACAGTGAGCTTTGGAGAATAGTGCTTCAGAGTTTTCAGGTACTGTACTCAGATCAGGATTCTTATCTTAACTGTCTTTCATATTTCATGACATTAAAATATCATCATATGAGATTTTCATCTTTTAGTTCCAGACAGTGAAATAGAAAATAGTGAGGATGAGGAAAGATCCATCATTTTCTTCTCTCCTCAGAGTGACTAGATGGAGGTCAGGTGAGGGGAAACTTCTCTGCTTTCAGAGATGTAGTGATTTATTTATACCTTGTGCTATACCATACAGGTCTTAAATATTTGTCATTTCTGCTTCCTGGCTGTGTTCTTTCTTTTCTAAAATGAATTTAGCAATTTAGAAATTGTAGTAATTTTTCTTCTTCTCTAAACCATGAATAAGATATTTCTTAGCAAAGCACTCATTACAGAGCAGTGCCTCAGTGCTCTGAACCACTAGTGATAAGAAATCAAGATACTAATTCTTGCACTTTACTGTAGCCTTAATATATTGAGCTAATAAAAAATAATCTTCAACACATGCATAGGAATATTCAGTGAGATTATCATCTCCTAACACAATTTGCTCCTAGGAGACTGATTTAATAAAGCAAGAAAATCTATGTCTTCTAATGGTATTCTATTAATCTTCATTGGCAAGTTATTTTTCTATTAATAACATAATTTTAAAATGTAATTTTATGTTAATAAATTATATTTGCAACTATTTACAAATTAAAAAAAAAAATCTGGAATCTCCAGCATAGTATTCTAGGCTTCTGTAGTCTTTATCTAATCAGTAGATAATGACAATTAATAGCACTTGGAAGAGGGAAACAAAATAAAATAATCATAAACTAGTTAATTGACTTTAAAACAATTATTCAAAACCTCTGCTACATCTCTATAGCACAAACATACTTTGAAAAAAAAAAGAGGGGTTATTTGTTACTGAAAACAGCCTTAGTTCTGTTGTCCGGAGCCATCACATTTTATATTGCTCAGCAAAAGACTCAAAAATGCTTGGGCTGGGTTGAGTGGTTGGGCTGCACTACCTGTATCTGCCAGTGGCATTGTTAAATTCGGCCCTTATTCGATTATAGGCATGGAAATGCAGAATATTAGCACTGAGCCACCAAAGCCAGGCTTATTGATCAAGTTGCTGTTGTTAATGTAACCCTGGATTACATGGCTTATGCTGAGCAACATATTAATTTTCACATGATTCCCACAACATGCCAAATCTGAGCTTTTCCTCATGGGATCTGAAACCCTGGTAATCCACTGTTCCCTGTCTGAGGGAACAGAATGGGACTGTGTTCTTTGAAGTTTTTGCTTCCAGTGGGTGAGACATTTACCATGAATAATTCATTTGACAGATTTTACCCCTTTAACCGTTCAATTATTGATCACAGAGTGAAAATCCTCCAACGTACTAATTATTTAAAATGATTTGTGAATTATTATGGATATATTTTGCCTACAGATTGTGAGGATTGTTATGAATATTCAAAACTTTGAGTTGCATAAATCATGTGGGATTGCTTCTTTTTCTTTAGAAGACTTACACTGTAACAAGCAGTATGTCCTGAATTGCACGTTGACAATTGACATAATTGTGTAGCTACACTAGATGACATTGCAGGCAATAAACACAACTATTAGGCCTAAATGTCACATTTTACAAGCATGTCCACTAATAGCGCTCAATTCCTATGGTGAGTTTAGGAAGTGAGAAAATACAGGGGGAAAATAAAACATATTTTGAACTTTCCTGCAGTGAAAATTCTGTAATACATTAAAAGAAAGATCATCCTAATAAAAGGAAGTTTATCTTATGTGTTCACAACACAGGGGATAAGGGACACCAACTGGCAAGTGCTGCCGATGTCTTTCCATTCCCTCTTTGCTGGCAACAGCCGGATATCTCATTTATATCCCATTGGAGTCTTTTGTGATAATGACCTCACCTCTGGAGCTTGCTTGCTTCACTTTTCAGGAATGCTGAAAGGCTTCCACACTGTCTGGTCTTGCCTGGCTCATACAGGTGTTGGAATGACACATCTGTCATCTGCTTTCCTGTTGAGGAGCCTTTTTGACATCCTCCTGCACCTTCCATTCTCGTGGTGGTGTCAGAATGAGGGCCATGGCATGGAAACAGCTTCAGTGTTATTTCTGAGTGATGTCCTGGGAGCAGGTCCTTCATAACTGTCCCTGCAACTCCCAATTCTGTTTTCTTTGTGTGTTTAACCATGAATTTCCATTCGTGTTTCATTCCCACCAGAGCTGGTATTTCTGTCCCAATATCTGTGTGTAGTTCCCATTCACAGCAGTGACTGAAGTATTTCCTTCTCTCAACATGTTGGTAACATGTCACTGACCTGTTCACAACCTGTTAATATGGACATATTTTTTTGCCAGGTGTCCCAGGCTGCCTGTGAGTTAACAGCTGTTTTGCCGTCAGTCATGTCTTCTTGGGGAGAAGAAAAAAACAGCCTTAATGAGTTCAAATATTTGAGAACTGCATCTTTGCCAGATTGAGAGGTGTAAATGTCTGAGAAACAAAACAGGAAATCATTTTATTGAAAAAGAATGAAGAGTTAATGAATCTATCTTGTCAAATGATTTTTCTTTCATGATACATCTGACATTTTCAACTATTATCTCTATTTACAATTTCAATATCTGAAATTCTTCTCTCTCAATCTGAACACCCAGTCTAGGAAGTCTTAGAGCTAGGAATTTGTATCAAGAATGTTTTTCAATACATATGGAAGTATTAAATGTCAACTCACTGGAAGGATTCAGCTGAGAATCTTCTAGAGGACAAAGTGCTATAAGTGCTCTGCAGAGGAACTTATCTATCTGATGAGCAGCCTGCAAGGTTGGGACATAGGGTTCTATCTGTAGTACCTAAACGTCATAGTTTAAGACAGCCCTGTGGACATCTGTCACCAACCTCTGAAGTTAAATCTCCTTTACCTGTTTTTACCCTTTTTTGTAGACCTGCTGCAGTCCATTAAAAATTTCAGAAGTGAAAATATAGCTCTGTATCAACTTTCTCCTATGTTAGAACTGTGGATTGCTTTGTTCTAGACTGGGATACAGTCTTTCCCACAAACTTCTCCAACAGGAATCCTTCCCATGGGCTGCAGTCCTTCACAAATTGCTCCAGAATGAGTCTCCACAGGGTCTTGGAATTGGCTGACCTGAGATTTATTGGACAGAGGGACAGCTTCTGGCAGCTTCTTTCAGAAAGCAGCCCTGAAGTCCCCCCAAAACCTGTTCACACAAACCCAACCCATGCCCCCAACCCATGCACACTTGGCGTTGCTGTCAGACCTCGGTGCCATTTTCTTCACCTTCTGATGTTTGCTGAATGTTGCAGCTCAGTGTAAGTGTTTACATGTCCTTTTCACTCCTTGTTTTGTTTCCCATCAAACATTTACAGCTTAAGAAAAGCAAATTTGCTATAAACAAACAAAAATAAAGCTGGATAAAAAATACTTGCAGCAACTAATCCCATGTAGTGTGGGCCAGAAGCAAACAATTGATCTTAGGCACCAATTTCAGTGACAGCAGCTTTAGAATGTCAAAGTGCAAACACCGTTTGAAAATTCATTGGGTGCCTGTCGTAGCTCCCCAGACTACAGAGAATTTTGCACCCACATGACCTGTTCAACCTCAAATGACAGGTGTAATTCATGCAACTTTTGGAAGCATTTTTTAGGATTTAAAGGGCTGAATATGTTTTGAGATCCCTCGAGAGAGATGTGGTCCTAAATATTGCTGCTATACTTAGGAATGATGAAATCAGAGAAATAACACTTTTATTCTCCTTATAGTGTCATACACCCTATCTCATAACTTATCAACTTTGTACAGTTGAGTTGTTCCGGTCATTTTTATCTAGATTTGATTATTTAATGTTAAGCAAATCCATTTTCTGACTAGCAACTAGAGTTAAATGTGTATTCATTTACTGTCTCATTTAGCACTTACATTTCACCTGTCTGCAAATATTTATTGGAATCAGCTGTAAAAACTTAAGAAATTGCTAAGGTGAAGCAAAATAAAGTTTGCCTGCAAATAGTGATGGCTTCACAATGATGCACTGACAATTTCTTCTTGCCCAGATGGAAATTTGATATACTGAATAGTTAAAGCACCCTAATGCATTAACAGAGAACTTTCAGATAATTCTTAAATAAAAGCAACTGAGTTTCCAGCTCAACTTCTGAAATCGTTGCAAACAATTTTCCTTTCTTTTTTTACAGAAAAATTCCTCTTTTTAACTTATTACCATTCCTTGGTGTATTTCTGAAAACAATTTTATTAGGGTTGTTATTATTTTTATTGGCAGCAGTAAATCTAAATTGAGCTCTTTTCCTAAGTTTTTAATATACAGAGTCTGTAGAGACACTGGTGATTTGTTTTTAAAACAAACAAACAAACCAAAGCAAAACCCAACCAAACATCAATGTCTTGCTGGTGATAAGGAGCATGCAAACTATTAATTGCTTTTGACACAAAGTGACACAATCACCTTTGATATATAATTGGGGAGCAATGCAGTTTAACAAGTTTTAATTTCTGCTGCAGCTGGAAGACAATAAAAAGAAAGCATGAGGACAAATTAAACAGTATATAGGTCAATCATTCTATTAGCAGTCTTCAGGGAACACATACCTAATTTACATAATTGTATTTCTGCTGCAACCAGACAGACTGCTGTGCTAATACGTGTTCTTGGTGAGTCTATAAAAACACTGAAGATGGCCTTTCCTACATTAAAGTATGGATAACTAGGATTACAGGAGCAAATGCATTATTAATTTTATCTAATCAGTATTTCAAGGTTAGTTTGACCCAATCTACAAAGGGCCCAGCACCTCCACAGGTAGTAGTTTTTTGAATATTTTCCTGTAAAGCAAAGATTAAGTTCTTAGATTTCTCACACTTATATGCAAATAAACCAAATTAACAATTTTTGGTTTAAGTTTGAGAGAAGATGCTAGTTCTTTTTTGCCTCCTCTGCTAAATATAAGCATCCTGCATTTGGGAAACCTGACTGGAGTTTACCTGTTATGCTTTCAAATTCTCATAGAAGACGCTGAAAGACAGATCTTTACAAGCTATTGTGTATTTCTACTTTTGTTGTGTCCACAAACAAAGGCAGCAGATTTGCCCTACACCATATTTGTAATAGAAACTCATGATTAAAGGTACAGAGAGAGGTCTGTGCTTAAAAAAGACTTGAGACAGAAATGTAATAATGAAAAGCAAATAAGTGAACAGAAAAGGAAGATTGAATGGTACTGCCCTTCCCATTACACAGCTTTCTATTAATTATTCAAAATACTTCAATAACATCTTGGTTTTCAGCTCTTTTTTCTTATGTATAACTCCAATATGCTGGATCCAGTCTCTCTGTGCAGGACAAGGATTTAATCCTAAAATGCATCAGTTTGGCTGTAATCTTGATGGAAATTTAAGTGAAAAAATATTGTATCATCAAATTTAAGATACGAATTAACTGCAATCACAATATAATAAGCATACTCAAGAAAAAACGGTCTGATAATATTTTCTAGTTTCAGAAAAAAAGGTGTAACTATACAGTATAAAATACTCCAGTAATTCTCAAAATCAATATAGAAAATTGAACTTTTAATTTGGACAGAGCAATTATCAAAAGGGCTTAATATAGACCATGTTCCCTATTAAATCTTAGCAATTAAGGCTTTCATGGAGACTTCATTAAAAGCATTGCCAAGATGTTGAGTCCATACACTTACATTCATAAATAAGAAAAAAACATGTTACAAATGTATTGAATTAAGAACTGCTAAATGAAAATTTACTGAATTTCATATAATTACCATGGAGGTGAATCAATGCAAGGATTCTGTTTGTTATAGTTCTCACCAATGGGAATGGTGCTCTTGCATTTCAAATACCATGGCTTTGCTCAGTGATTTGTTTTATGGCATGAACTGAGTGTGAACAATGAAGAAAATTTATGTGCATTTGAGGTTCAGGTTCAACTCCAGCTGTCTTTTTATGTCAAGGATGAGCTTACACTCTGCAGCCTTTGTCAAACTGATAATTTCATTTTTTGAAAATTAAGAGACAATTATGTAATGAGAGGTTAATGAACTGGGCAGATTTAAGAGTTGTGCCTTGAGTGGTGGATCCCTTTGGAAAGAACGAAAAAAACTTCTGTTCCTCTCTCAGGGCTGAGCAGTCCATGGGAAATCACATTCATGGGTTAAACTGAAGATAGGCACTCATGAATAGAACTCTTTCCCTTGAAGTTGGAAATACCCATTTCATTTATTTGAATGAGTTACCAAAAGATGTTGCTTTAAAAATAAAAATAGCACAAGCTACCCAAATGGTAGAGCTGGCGACTTCTGTAATTGCATTTCCGCAGTATATTTTTCCATGTGAAACAAAACTAGTGTGTTAATCAAATAAATTTAAATCATAATTACTAACAAAACAGGCCGGAGCAGAAATATTGGAATATAGGCAGGTTATTGGTGTATATGATCCAAATTGCTTTCACCCTAAGGTGAGCAAAAAGAAGCTTCTGGGTTTATTTTTTTAATGTATCACTGAAAAACCTGCTGGTTAAAGAGTAGAATCTTTGTCCAAATATTTTGTTTAATGAGTGCGTTTTTTAATCCCATTCCAGGAGCTTTTAGTTTAAAGAAAAATGTTAATGTACAAATGGTACATCAAAATATCCAAACAAAAAGCCCACCTCACCACCCTGTGCTCCATTGTTTACTTAAATATTATGATTAGTGAGAAACTTGGTGGTTGTCCCTTTTTTAACTGCAAGTTCTGGTAAATATAATAAATTATTTCCAATTAAGGACCAGCAGAACTCCTGACAAGAGAAATCTCCATCAATTTATTAAAACAAAGTCTCTCCACACTGGAATAAACAGTGTAGAATATTAAAACATTGTGTCAGGAGTGTAAGCATAATTAAACTTACATTAGTTAGGTAATTCTTTATAATTTAATAGTATGATTTCTCTTTTTTTAAGCAGATATCTCTTTTGTACTTGTAGAAAGGACAGACTTTCAGCAAATTCCAAATATGGCTCATTTTAACAGTTGAATGAGTTAGAGTTTTTATTGGGTTTTTTTATTATTATTATTATTATTATTATTATTATTATACACTCATTATTATTAGTGCCTACAGAGGAAATTGGTCTAAAACAGAATATTTGTTATAAGTTATGTAACACAATAGGCAACAAAATGACTACATTCAACTGGATTGACTGGGATTTTAGCCTTTGTGGTTTGAGTTACACTAAACATCTGGATTTGCAAATCCAGTCCATTGGTTTTATTTGTTGGAAAGCAATAATAAATCTTGTACAGATGATCATCACCATGTTGAACACTTTGCAGAATGAAGCATTGTTACAAGAATCTGTCCTCTGAGAAGTAATGAGTCAGTCCAAAACCAACAGAAATAGAAAAACTGCTGAGTTGAGTCATGATGCTTTAAAAGTCAGAATTTTCATTAGATTAAAAACAATTTAAATAAAGATTTCTTGCTTACTGTTCATGTTGGGAAGGTTATTGTTAGTAAAAATAGACTACAGAGATAACAAGCACTGATTGTGATTTATCTCTTCACCTAATCAAATTCTAAAAGGAGTCTGGTGTAATTTGTGTGGTGCCATCTTAGGAAGATTACTTTTAGAGGTTCAGTTTTTCCTTGATGAAATGATGTTAAATATTGTATCTGATTTTATGACTTAGTTTAGATACAGTCTTTCCTTTAAAAGAACATTTAATCAAAAAAATTGATAGTATATAATTTTTTTAATGTATGCATAACTATACTTTAAAGGAGCATTTTTTTCAAGTGATATTTCTTTTGGAAAAGGCATCACTTTGATTTTTCTAAAATCTATGGCTGTTTTAGTGAATGTGAAATGTAGAGTGTGTCTGACAGGTTGGAGGCACGGATTTTTTTATTCTTTTCTTGAATTGTGGTAGAGCTGCAGATCTCACTTGTGCCTATCTATACCCAAGCAAAGAGGAGCAAAAGGAATGCACCTTTCTCACTGGGAAAATGAGATCACTAAGAAAAATGGAGACATGAACTAAAATGGAGGCAACTTTTGAGTATAAAGTTTTAAACATGTAAATTGAAACATAATTTTCAATTAGTTCTGGAGATGACTTAGCACTGTCAGGTTACCCCTTGCCAATGTGAAATACAGCAATATGGCTATTGCCAATGTGCCATTTGAATTGTTGCCACTCCAAACTTGGCAGTATTTGGAACTACTGCACTCAGCCTGGGGCACTCAGCTCAGGGACATAGCACAGAGCAGCCAGCATGGAAGAACTTTCACTCACAGATGGAGGTTTGTAGTCAAGATATGATTACAATATCCATACATATTCATATAAATACATGGAATTACTACTTTTAATGAATATGGGTACCTTGGATTCCAATTAATACTTTTTTCCCTAAGATACAGGAATAAAATAGAGAAAATATTGCAAATGAAAATAAGCAAGTAACCAATTCACATCAGTAGTGGTTGAAAGGTTTCATTGTTGTTTTTCCCACTCATTTGTTTATGATCAGAGCAACTTCTTCAGCTCTAGAACTGTAAAATAAACTTGTTTTACTGTGCAGTCATCATGGTGTAAAATTAAATGCAACACCGTTTATAGAGCTTTTCCTTAAGCATCTAATGAAAGTTCAGTGACAAGACCAAAAGCCTGATATATATGTCAAAGAAATGAAGTATTTGATGTGAATGAAATATAGATATGAAAGTTATGACATGTAACCCAGCTTCTGTAACTCTGCATCCCTGACATCCACGCCGAGCCATTTGTGAGGAAACATATGAACTGAAACCTCCGTGTGAATTTATGCAAATTGAGAAATGTCACATATGGAGCTCTTAGGATGGGATGCAGGTTATGATAATCACTGCAGTCATAGCAAAGAAAGGCTTTGAGATTTAGCACACTCTGAAATACTTCTATAAAACACGGGCCACGCTCCTTCCTTAGTGCCTTGTGCAATCTTGCTATCATTTCTGGAAGTGGATTTCCTCTTGGTCCCCATTTTCTCCCTCGTAGTGATGATTCTCAATCTTTACAATATTTTTCCAAACTATTAGAGGTGATTGTGATGATGGAACAGCTATTTTCTCTTTATATATGATTTCTACTTGAGAAAAATGTGAAAAGAGAGTTACAGCGCAATACAGGATGCACTTGAGATATACTGAAGGTCAGGGCTGTTGTTTTCTGGTGTTCATCACTGGTAATAATCCAATTCAGTAGTGTGACAAAATTTGATGTGAAGAGAAATACTTTTCCTAGCATTTTGTTATTTTTCCAGGAGCAGCCTGAAGCTTGCATTTCTGGTTTCATCCACAACTTCTATTAGTTGTGAATAAGTTTGTGAATCTCTGAACTTAAATCCTAGTTAGCTGAAAACAAGTTCAAATTCAGAATTGCTGATGAAGTATTATCTATCTGAATTAATGCAAGTATCTGTGATACACTTCTCCAGTCTAGCATGCAGGATCTTCCGTTTTTTGGCTTGTGGATATGTGTTTAACCAATGACTGGCCTCATGAAAGTAGAATGTTCATAAGGAATAATTTGGATCATAGGAGGAAAAAAAAAAGCAGTGAATGACAAGGGAAGGAGAGAGATCAAACCAAATGGGCAGTATGAGAACCAAAGGAAATAAAGGAAAAAAAACAGTCATCAATCTATGAAGTTAGCTCTAAATAGCCAGAGGAAAAATGGGTAATCCCAGAAATTACAGCAATGGGCCCTTTCTGACTCAAATTCCAGTGGAAATACAGTCTGCCTCTAGTTTTAAGCTCACTCTTAGTATGGTTTCATCCTCAACTTTCTGATTTTGAATTTTTGTGACCTTCTGTGTCAGATTCCCCACTAGAATGCAATGTCACTTCCAAATTTCAGCATTTTTATTATACGCCTTAAAGCCTACAGGCTTGAATTCTTTGTTACAGCAAAATACAAACGAAACAGTAAATGTACCATTGTGCTTGGACAGCAGTTTTACCAGCTCTACATTCTTCCTGAAGTAAATTATCACTTCTGGTCATTGTAACCGTCCCTGACCTGAACGGAGGCAACAAGTTTTAGGGTTAGGTAGTTTTTTTTTACTCTGAGCCACATATGTCTAATTGCACATGGGCTATATTTTTCTCCAATTGCCACAAAAGGCTTTTTCTCATTAATGTTAATGAGCCACATACACTTATGGGGAGGAAAAACCTCTAATTAATTTCATGATCCTTCCTTTAACATACCCAGCAGAACTTGCTCTGAGAAAAGGGTGAGTACATTTTGATTCTTGCAAACTGTGTAGTAGTTGCTAACTTAATCAGTAATGGCTTGTGCTGATTTTGGCTGGGATAGAATTAATTTTCTTCACAGTAGCTGGTAGAGGGCTGAGGTTTGGATTTGTGCTGGAAACAGGGTAACACAGGGATGTTTTTGTTACTGCTGGGCAGGGTTTGCACAGTCAGGGCCTTTCCTGCTCCTTGCCCCAGCAGCGAGTGGCCTGGGAAGGGACACAGCCAGGACAGGGTGTTAAGATGTGTCTGTACACAAAAGAAGACAGAGCTTGTCTCAACAACAAAGTAATTCCTAGTCAGGAAATCTCTTCCTTGCTCTCATGTTTGAGTTTTCCCAACTCCAGGCTCCTCTTCACTCTTCCCCAGCATGTTAAGAAATGCTGTCAGAATTTGCACTACTCCTGGGATTCACCTCCAATAATACTTTTACAGTTCAGATGGAAAGAAGAACAAGCTAGTTCCCTTTCTGACGTTTTCATGGAGTGTACCATTTCTTTAAGAATTATTTGCACATTTGTTCCTTTCTTATTATGAGCACTTCGAATCCTTTCTAATGTTTTGATTTTCCCATGAGTAAGTTTTTCCATGAATGGATTTAGAAAAGAGCCCCTTAGGAGACCTTGTACCATCCTCATCTTGTTGTTCAGCAGGAACTGGATCCTTATGAAAATGCAAATAGGATTAAAGTAGAATGCTCCAAGAAAAATGTCAGCCTCTTCACTGAATTTAAATTGTTTTGTCCTAATTCTAAGATGAATGTGTACAGCTGTAGGAACAAGCGCTCTACCCTGTCTAGAAATGCATTTGGTGACAAATCACCTAAAACACAATACAAACTGCCAGACATATGGCAGAGACAGCAGAATGTGAAAAAGCTCCTGACAAAAATTCATTCCTCCTAATAACAATCATAATGCAGTGAAGATAATGAGTAGAAGTGGAGGAAAGAGATTTATGAGGAATAAATGTTGGGTTGAGAGCAAGTGTCTGTAAACTGGCCATTAATAACTGTGGTTTGGCTGACTGACAGCATGGGGTTTTTTTGTAGAAAGAGGGAAAAATGTTACCTTAAGTTATAGTTGAACTTTATGAAAGCGATTCTGCAGCTGCTTTGACTAATTAGCAGATTGAGCTTTTATGTCAGGAGCAGACTTGTGGAGATAAACAGGAACCGTGAATCTCCTTGTGTATTTTCCAGGATCTGTCTCCAGCCCAGTCTGAATCCTATAATTAGTAGTAGAAGTGCATCTATCAGATGAGTTTTCTTTGAGAAGAGTCTCCAGCATGGGAAGCAAGCAAACACTCCCAGGTTTTTGATATGGGATGTTCTTTTAAGGATGAACTTGGTAAATAGGAAATTTTCCTACCTGTAGAGTTTGATAGAGATGTTTCCACTCTTACAGGTGTAGGAATAATATACTTAACAAGGAAAGGGTAAAAATAATTTATTATTTTAAACAAATTGCATGATTTATTAGATAATTTTTATCACAGAGAAACAAAAGAAGAAATGAAAAATTAGAAATTTAAAAATGTAATCATAATGACCTTCTTACATTGATGTTTCTGTCTATGGTGGTTGAACAAGATACTGTCATATTTTAATTAGAAGATAAGTTGATAATATGTCGATGTAAGGATAGATTAAACACCAGAATTGCCATCTTAAACTCTTTCAAAAATTTTTTTTCTAATTTGAATATTACTTTTGAAGTACAACAGCTTCAAAATAACTTTTAAAAGATAGAGTTATTCAATCTAAGGTAGTACAATTTTTCTCTCCTTTTCATTTGTATATGATTAAACAGGGATCACAAAAGCCCTGGAAGATTATATGCTGTCTTGTCAGCTTTTATTTTTTAATATTAAG
Source organism: Climacteris rufus (assembly GCA_013398175.1). NCBI lineage: Eukaryota > Metazoa > Chordata > Aves > Passeriformes > Climacteridae > Climacteris > Climacteris rufus. Next base: position 3,225,016 of record VZRZ01001998.1, read on the forward strand.
GGGTTTCTCAGTTTCTCTGGTGCCTTCATTAAGCAGCTATTTGATCTTCAGTGCCTTTTGTTGATTTGGGGGTTAATTATGTCTCTTGATATAAACATATATTAGAAATAGATAAGATTCATAGGATAGTCATGAAAATGAGAAGAATATTCTTCTAAGGGGAGAAATCAAGGAAATGCTATAAAGAGACAAGCAAAAGAAAATTAAAGCGGTTTTCTGTTGTACTTGCTAAATATGAGGAAAATATCATTAAAGAAACTAAAAATCAAAATTAATTTTTAGGAACGTATTTAAAGGCTCTGCACAGATTTTAGGAATCAGAAGAGATGGCACATGTACTTAATAACACCAGAACACCTGTAAAGTTTCATTCTTTCATCATCTGATGAGTTTCTTTCTTCATGGCTTTGACATAGAACACTTTATTTGAAGTCACTTCATTAATTTTAAGTCGTGTTCTATGTCTGAAAATATTCCAGCATTGAACATAGGACTTTTGAGAGTTAAAACCAACTGCTGTAGAAAGTTATCATCTCCTAGATAAAATAACATATGCTGGCTCACAAGATTTTCAATCCGGATGCGTTCTGAGGTGGTTTGGTTTTCTCCCAAGGATCTGGATATTGTAATTTTCACAGAGGGAAAACTTTTATATCAGTGAGGAAAAAATAATCTATGACTAGTCATGTTCTTGGACTGGTAGAAGATGCTGCAAAGAAAATTAATCAGTATATAGAGCTAGAGGTGGGTGGTCAGGAGCAATAATCTTGGAACTCATCACGGGAGCTTTGAAACATGGATATCTTAAGTATTAAAAGAAAGTTATAGCAGACAACTATAGATGTACTGTCATAAATAGGGTTATCTGAAGGCCAGATTCTGGACATGATTCTTATGTGTCTTTCCAAATACTAAGGAAGAAGGCTACACAGGGCAGAAGTGTTTGGTATAACTTTAAAGAGAGAATTCTGCAAAGCTTTCTCTGCTGTCACCCCAAGCTGTGGGACTGATGAGATAATACAGCTACCATGGCAAGTGACAATATTGCAATTACTCGTACTTAGCAGAAAAAATTAAGATCTGACCCTTGCTGTGGTGTCACCTGCACCAGCAAATATTTACTGTGGTTTGGACAGGCAGCAAGCAGAAACACATTGCAAATTTTAATATGTTAAGGATCATTAAGTTGATTGTGTCAATTTGTTAAAGTGCCAAGTAATGATTTTACAGGTAATTAGACTTTAGCAGGCAGAAACAAATTTATGTCTTTCTTGTTTTTATGATGTATGTAATGATAGATATACTATCATACAAGCTGTTGTTTTTAGGTACACAACACTTCTTAATGTCCTAAAACAAATGAAATATTACACGTCAGGAACTGATCAGTGACTGTATAAAACACATTAGTAGCTTTTCTTCTTTTAGCTCCCTTTAATCGAAGCTCATTCATCATGTCATAGAAAGATGGAATGTCTCAGGTTATTCCTGCAGCATGGAGAAATGGCAGTGAACCTTTAAGGTCAGAGGCGAAGACAACAGTTCCAGGTTATTACAATTGTTTTTCTTTGGCTGATCCTCACTCTGGCAGGGCAGATTTGTTTGGTTTGTTCCTCAGTATGAATAGGGAAAAACACCCCTCAGGACTCGGCTGGAAAAGGAGTTTGTTGTTTAACTGTGTTTCCACTGCAGGTTGTCTATCTGCTGTTTTCTGGCCTTTGTGTACCAGGACCACAACAGACCAGTGGGATTTTTAAAAGAATAGAATTTTTGGTGGCAGTAATAACTACTATCATAGTTGCACATCCCAAGTGATGATTGCAGCTTCTCAGCTCTAGAAATCAAACTAAGAGCAGTTATGAACCAACAGGAATTGAGGCATAAATCTGTATGTGGAGATTCCTTTGCCATTTCTTCTGGACTCAGAAATAGTAATTCACAAAAAAAGTTTTCTAGAAATTGGCCAATTCTTACTCTTGTGCAACAGTTCAGATTTGGACGTTACTTAAAGATGGGCCAATAAGATTCCTTTGGCTTTCATCTGTGTTCTTTTTCCCTGCAGGAAGACAACATGAGGGGAGCATAGATGGTCCATATATTTTTCATTTTTCAGAGACAATCAGTTTTTTGTTATGTCTGACTTTTAATAGCATAAAGCTTCCTGTCAATCAGCTTTTATTAGTCCAATTGATTACTACTAAAATGTGGAGCTGTAGTCTTCATGATGCTGCCTGTTGTCTGACACTTCAGAAATTAGATGTTTACTTCAGTGAATTTTTGTAGGCAATTGCAGTGTTACTACTCATGATGATGTAGTTAAAATTATGTCACACATTGGAAGAGCTATTTTAAGTGGTGACAAACAGAATGATGATTTATCTGTGGCCGAAACTAAGTGAAAGTATCATCTTGGTGCCCCCCTGTGACAGCTACAGACACCCACTCCTTTTCCTTTATGAAATTCAGAGCCTGAGCCTTGTAAAAATACAGTGCAACAGCTGGTCTGCAACTGGAAAAAAATAAAGCAGAGGCTTGTGTTTCAACCTTCACAGGATCTTCATCTTTAAAATACTCTAACTCTCATCCTTTTATAGGGCCCTGATTTAGCTGTGTTCTACCATTGAGCTGGAATTAGGTGGTAAAGCAGACCTTGTACTTTTTTTAGTATAGTCAGTTTTGGAAAAATCTCATTATTGTCCAACACAGACATAGCACTGCTCATTTTGTAGTGAAATTGTTTTCTAGAATATTTTAAATAAATCAGTGAAAAATAAATGCAATTTGTGCTTCAGTTTGTGTGTATCCAGTTACGAACTAGTGTGAGCTGATCTGCGACTGTGGTCAGGGGATTGTTTGCTTTTAATGAAAAGTCTAGGAATAGAGCCTGTTCTCTATTAGATACAAAGTAAATGTGCAAAATATGGGTTTCATTACTTGCTTTGCAAAATTGGGGATTTCAGCAATTTCTCTTGGAAGCTGCATTATCCTATGGCTTTTTCAGGGAATAAGAACAGGATTCAGATCATCAGTTCACTCCAGCAAGGAGATACATTGAAAATTATAGAAATAACTGAGGTCTTGTTTAAACTTTTATTACAACAGATGTTGGAAACATTCTTATTATTCGTAATACTGAAACAGAAGCAAGTGTATGATAAGCTGTTTACAAATAGTAATTGAGGAACTGTTTGCCTTCATTCCCCTAATCTGGACACTGCTTTTGTCCGCAAGAAAGGACTTACACTCCACATTAGGAAAAAAGTGCAAAAACTAGACAGAAGTTTTCCATTATGAGTAACTATCTCTGGGATCATAGTCTGCAGCTAAATTCTGCTACCAAATATTACTCAAGTCCTTTTGAATATTATTTGTTATTGTTTTGAGGTTACTTGAGTCAGTCTGTCTCCCAATTAAATTCATGTTACTCCACTTTTGATCATGCCTTACCTGGATGTCATCTGATTGTATTATGAGTAGTTACAATGAGGTTTATCCTTTTCAGTCATAAATTCTTATATTTAAATAAGTAGATGCTTGGACAATTGCTTTTAGAACTTAGAATCTGCTGGTAGGAGGCATAAAGTCCTCACCACCCAGCTGGAAATTCAGTGTCACCCTTCCATTCACTAACAGGAAAATTGGGTCTACATCAGAATGACAAACTATTATGTTCCAATAAATTTGCCAAGTCAAATGCCAGGATCTTGCTCACCCTTTTCTTTTTTAATTACGAAAGAGACAGTATAAACTTGTCTTCACTATTATACTCTTATCAAGGCAATTGCTTCTGCAAACTGCAATTTAAGGATACAACACTTAACCTTTCATAATTCAGAAATAGTTTCAAAATCCTGAGAGAATATGATAAAGTAATTTCATATTCTTGGTGGTGGGAAGAGGGAAGAAGTTTCAGAAGATGATCACCTCGTACAAACGTCAAGATGCAGTGTGAATTGGCATTTGGGTACCAGATGCCTCTAAAAGATACAGACTGGTTTTCAGAGTCAATTTAGCTTAAAAAAAGGAGAAAAAAAAAAAAAAAAAAAAAGGAAAAAGCCTGCTGCCTTTGGTCACAGTGCAGTCAGGCAACAAAATGTAAGGAGGCTCTGATATCCTGTTTTAATTTACGGCTTTTAAGTGTAGTGGTTTTGTGAATGTGTGTTTAGCATTTTGATAGAATATAGTGTTCCAATATCTTTCCTTTCATACTTGACCTTTGGGCTAACAATGAAGCATTGTTGAATCATGAACTCACTGCCCTTATCTGACAAGTCTGACTTATTTTCTCCTTCAATATTCTTTTTGTCTAGCTGTTACAAATTTTTACATGTCCTAGGAATGTCTGGGTTCCTGGTATTTAGATTTTAATCAGTCTCTTCTCCCCTTTTGTGACAGCACCATTAAGGGAAGATGTTTTTCTACCTCTGTGTTAATGCTGCCCTTTATAAGTGTTCTTTGTTTACTAAATGGGGAAAAAAAAAAGTGATCTGTGTTTTGATTTGAGCTGACACTTCAGTGTGTGTTACTGCTCATACACCTGTACTATTAAATCCTTCCTGACAGGCTGGTGCTCCCTGGCATGAGGTTTCATTTGTAAATTGGTACACACAAGGGCTTGCAATTTCCCCCTGGTTTGGGAAGATTGTAGAATATAGAGAAACACTTCTATGATTTAAAATAGAATTTTTGCTGCTTTATTTCTTGTAGCGTTTTAAGAGATTTTGTTCACTAACAATCTTACTCTTTATCATATCCATGGAGCAAGGCCTTTCTTAAGCACAATACAATCAAGGATTGTGCTGAAGGATTTATAGTGATACAAAACATTAGGATTTACTGAGGAGATCAGCTATTTATTTTAATGTTTAAATTTAAGAAATCTATAGTTCATAGAAACCCAAATTTCCAATAAGTATTTTTAAATAAATCTTCTCTGATTTACCCATATTTTCATATTATTCTGCTCAAGCTCATTTATTGCTTGCTATTTTTGATAACAAATATATTTAGTGAAAAAAGTCTGCAAGTAAATTTTTGCATTTAATTTCTGATTTTATTGTAATTAAGACAGTTGAGGCAGGAGGAGGTAATGTGTTAGAGAAATCTTTCTTCACCCCTCATTTCTTGGCAGGGAATGTTTTAGAAGGTTTTTGGTAGGTAATGCTGCATCCATTTCCACCCCAAAATTAGGGCTTTATTTTTCTAATTCCACCACCTAATTGACAGTAAAAGGTACTAGGACCTAGTGATGCACGATGGGAAATTGTGAGAAAGAAGCATAAGCCAATATTTTTACAGTCATTTTGAAAGGGCAGCAGAACCTTTAACAGTGGGTTCCACTCATAGGCAGAAGCCCTCTGCAGATAAATGTAAATGTTACAAAATGCAGAGGAAAATAATGTTTCAGTCAGGAAGAAAACTAATTGATAATTGGATGATTTTCTGGGAACATCAGGGAAAATACATTCTGGGAAAAAATATATACAGACTTATTTATAGTCATTTTCCAAAGGTATAATGTAAAAGGTAGAAGAAACTTCCATATCCACAGAAATGGCTGCTCCTACCTCTAGCAAAAAATGTGGTTCAGGATGGGCTTTTATGTCTGCTTTAGGAGGGTTATTTTTTCCCCTAAGTTTATGGTTTATGAGAGTCACTGATTCTGTAGGGTTACACAGAGAACACTGAAAACAGACAGAGAATGATCCATGATCCACTGCTTTGCTGCCTGAGATTCCTGACTTTCCCTGTTCACTTCACTTGGGGCTTCCACAGTCTTAGACTCCAGTTTAAACTCCCAACCCACACTCAGGTTTTTGTTTCCTCCAAGCCCTACAAAAGAATCTGCAGTTGTTTCTCTTTGCTAAATCTCCCAGAAAGGGTTGTGGGAAGGATTGTGGGGCATAGCCCCTGTGCTGTGCTTCAGGCATTTATCACTGGTTCCAAACAAAGGGAAAAAAAGATGAGTGAGGGAATCATCTGAAAAGTGATTGTTGTTGTGTGTCCTAGTTAGTGCTGGAACTAAAGAGTAATGTCCAGAATTCCTAGAGGTTATTTTCTGTGTTTTGATTTAAATTTTTGAAATCTTTTAGATTTTGTAGTTGCTATGCAATTAACAGGGGCACTGCAAAAGTTCACAATTTTACGTGGTCACTGTCTATGCAGAGAACCCCTGTGTATTCACAGAGAAACCATAATAGCTCAGAAAGTGGTATCATGATTTCTCCACAGTACTTCCTAAGGATAACTGATTTCAGGTTTACAAATTTGAAATTATGTTCTGGATTACCTACTGAATATGAAATAAACTGGTCTTAAACATTTCATGTTACTAAAATCACCATGAATACAGCTCTTACTAACTGACTGCAACTTTGATAAATTAGCTGTTTGTTAAATTTGATTAAAATTAGTATCAAATTCTGACACATCCATTATAAAGGGAAAGCTGCCTCCCAGGAAGGTGCTCACATGCCAACTCACGTGCAGGTTCAGCATGTAATGTTTGAAGTTTGATCCATCGTGCAGAGCAGCTTCAACAATTTGTGTTCACTGTGCGGCTGGTCTGGATTTACTAGAGGTAAATCTATAAATTGTCTACTCACTGAGTAAATGATCAGCTCAGTGCCTGGTAGGTGGAGCCCCCAGGGCTTCTACTGCTTGTCATGATACTAAAACTGCTGAGGTACAGGGGAACAGGAATATGGGCAGGCATTTGAGATTAAGACTATTCAAGCTTATTGAAAATTATAGTATTAATTTCCTGCTCTTAAAGTTATCTCAGGTTCTTTCCACTGAGCCCTTTAGCAGAAAATTTCTCGAATAAGCCATTCTCTCTTTATCACTTGTTAATAAAATACACATTTAAAAAATTAGGGAAAAACTCTGTCTCTAAGAAAAATGTAAATAGACATCAGATATCAGTTAAATTTTTTGAGGGAAAGGTAAAAGATGATACATCCAGAAACTATTGAAAGTATTTCATTTTCTAGCTATTTCTGTTTCTAGAATTTCAGAGAATTTATAGAGTTTTGTTACCAGAAAAGGATACAATGAACTGAATAGTTTGTATACATGGTAAATGTTAAATCAGAGAAATTACCACACTGAAATAAAGTTTGATTCTCCTGTTTAATTGTCACTGAAACCACGTGTAAATCTGCACGTGGGAGCAAGATACAGACTGTCCAGAAAAGAAGTATCCCCTTTTAATTATGGTTGTTATCTCCAAGTGAGAGTGAGTTGTGGTGTAACCAGGGGATTTCAACTAAAAGCATAAAGTCACTGTATAAGCTGAAGCACATTAAAGTTCTTCACGGTGTAAGGGCAAGCAGTAATCCCCAAAGAGTGCTTCCAAAGAGCTGCAACATCCATTCCTTTACAGCAGTCTCACTTCCATAAAAACAGATTTATAAAGTGAAATGCCATTATTTATGTAATTCTTTTAAAATACATTTTAAAACAGTCAACTCCTAACAAGTCATGCTTTCAGCATAATTCATCAGTAACCTTATTTAGCACCTGACTGTTGCAGACCTGCTGCCTTAAATCCAGTGTGATCCATGCTTTTCTGACACCCAAAGTGGAAATGTAAGGGTTGTGTAACTATAGAAGGTAGGGGCTGAGGGAAATCTCAGGAATCATTTATGCCTGAACTCCTGGAGTCAGTCCCATGCAGACCTCAATGTTTTCCCAGCCTCTTTGCAAAAGTTCTCACAGATTATGGCACAGCCAACCTGTGGAGCCTTTAGAAAGGGGAGAGTTGGATCTGAAAAGCATCTCAAAATGACTGGGTGGATGCATTTCTGGAGGGAGTCTTTGATATAATGCTTAAAAACAATTGTTCTTTTTCATCTGGAGCATATATTAACCAAAGCACGGTAAAACTATTAAATCAGGCATTTACTAAAAGGCCCCAGAATTAGTTTAAAAATTGAGTAATTAGACCCATGCTGCGATGGCATTACTGTTCTCCTATTGCTTCCAACTGAAGCCCAGTTTCACTGCAGCACTTTCATTAGTTGCTCTATGTAAATTAGCTGGGAAAGAATGCCGTATGTTTTCAATTATATTTTAATAGAAAAGAACAAGTTATTTTCTTCTAGACTCTAAGAGTTAGAAGCAGAATGTGTAGCATGCATAAAATCAGCTTTGCAATCATTTTCATCTGCAGAAGATTGGTTTGCAGTAATTTATCTTTGTGAGGGGCTTATAATCAACTAGAGTTTAGATTTACATAAGATTAGAGTTATTTTAAAAAATACCTGTAATACAAAGTACAGCCTAGCACCTTTTTATGAGCACTATTAACTAGATTTTGTGACTTGAATGGGAGTTGCAAAAAGAGTCTAATGAGAAAGGTACTATAAAACCAAATTAACTGATGTTAATGACTGACAGCAGCTAAAAGGGCTTCAATCTTAAACATGTTTACTTTGGTACCATGTGAAGTACTGAAAGATGTCGCGGTTAAATTATGTTAATGTTCAGAATTTTAAAAAATAAAGGTAATAAAAAAAGCCTAGGGGAAAATAGCTAAATATCAGAAATACTTGTAGGTGTTTAGCTGTCTAAGGGGGTTTAAATAAAAAAAAAAAAAGAAATTATACTGCAGATCAGAAATAGTTATTAGTTTCTCTGAATTTTGTTTATTTATGTGCATTAAGCACTTGTTTTGTAGATTTTCTTGATTAGAATGTGGCTTTTTCCATATTTAGTATGATTTACTCTGTGTGATTACATAGAATTTCAAATCATTATTCCATTCATTTTCTACACCCACACTCTGTTTGCAATACAGGAGCTGGATGAGATTTGGAGTTAGACAACAACTGAAAAACCATTCACACCCAGCCTGCGTCTGCATTAATTTTGATAGATCTCTAACATTTCTCAAAGAATTAATGAAATTTACTGCCAGCACTGGAATGCACAAGATTCCTACCAGTAGGAGGCAGCTGGTGAGTCTGCAAAATTGGACAGCTTTGCAGAGGCTGTTCCTCTGCAGGAACTCATACAGGTTGCATCAGTTTTTACATGTTGACATCTTCCTTGCTGGCACAAGAAACACAAGGAACAGTGAAGCTTTAGTGGTTTCAGTTTTACGTGTTGCTTTTAACACAACACCCTCTCTGTATTATTTTATATTTTTATATATAGTGTGTCAAAAAGAGTTCACTGGATAACTGAGGGGAACTCCCCTCAGCTACCTCATTTCCAATAGTTATCACATCTTGTTTCTCTATTCCCCTACATTAGCAATTTCTGTAATCCTTTCCAGCAGACAGCTTCAAGAGATTAGAGATGCTTTTTCACTCTAAAGCAGTCAAATGGAAATATTGCCATTTAAAATGAATTGTGCATTCTTTGTCCAGAAACTGTGTCATACCACCTGAATTAATGGTGAGAAGTGCTTGCTGTGATTATCCCATGACTAACAGCAAAAAAGAGAGAGAGAGAAAATTGCAGCAGTCACTCAGGAGGAATCATTGGAATATATAGGGAGATGCAGCCACCTTCTACTTTATTATAGCCCTTGTGTCAAAACATGAGGGGATAATAAACTCTGAACATTTAAGTAAAGTTGACAGATTACACATATTTCTGGCACTCACACAGAGCACACCCTGACCTGAGACAAGGGCATCATCCAGCGTGGGTGGGGAAAGAGCATCCCCTGCAAAATTAAGTGGGAATGGCAGAGTTTAATAACTGCAGCATCAGAAAAGACAAAGATGATGGTTTTTGCAGCTTGAAGGAATATTAGATGTAAAAAATGAAGTCCTAGCTTGGTCATTTAGCAGAGATAGCAATCTAGTTCTTTTAAGAGGAAACTAGCAAGGCTCCTTTGTTCAAACTATAACTGGGCAAAATCTTCTGATTTCAGGACAAGAAGAAATAAATCCAAGTACTAAATAGCTTTAAAACTGAAGAAGAAGCTGACAAATAACATTTCACTTTTGAAAACTTTTTGATAACTTCAGTGGTTTGGGACTTACCTGAGCAGGTCTCACAGCTAACAGATATTCACACCTTTATTTTGAGAGACATGTTTGTAACGGACAACGATCCTAGATAAAGAAAAATTTAAAAAGCTGGTTTTTTCAGTGACAAAATTAAAATATATTCATTCATTTGCATGTGTGCATGTGTTAACAAACAGACACTCATAATTAAAAATAATGTCTTATCACTATTGTTCTGCAGTAGCTGTTTTTACTGGAGAAATTATTCCTTTAATGTGGACCTCTATTTTGGAAAGCTACATGTGATTATTAGGAGTGTTCTGGCTGTAACTTAGCCTCTCTTGCATGGCTTCATTAGAGAAACAAAGGCACATTTGGACTTTTCTTGCTGCCCCACGAGCTTCTGCTCCTGTATTTGTGGGCTCCTGTGTGTTCACCACCCCACAATGGCACAATATTTGCAGTGTTGAACTCTCATAAGAATGGCATTTACTAATCTATTTCATCTCTGCCTTTAAAATCATTTGCAAATAAACAGATATAAAATCATTTAATTCTTCCATCATTCAGTAACTTCCTTTGAGGAAATGTCATTCCCTAAAGTCATACTAAGTGAATATCTGCAAGAAAGTATGTGCTAAAACTTTAGGAACAGAAAAAGATGATTACTGATAATAACCTTGTCTGGTTCCCTGTCAACACACAAGTATTTCACCAGCAAATTGCTAGGGTTTTTTTAGGGCTCACTTTAAATGAATCTTTTTCCCTCATGGATTGCTGAGGAAGAATTCCACACTACAGAGAGTCAAACATATCCTTTCTGTTTAATGTCATGGAATACATGAACTACAGGCTATAAATATTTCCCAGCATGGAAAGATTTTAAAACACTTTCACTGTTGTCATTCCTTTCTTTATTCATTATCATCTGAGCATTTTAAAGGAGTTCAGTGTTTTCTTTCACAATGATCTTTCCTGCTTTCTCACTACATTTTTTCCTATTCTTCCCAGTGTATAGTTTGAGTTTTTTCTTTAATTTGTATGTCTTGTTTGTTTAAATGCATCATACTTATTTCCTTTAAAACTTTATTGCAAAAAAATCCACTGTAACTGTTCTCTATAAGCGTTGACATCATTAATTCTCTCAAAGCTCTTAATCAGAATAGAAGTGCAGACTTGTACTCACTTACATGTATGTACTGGTAAATAGGGGTTGTTGGAAGTCATTTGAAGAATTAATGAAATATCACTGGTTTTGTCCCTTCTAAATGGACATACCTGTCCTTTCATGCTTTTATTACATAATTATATAGCGTGGTTTGGCTCCTGTAGGACTGGGGTCCTGCACAGCACCAATCTAATTCATTTCAATGGAATTTGATTCTTCACGTTGTTTCTTTCTTGATATTTTGCCCATGTATTGTTTACCTGTTTTGCTCCTCAGAGAGCAGCTGCTGTTTAAATGGTTTTTTTAGGTGAATTGTTACCCCTGTGAGGTCTTAGCTCCCTCATTTCCATTAACTTTTCACATTGTAGATTTGTCTTTGCTGTCTGTCAGATGTAGATGAGAGATTGGGAAGATTAATTTCTTAAGGAAAACCATGTTATTTAAAGCCTGATTCCCTAATTGTGCAAGAATCTGTTTGCAGACAATGAAAATGGGGCTGCAGCACAAGGGCAAACTCGAAACTTACATGTGTGCATCAATTTTATTTCATGAAACATCCAAGAACTTTAACAATTATGGTTCATGTTTAGATTTTATATCCTGAACAATGTTATAATGATCCTTAAAGATTATTTTGTGGAACTGTAAAGGTGTCTTGCCTTTAGGGATCTTTGCTTAGGTTTGTGAGCATGTGTGTCATATATCTTAATATGGTATACAGGCATAATTGAGTAAAGACTTTTGATTTTAAATTTGAATAGCTCTGCAGTCATCACTTGCTGTGGAAGTGAATTATGAACTGTAAGTCTGACTTTAAAAGTTCTTTCTTTCATGATTGTAACTAATTTTTGTAGGTAATTCTGTGGAAGGAAAATCTGGAGCTATTTGCAGCTTTGGAGATACTGCTTTTAACTCATCTTGAACTAAATACTGTTCAAGCAAGCACTTCTTGTGTCATTGCACAATGCCTTGCCTTGCTGGAAGTGCCAGGTGTTTCAGTGCCCGTTCAGAGCACCTTTTGGCTGCAATGTTCTTTACAGTTAAGCATTAGTACAATTTTTGCTGAGTGACAGAGCAATGGATGGGACTAATTCCCATTCTCACTGGCCTCCAGGAAACAGGAGAGAGCACAGGGCTGTCCCTCAGTTATTAGATCCTTCTGTAGCTCTCTGATAGATAACCTCACAAACACTGGTAAGCTCTGCCAGCTCGTTTTAGCTCTACTTACATCTTGCCTTGATCCACCTAGGCAGCACTTATTTAATTCAAGAGCCAATTTTTCCTTAATATTGGGGAAACCTGTGTGCTCTGTAGCTGATAGAGAGCTGCTGGACAGATGTTGGCAGAGGTGCTGCTGCTCCAGGCTCACCAAATCTATCAGTTGCTTCCCAATTGCTGCGAGGCTGAAATGAGGAACAGTAAATTGCTTTTGTTTCTCTCACTATTTCTTGGTACTGGACCAGGAATGATTTATGAACTGCAGTGTGTAACTCTGGAGCAAATACCTGCAGGAAAGTTCTTCTGGTGCTGCTGTTTTTGTCCCTCTGGCCTGAGCCAAGGCAGAGCTGATGCTGCCGTAGTCTGAGGGTCTCTCCTGACCTGTCCTGCTAATGCTCAACTCTGAGTGAATCAAGCTCTTAGCCTGATGGTATTGCTCTATTTAATTATTATTTTTACGTTAAATGCTAGTAAAAAAAAAAACAACCTGAATAATCAGTAGTCTTAAAAGTGAAGGCTTTTTGATTCAGTCAAATTGCAGCGTAAAATATTAGACCAAAGAACATGAAAATTAATATTTGATCGAAGACAATAAAATACACCTTTCTCTCCAACTTTAAACAAATTGAACAAAGACAGCAACTGGGAAAATAAGAACAAAGCAGAAAGAATCCTGATATCAGATAAAAGATCCGAAGTCAGTAAAAACAAAAGCTGTCATTTTATCATTGTTGCCATCTTTTTACGAAATATTTCAGTATTTTAGCTTATGCCACCATCTACTGGTCAGCAGCTCTAAGTGTTCACTCACTCTCGTGCAGATTCCCCAAGGGTTCCACATAGAGGTCTGCTCTTGACCTCAGCTTTAGGAATACATTTTTTAAATGCCTTTTTGCATTGACATAAAATTGAAAATTGGATGGAGTGGTAAAAATTTTTTCTCAGTTAGACAGATGCTTTTGAAAATTTCAGAAACTAATATTTCTGTGTGCAATTTAGGAGCTGGTGATCATCACCTCTTGCTAGAAACTTTGGTGGAAATGTTAAGTTTTAATTAATGTATTGAGTGTGCATTGAAGGTTCCCATGGCCGTTGCTTCATTTATAAATTTATAGGATTATTATTCTTTGGCATGAATTCACATATTGCATGTTCCACATCTAAAGAACAAGGTTCTGGTGTTAACAATCTATTTTACCCTCACCTTCTGCTTTTTCAATAAGCTGAAACAGAGAAATGCCAAAACATAGATCTTAAAATGTCAAGCCTTTAGATAAATTTCTACAGAATTTACAATCCATTGCTATGAATTTGTGGGTTTGGCAAGCATTTTCACTCACTGCATGTGAGAAATTGGATGATGCAGTACTGAGTTCTGCATGACTGGGGAGGGAATTAGGTAATTCTGGTGATGTATGGATTTATTTCTTGTAAACCCTGAAGTTTACATACACACACCAAACAAATATAAGTACCTGTGACATGCTGTCACTTCATCCTTTCGACTGGTGACCTAGAGAGTCTTCCTTAGTTCTGGCTGTTATTGCCTTTCCTTTTCCTCCCTCTTCCAGTAACACACCTTCCTTTCCAGAAGGAAAAGCAGAAGCAGGTAATCAGCCTCCTGGAAAATCTCTACCAGCAAAGCAGTTTGTCACTTTAAAATGTTAGCTAGAAGGAGGCAGGAACTGTGACAAAAATCTCCCTCCTGCCCTATCTTTTCATGTGCTCAGCATGATCAAAGGATGTTCTTTCCCCAGCACAAGTCCTGGATGCTGTTTCTGTGCACAGCCTGGGACATTTGTCCTGTAGCTCTGATATTCCTAAAGGCCTCGAGTTTGAGCACTGGGCTTGAGTTTGAAAGAAGCAGTTCCTTTCTCATGGGAGGATGTGAAACCCTTTCTAGCACTCACCGAGTTCAAGAGTGGGTTCAATCGTCGTCATACACAGAACCACTCTCACTTCAGAAGACCCCGTGAACTTCAGTCAGTAATTCATTAATGGAAATGGAAGACTTTATTACAGACTTTAATTTCCATGCAGCTGTAACCACAAATGAGTGTGTGAGAGTCCAGCCCTGACTACGCCTGAGTGGCTCCTCCGGCCCCTGGCCTGTGCCCCGGCAATTTCTGAGGTGACAGCAGCTCACGAGCCTCTCTCACTGTGGCACACTCCCCATAACAGTTTCTATAGTGATAACTTCAGGGCTTCATGGTAATGGACACAGCCAATTAATTTCCTGTCTATGCTTTTTTCCTTGCTTAGCTTTACTAATGCCAAAATTAAATGTCAAGTAGGAAAATCTGTTTTGTACCTCTAGCTTAGAAACAGTAGATAAGGATAAAATCTAAGCCAAACATTGCATCTCCAGAGATTTCACAAATGACTAATTGCAATTTGGAAGCATATATGCTTTTAATTAAGCTCTATTTTTTAACAGACAGATCATACTAAGGACTGCAGTAGTGAACACACTGAGGCTGTCAGGCTGTGAGTTCGACTCTGGGAGTTGATCTGATAAGAGAACGGGAGTGTTTCCTCCATGCTGTCTTTTATAGTCTTTACCTGAGGGAGAAAATAATCTGATGTCAGGTCTTTAAAAAGCTGGGGGATACTCCCGCAGTCACACACGTCATTGGCAATTTGTCCTATGGTGAATCATGAAGATTTGGCACAATAATGTCCTGTCCAGTAGCAACTCAGAGATTCTGCAGAAATCAAGCCAGTCTGATGCTGAGCCAGATTTGTAGATATATTGTTATTCCTTGTGATAAGTGCTATTGCTTCCTATTTGTCACTGCACTGGGCTGGTACATGCATCACTCTGACAGGTGCTCTTTACAGCAGCATTTCTGGAACTGGGTCAAGGAGGTTGATGGGTAATTTGTGCTTGGAAGACCAGAAAGCAGGATAATGGGAAGGGAGGTGATTTTGAGTGGTTCTGTCCAACAGTTCATTGATCTACTGGTGTGGATTATGATACAACATTTTCACAGGCACAAAGCTGCCAGCCCCACTTACAGTGGTTTTGTAAAAGACCTAATTCATGACTTGAAAACAAAAAGTCTTGTTTTTTAAATTTCTTTCTAAGAAAAATCAATACTGATTATAGAAAGCTGTGTCATTTTTTTAATCACTCATTTAATTCCAATGATTTTTTTCTGAAACAGTATCAGGATATACCGAAAAAAAAAAAAAAGAATTCTGCTTCATTGCTATGAATTTAAGCATTCATTATGGCTACAGTAATAGCAGGGAGATCAAAGAGTACATGGAAATGTCATTAACGAACCTTAGCAGGAAACTGCGCTGTAAAGTTGATCGGGATGTGAGTGATTTGCGTATAAGTGACAGTCAATACGATGATAATTGTTCACCAGCAATATTGGAATGAAATTAGTGGTATTCACACAATTAAAGCTTTGAGTATGCAGTTGATTAAGTAGGATCAGCTTGCAAAGCTCTCCTGTTTAAAGCGATCAAATTAGAAGAATGAAGTCTTTGTCAAATGATTAGTGGGATCACTTGGGATGGCAGCAGAGGTGACTGGAATTGGCAGTGAGAAGCACTGAAATGCATGAGAGCTTTAAAAGCTGATGGATGCTCCCAAACATTGCCTGCAGGGCTGCCCAGTGGCCAGCCACGCTGGCTCTGTTTCCATAACACCTTCCTTCGGGTCACCTTGGCCCTAATCCAAGGAGGCCTTGGGTAAATACACATGGCTCTCCCAAAGCTCCAGGAATTGATCTTCAGCCCTCAAAGAAGACAGTCAGGGCACCCTGCAGTTATAGATGGACCTACAAGGAGCCATTATTCACATCCTATGCAGGAACATCAGCTGATCCTGCTTATTCCTGGGAAAGTCGATGAAGCAGAAATTCAGTGTCCTGTCATTTCTTGCAGGGCTGGGCACCAACACAAGCAGTGGATTTAACTGCTCACACACTCTTCTGGTTTCTATCTCCTTTTCTCTTCCCAGGTCATTGTATAGGCTATGAATGAAAAATGCTGCAGGTCAGAAGATGGTCTTACATGTAGACCAAGGTTTTTATTGAGAAGGGTTAAAATTCAGAATGATTCTTGAAGATAAAAGTAGCAAATCCTTTGTATTTCTTTTCTCCAGCTATTTTTTTTTCTTTTGTTTTCTTTCCTTGGCTGCCACTGACATGAAGTGATTTACCAAGCAAGTTAGGCAAACAACCTTGAAACGCTGCTAATGAATCTCTAAATACATAAAGAACGTGATCAAAAGTGTGCTATAAACATAAAGAAACATTCCATGAAGATTTTGCTTTGTCTTTCAAAGAACATTTTTGCTCTGGGGAAACTCCAGACAGAAGAAAGGCACAGAATCCTTAGAACCCTCAGAGAGGCTCACAGCATGTGGGAAGGAATTGCTCAGTGGAGCAGAGCCAGGATTTTTTACTTGTTGTCTTGTGTCAGTGCTCTGTTGGGAGCCCCAGAGCTCAGGTTGGCTCCTAGCTCCCTTGTGATGTGCCAGAAGGTGGCAGGATGTTTGCTGGAGCTTCTTATCCCTCTTTGCAGCCCTTTGATGCACGTTTACCTTTGCAAATCTTGTGCAAGGGTGTCTTGAGTAACTCAGGGTGTGGGTTTTAAATACATAAGAACCACTAGAAAGCTGTTAGGCAGTCCTGGAGCCAGGCTTTAAGGATGCCAACTCTGTGAGAATGGAGTTCTAGAATAATTCATGCTTATCTCTATCACTGACAAGTTTTAAGATTGAAGGTACAGATTAATTTAAAAATGGGAGCTTGCACTAAGGAAGCAACATGAGAGCAGATATAATGCTTTAACAGACTAGACTTAAAACCTCTCTGTGGCTGCTTTCACACCTCAATTTATTTGCACTCACCTTACTACAGGTTAAACTTAAATCTCCTCTCAGATTTCCAGTGTTCAAAGCATCCTTCATCAAGAGAAAAGCAGAGAGGCATATGGGGCAAAAGTAATGAAATATCTTTTAAACTATCCTGACCTGGAATGCACTAATATGTCTCACTTTCTGACTACAAAATCTCCGTTTCAAGAAGGAGTCACATCCTTACTCTGTCTTTGAGAGCCATGACCAGTGCATGGTTTGCTTAACGCATCCAGGAAGCTGGTTTTAGTTTGAGTCTGGTTTTCCCTTTGTCTTTTGCAAGTTTTCAGAAATACATTGGGAGAACTTTGTATTAACATTCTTGTATTTACTCAGAGTGATACAAACATTAAAGACGAGTGCATAAATGTTGATATTTTCTTTTAAGACATGTCCTTTCTCTCCTCTGTATGCTTTTAAATAAATTGATTACCTCAAACGAGCCTTCTATACCATGCTAGTGAGGCTGTCACAACCATGGAATTGCAAACATACACAGCAAAAAAAGAAATCCTCTGTTTTGGCTAGAAAAGCTTCTCTTCTTTTAAGATATAATAAGAATAGCTTGCTAATAAACCTTTCAGAACAGTTGGAATTAGAAGTAATCAAAGGTTTAATTTTCACTGTTAACATAAACTTTTCCATTTAATCACCAGGAGTCCAAGGTCATGGTTATCCTTTTTGCAGAATCACTGTTCCCCAAAAGAAAAGCTTCAGAAATTATTATGGAGAAATCACAGAGCATATTCTGAATAAGGTAAGTGGAATGAATTAATCTTTCTCAACCTCTGGTGATCAGAAAGTACTTTATTATGTCTAAGACATATAGTATAATGCATGTCAGAACAGAACATAAATTCCTTTGACATAAAATTACACCATTTAATGAAAATAAGACACAGATGGATGGAGACTTCTTCTTAAGCCTCTGTCAACCCCATGCAACTCTGAGAATAGCTGGCAACAATAAATATGGAGAAAAAGTGAGGATCTTTTACTTAATTTTACACATCATTTAGTGTTCTTGTACAGATTTCCTTTAAAAATGGACATTTTCCAATGTCACATGCAGTGGTTTGGAGGAAAAGTAAGTTTGTAAGTTGTTGAAGCTGTTCAAAGTGAGCAGCTTGGGCAATACTGGGCCAAATAAATCCCAAAGCTTCCTCTCAAAAACAGCTGCACACTTTTCTTCATGAGAGCTGACATAATTTAGTTTCACCCATATTATTTATTACAGGACACGTATGGAAACCTTCTGTTTCATAAAGCAACTCAATCAAAGCACTTAATCTTACTTGTTACATAGAGAAAAATTACCAGTGAGAGAGGGAGCTTGTGCTATAACAGAAAACCAGCAAGGCAAAATAAGTTTATGGAACTGTCAGGTAGTTTTTGAGTACATGAAGCCCATTTCTGTGTGTCTGTTAAATCTTGTTTTAATAGGCAAAATCTTAAAGCACTCTCACTCATGTTACAGCTATAGAGTGGTAACCACCTACAAGTTCTGAGTGTTCTTGAGGTATATTCCTAAATAGAATCCCATATTTATAGTATAGCTGATTGAATACTATGTGGGAAGGAAAGCTAAAATTCTGACTTTCACATGTCTGCATTTCTTCAGAGCCATAAAATTGAGTGTACATGAGAAGATACTCATATAATGAGCATATTCTGGTTTTCACACAGATTGCCTCGGTTCAGCTCTCAGAGACAGCAGTTGACAAAGCAGCTAAATAGTTTTCATTGCTTCTAACACCAGACACTGGGAGAATTTTAGTACTGAAATCATCTCCATGTTTCACTTTTTAATTTCCCAAGGTCAAAATGTCAGGACTAAATAAAAAGAAGGTGTTTTGGGGAAGTCTGTTTTGATCTGGGTGTATTCTGATGCCATTTATTGTGAGCAAGTTTTCATAGAACTGTTTCAAGCTTTTCTGAAATGATGCTTGTACTTCAATTCACTCAGTATATTTTTATTCTTTTAAAAGTTCCAGTAATGCCAATTTTATCTGTATATCAGTATGTACTTTATGAAATTATTGAGCAGTCTTGTTATTATGAACTTGAGATAAATCCTCTGCTGTGTTTGTCTCTGTGTAGGGACATGTGGGTCATAATTAATGAAAACAAAATTGCTACTGACAGGTGGGCTTTGAAAAGCAATCTTGGCAATAAATATAAACTTCAATAGATATGAATCAGCATTGATTCATAGAGTCTTTGTAAGCAGCAAAAATATTTGCATGAGCCCAAGAGGATTTTTACACCTTGGCATTGTCAGGTTGGAAAATATATTTACATATGACATTTATTTGAAGATTTAGAAAGCTGACAAGGATGAAAGATTCTGTTGGATTTAGTTCACTTTCTGTTTGTTGATGAAATTTTCAATTCTGTAGTACATTGTTGGGGAGCAGAAGGAGGAAGGTTAAGGGGTTTTTTAAATTAATTTTTTCACCATATTTTAACTTCTTAAAGTGGTAATGCAACTGTGATTTAGGGTTCCTAAAAATATTTTAGAAAAATAAAATATTTCTGAATTACCTTACTGTTTCATGACCAGAGCCTGTTTTTTTTTTTTTCTCTTCTTCCTCCTGTATGATTTTGCGAGTGAATTATTTTGAATACTGAAACAGTACTTTGAATACTGAGCAGATTCGTTTTCTTGCTTCAAGAAGTTTAATTTATGGTTAGGTACTGAATAAGCTAATGACAGATTTTAACTCACAGATTACATTTACACATCGTATTTACAGTGTAAGACTCTTGGATAGAAAATATTGCATAATACTCATCACAGTTTGTTCATCAGTGTTGTTCACAATGCCTGTCAATATCAAATTTTTGGTTCATTTCTATTCCTTAGAGAGGAACAGTGTAACTGGATCATAGTTTTGCCTTTCATAGCAATTTCTACACTGACATTTTAAACAGTTGATTGAATTTTGTTAAAGCAGAATTCTCAGTGTGCGCTTCAACACAGAACTGAAACTGAAATTTCAGAGCATGGTGTGTTCTATGACTTCACAAAAATCCACCATGAACTGCAAAAGCATTAGCTGAGCTCTGAGATCCTGATTGCATGATAATTTATGCCAGTAGAAGGTCTGCATTAGCATCAGTGAGCTACTGCTGGGTCCTAAGGTCAGTTGTGCATTTCATACTTCAGCTGCACAGGCAGAATTTTATTGCTTTTCATAGTCATGGTGCAGTGAAAAAGGTGCTTTATGATGCCACAGACAATTAATTGAGGTACATTACCCAGAAACCAAAAAGGTCACACGTGGAACATAATTGACACCTCATAACCCCTATTAATGATTACAGAAATGCAAATTAGTACTTTTCAGTTTCCAACGAGTAGCATAATTCTTCTTCAGCTTTGAATTATGTTTCCATTTGCTTACAATCTTTACTCTTTAAAATGTTTAATTTACCTTTCCTTTTAAAGTAACCCCAGTCTACATTAAAAGTTATCCACTATATAAATTATACTATTCATAAGAAGTCTATTAAACTGTAATTATTTTTCTTTGAAATAGGCATAAAGAGAAAGAGCTGATACAAATCACATGTGTAATGCTTCAGTAACCTCCCCTCAAGGCTACACGTGCTAAAACCTTTATGGGATCGCAGAAAAATGTTAGTTCTTACTTATGAAGACAAACTTGAAAATCTAAGAGAATTCCATGTATTAAATAATGAATTAGAAGTGTGCTTAAAGCTGTTGTGATATTATTGTTGTGTACAAAAGGAGTAATCCTGGCACAGAGGAGGGGGAGATGTTAACCGAGAGTTAGCTACTGCACTTGCTCCAATCTCTGTGTCCAGTTATGTGCAGCCACTTACAAATTTTGTACATCAGAGATCAGAGTCTACTGATTCCACTGTAATTGATGTTGCAGATTATTGGTAGTTTCTGGTGCCCGTGTTAAAAACTGTAGCATCACAGTCTGACATCATAATATGACATCACTGAACAGTGAGATTTCCTTTCCCTGTGGGCTGTAACCTTTTTAGTGCTGACCAAGACCAAAGAAACCTTCAGTGGAGGGTTAAAATAATATAAAGGATAATTTTATTTTAATTTTTTAATATTTTGGTGTAGCTTGACCTGAAATTTAAATCCTCTGCTGCCTCTGAAGTAAAGGCTCTGAAGGAGTGAGGGAGCAGTGCTTTGCTGGGCTCACACCTGGGGAGAGCTCAGCCAGGTCTGAGCTGAGAGAGCCACACTGAGCCTGAATAACCAACAGAACTGAGCAAATGCCCACTTGAGACTGCATAGATAATCTCCAGCTTTCTGACCTTTCTAAATTGTACCTTGCAGGAAAATTTTAGAACAAGACCACTGATTTATTTGCTTTCCCCAGATGACTGCTATGTTGATTGATACAGTCATTTAATGGAAGGATTTCTTCTAAGGATGTCTAAAACACAGGGTCGGGCTGGAAACAATTTATTGGTTTGAGTTTTAAAAATTGCATGTTTATTAAATGGTGCAAAACCTTTGGCTGGATGGTTGGTAAATAGTGCAGAACACCACCATGGCTCATTCCCCATTTGATTCATTGTGTTTCCTCTCCTTGTTTGTAAGTCATGAAAACATCTCCTTTTGTCCCTTTTTGTTTAAGACCACAAAAAGTGTATGCTTGCACTTGTTACACAATGCAAGAGCACGGTGGAGATGAAGTCAGCTAAAGAATTTCCCTAAAATTTGAGACTTTTGAAGTCTTGAACCTCCCATTGTCTTGTGGCACTAATATTTATTCTTTTCTCTTTTCAAAATGAAAGGCTGCTGAAGTCCAGTTGCCATTCCAGCCCTGAAAATGTATTAAAATAAATAAATACCATGCTTAGGTCATATAAATGCTCTGCCTATTAGCAGGCAACTGAAAATTAATCTCATTTAGTAAACCTGACAAAAATTGATGACAGTTTGAATTTAATCAATTATATCATCATTATCCAGTTACTGTCAGTCCAAATAAATTAATATGCAGTAAAAGCACCACTTTTTCTTAAAAAGTGGAGCATTCCAGTATCATAATTAACATATCAATTTTTAATATTAGTGTAGATTTTGGAACAAATGGTCAGCCCTTCCATCCCCCAAAGAAATAGGATTCCCCTGTAAAATTACCATAGACAGACAGTACCTCCTTTTTGTAAGAGCTGTATACATCTATTTCTTTCCCAGTAATATAATTTTCTGCTAAATCTGTTACTATTGAGACATATAACAAGCTTTTAAACTTTAAAAATACCATAAAAGTAATGGATATGTGTCAGGGATATGGTGTATCTTTTTTCTTTAATTTGAAATGCTGCTTCAGCCCTATTTTGAATTTTCTGTCTAATTCAAACATTGCTTTCTCTGGTGTAGAAATGCAGGTTTTTTTCTCTCTTCCTTTGTGTTATCAGCCAAACAGTCTGCTTCTTGTGGTATTTTTTTCAAGTCAAAATTAAGTTAGTGATATTGTAATTCAATACCATATATAAAAATTGATTTGTTTTGTACAAATAGCTTGGAGTGCCATTACGGATTCACTGGCTAGACTGGGTGACTTTCTGAGATATCACCTGTGGGAGACTAAAAATAAAATGTGACTGTGCTGAAATTCAAGAGTGCTGTGCTTGGCCTGGGCAGAGAGGAGATGCAGGAGGCTCCAATTATAGGGAGTTGTACAGATATAATGTGGGATATCATATTGTTGTCTTTGACCCTTCTCAAATATTTTTTTTTTTTTGTTCTTTTTTGATCCTTCTTCGTTCTTCACAGTGGGAGAATGAGTTTCACTTTTCTGTTCCTCTTCTCCCCTCATTTGTTCCCCGGGAGAAGAGATCAACCCCCACCCCACTGAAAGCCCCTTTTGGTCTCTCTCCTTTGGGGGTTGCATTTGGAAAAACTGAGAAATTAATTCTCTAAATAAACACCTTGCTTATTTTACACCACAGCAATGTTTTCATGTTAGAATACACGTCTGCCAGGTACTTCATTTTAAAATCCAGTTATTGTTTTATGAAGTGCATCTGGGACTTCTCATAGGGCATAAAACATAGAAAATAAAATCATTTAGCATAAAGGTAAGGCACAGTATGATGTAGATGAAAGAGATTTATTTCTCCATGAACTGTACAGCTTGAAATCAGTTTACATAACAGTTTATAAAAGAAGAGCAAATGAACTTTTAAGAGTGAAGAAACTTTTAACACATTGCACAGAAATTGTATTTTAATTTGCAGTTCAGTTTTAGATTATTACAGTGACTCTTTAAGTCCTGACTCTATCAATACAGAAGGTAAATAAATTCTGGAACTTCAATTTTTTCAAAATAATGAGAATTACCAAATCAGTTTTCAAACAATATTCCTGGAATAATTGTAGCAAAAGTTTACTTTCATCCCTAGCTACAGTCCTTTTATGACAAGATGCCAACATATGTAGTGGAACTTGCATTATGTTTGTCCCCGGAGGGCTGAACAAACTCAACAGTCCTGAGAGAATTATAAGGGTTTTATGATGACAACCTAGTGGAGAAAATTAAAAAAAAAAAAAAAGCTTGCAAGTGAATAAAAGAGAAGACATACAAGGAGATAGCAAACAAATAAAGTATATGTAAAGTGAAGTTCACAGAGGTTGATGTTTAAAATTGAAGAAAATTATATTACATTTTAGATTTTTTTGGCTTTTAGCCCAGTTAATACCCATCAGTTCTCTATTGCTAAATGAAATAAAAACCTCTCGGCATTTAATCACTATGAATTTTAACTCCATTGCTATGTCTGCATGTAGATAATTGAACTATGAATATATATGCAACTTTCATCTCTATGTTACTAAGTATAGAGTGAAACAGATTGCAAACACAATGTTGTTTTCTGATCCAACAAAATTTAGTTGTCAGGAGCAAAACAGGCAAGAAGTCTGTAACAAATACTCCTGTATACACTTAGAGCTTCATTGCTTTGCTTCATGGTTTTTTAACTCGTAGTAAATCATCAAATGAGATTTTTATATTGTATTTTATTGTATTTTAAGGATGAAATTAAGGTTTCTCAGAGGAGTTCTAATTCATTCACTCTAGTTTGTTTTTTGGGGTTTTTTTTTCCTTCTCCCTATAGTGTCTCCTTTGGCTCCTGACCTCTTGTCTCCAATCTTTCTCAATTTTACAGAGTATTGTTAATGGAGTGTGTGCAATGTTGCTCAGGAAAGACATGCCATAGTGATTTTTCTTTATTCTTGCAGCATGTTTGATTCCATCTAGCAGCTGCAGGCCCCTTTTTTCACAAAAGAATCTGATTACTGAGTGTGATTAAAATGAATTTTTCTTTATATGGCACACTGTTTTTCCCAACTGAATCAGACAAGCACATGTTTTTCTGAGCACCATGCAATACTTAAGGTTGTAAAGACACAATCATCACAAGACTTTTTATTTACTATTGTTCAGCACAAACAGTGTAGAGTGAAAGAAACTAATGAGGTCTTTGATAATCAATTCTTATCAGAAATGCCTTGGGCAGAATGTGGTTTTTCAATTATCATCAGTTGCTGAGTAGCTGTACATTGGGGTTTTTTTCATCTAGAAGTGCTGATTTTATCTTTATTTTAAGAAAGATTAACTTACATTTGAATGCTTGAAATTAAAACTGTTCCCACTTGGACCGATTTCTTGACAACAGGCATTATTCTCTCATGCATGATCTTACATGTGAGCACTGTCATATAAACACTGAGCTTCAGGAGGAAACACTCAAAGGCAGGAAAGCCTTTGGCATGTGGAGGTTTGGGGAATTGGAGGGCAGGATGTTTGCTTTTAAAGAGTCTGTGAGAATAGAAGAGTAGGTAATGCATAGAGAAGAGTCTAGGGAAAAGATGTTTCCCAGTTTGGGAAGAAAACTCCTATTTAGTGATGAGAGGGAGGGAGGGAAAGAGCCACTGGGACTTGTTATGCAAACAGCTGCATCCAGACATCACCTCTGGCTTTTGAAAGGGACCACTTGGACACTGAGCAGTTTGGGAAGCTGAGGCAGTGAATCTGATGCCTTATGATTTGCTTTTTTGTACGATTTTCATGTATTCACAGCTCTGTAGACTACTATTGCATAGTTATATGGCTCCTAGTACTCGTTTCTGTTAGATTTTAAAACAATAAAATGACTTGCTAACACATTCCTGAAATATTGTTTTCCTACTGCCAAGGAGCAAACATTTTGGTTTTGTAACCAGAAGCTGAGAAGATATAACAAGAAAAAGGGCAAAGAAGTCCCCTGGACTGACATCAATGGGGCAGAACCCAGGGGCTGGATGACCTAATTGAATGCACTTTTAATTGGACAATATTTGATTGATATGTTAATTTGTTAAACTTACAAAAACTCTAGAAACCTGATGCCAGTTGTGCATAGAGCCACACTATGCACTTTGAAAGCTTTCAATCAAGGACTTGCTTTTTTATCTTACTATTCTAATACTGTTGCAAATTTTCTTTCCCTTGTTTTAGGCAACAAATCCATTTGGATTTTTAGCTCTCTTTCCATCTCCACTGCTTGTAGCTCAGAAATAAAGGGTTTTTCTTTTTGGGTTTGAATTACTGAGGCAAAGTTTTTAGTGGGGGGAAGGTGTCCTGGAAAATCAAATACAAACTTTGCCATAAAGTAATGGTGTTGTAACTTCCCTAGACAGAGCACAGTCAAAAGTCTCTGAGCTCAGACTGAACTTGAGTGGACAGAATTCAGTCAGGAATATTTATCCCTTTGATTAAAGTATAGCAGAGAAAAGGGGTGGTTTCAAGTGCTGCTCTAACACCACTTTCCCCAACATTTTAAGAATTATTATTTTTATTTAGAGCTGTCTTATAAACCATATAAAGCTGATTGTAAATTGGTCTCTATTTTCTGTAAGAAATAATTCATAAGCTGTATGTTTTTAATGGTGTGCTTCAGAACCTCTTTCTGAATTTTGGAAGTAGCACCATGGAATTTTATATTAGTTTGTGGTGACAGGGAGAAATACATATAAAAGGAAGTTGCAGCTCAGTATTTTACAGAGAGGTGAGGTGAGACCAGACTTCTGAATCCTGGAAAAGTTGCATCCAATATCTGGGAGCAGTCCCTGTTCACTGCTGCAGAGGAAGGATGATGCCCTGTTTTGTCCCCTACAGAAAGAAATTTTAGGACAATAGGAAGGTTCCTTATCTTTCATGTAAAGCACTCTGTATTCACCTCTGCCTCCTTTTCATGACTATCCTAGTATGGAAAATGGAGAAACAGAAGAAAAAACACTTTATATTTCATTTATGGTTTTAATATCTATGAATGTGTCTTGTACCTTTTGTAAAGGCAGAGTTGTACAGATTTTACCCCACATCAGGAATTGCAGCTTAAAATGCCTGGGTAAAGTCAGGGGAGGGTGCTGTGGGCTCCCTGGCTGGTTGATGTGACTACAGGGCCAGAAGACAGGCTTCTTTTCATCCATCTGCCCACATCATTGGCTTTTCATCCCCCAGCCTTTGCAGCCAAGGAAATGGGGTTCATGATTTGTGCTCAGCAAAATCAAACAAAAACGACTTTTGATTTCCATGTGCCAAAACCCCAGGACAGGCACAAGGGCAGCGATACCAGCTGTTGTTTTGGGAATATTTACAAAAGGGGCTTTGCTGTAACTTGGTGACTTTGATTCCAAAATTACCTAAGCAGGTCAGAGGTGTCTGTGTTTGTGGGTGTGGGGAGCGTGGCCGTCAGGCAGTTTCACTAACAAACCTAGGAGGCTCTTAAGAGTATTAAAGAGTGGATTTATATTTCAAGGATAAATATTACTACAAGGCAGCCTCGTGTTCGCTTGGAAAGAGCCAGGATCTCTAAAAATTGTCACACAGCACCATCTTCTGAGCAGAGCCTGAATGGCAAACTGAGCCCAGGTTGAGCTCGAGTCTCCTTCAAGCAAGGAGAGAAATCCCCAGTGCTCAATACCTGACACTGATGGATGATGATGACTGAGATGATGAGAAAATTGGTATCCAATTTGCTGAGGAAAAGGACTCATTATTAAGAAATGGGTCTGTGTTTAAGAGGCTCTGCCCTGAATGAAAACTTCATGGACAAACATCAAGTAACTCCAAGGAAATTCACACTGGGAAATCCCATGTGGGAAATGCAGTATGTGTGACCCTGTCAAGGAAAAGTCTCGTGTTACTGCATGGATTGAATAAATCCTTACCAAGTTGAATGTAGGCTGTTCAAACCTTGGTTTGTACAATTTGAAGACATCTGGCACTGATCAATTGAGATTGTGGTTTAGTGTAGCTGTATTATGCAAAAAATTAAAAACTGTACTCTATCAGGAAAATTGTTTTTATTGTGACAGCTGTATATAGCTCTGGTACTGCTTTCCTACAAATATCACTGCTAAAATTATGGGAGGGACTTTTCTGGGCTTATGCTCTTGGCCTAAATATCTTCTATTAGGTAGAGACATTATAGTGGTTAATCTGCATCTTCAGTCTTTACCAGAACTTATTTCATGGGTAAGTGGTATCCCTGCTCCCCATACATTATATTATACAAAGAATCATTGCTGGTGCAGTTCATGTAGAGATTGTCACCCAAATATACAAATTCTCTCCAGTTTTCTTTTCTTCCACCTTCCTGTTAAATGCCCAATTTCCTTTTGTGGCTTTCTAGTTCTCTTTCATGTGATTTTTCACTGCTGTACAAATAATATGGGAAAAAAAACCAAAACAAACCCCTTAAACTTCAGTACTAAAACCACCATACCCTTCCCATGTTTTCCTTTTTCCCCCATACCCGCATTTGTATTTGCAGTTTCCATAACAAGATGCAGCCTTAAAATTTAGGTGTACTTGTTAGTGCAGCCTTGCCATAGAAATTGTTAGACCATCCCATTATATAATACACACATGCAAATACTCACATGCCCTGCCTAAGCAGTTGTGGTTCATGGTAGGAAGAGCTACTGAATTTATTAAACTGATAAATGTATCTGCTTTCTGCAAGCTAAAAGAATGATGTATTTTTTCTGTCATTTCTTAAGTAAGAAACCCTCCTGACACGATTTCTTTAGAGAGCAGTAAAGAAATACAGAAAGTGTAATTTTGTTCTAAGACTTTTTCTGAGCCTTTATTAAATTACGGAAATGGCAGTGTGTATTTCAAGATATATTTAAGGGGATTGTTTATATCTAAGTGTTTTCCCTAAGTGTTTAATGCCTTTTCTGATAGACCATTTAATAAAATTTGGAAGCTGAGGAGGGGACAAAGGCAGGGGAATTCTGTGTCCTCTCTGCATGTGTAACTTTTGGAAACCACGTGGCTCTCAAGGGTTGGTCCTGTGTGTTTGCATTAAGGTATTCTAGACTTAAATAGATTTTGGAGATGGATTTTTAATTTATAAACCTCTCTATTGGCTCAGGAGCCATGGCTGCTTTCTCTCACTTGAGGTTGTCTGCCTTCTTTTTGAAGCAAACTTCCAATTCCATGACCAGGCTCTCTGGGTCAGGCCCATTGGCAGTGTCAGTCTGTCAGAGTCTGTTCTGATGTAACTCTTGCACATGTTGGCATCAATAGCACATTGTTTATGTAATTTTTATTTTGGAATTTTTAAAATGGGCATTTTATATCAGTGTTTTAAAAAAAAAAATTTGGTTGTACTGTTTATTGGAAGCAGTTATGGGCTGTTATAGGGGAAAAGTCTGATTTAGAGCCTGAGTGAAAAGCAACAGTGACCTCCTCCCTGTAACCACACAAATCCTTATTTGTAGAAAAGAGTGCACACAGCTGTTGTGTGACCAAAGCAGGATGGCAATGAACAGGAGGAATAAATTAGTATCCTTATTATTAATATTTAAAAGTTAGTGTTTGCTGCAAAAAGCTGTTCCAGGTGGGTGTTAGAAAGGGGCGAGAGAGAGGAACACCATCCACCTCCCATTCCCCAGTGTCTCACTGCAGATTCTGTGTGGCTGGCCCCTTGTCTTTGCTTTAGGTTATTGATTGGGTGGTGAAATTAAAATACTTCCCTCTTCTGATGTGAATTCTGGAATCCACGAGCTGGTCTAGAGTTAATTCCCCATTTGGCTTTTCATGTTGGCTCAAATTGTAGGGGGGTTTTGTGCATCTTTTGTTATTTTAGAGTACAAAAATGAGATTGATACCTGTGTTTTCTAGTTTTTAAAGGATGTAGAATAAAAGCCACAAAGTTGTCAAAATACAGTCTAAATATTCTTAGCAGAGAAAGTAAAGTTTATTTGAATGTAGCATGCTATATATAAACATAATTCAC
Organism: Climacteris rufus; assembly: GCA_013398175.1. Taxonomy (NCBI): domain Eukaryota; kingdom Metazoa; phylum Chordata; class Aves; order Passeriformes; family Climacteridae; genus Climacteris; species Climacteris rufus. The sequence goes on from VZRZ01001998.1 coordinate 3,254,540, forward strand.
TTTTAAAGTTAAAAATGTTCTTTTTATAAATATGCTCATGAGATTTCTTTCTTTAGAGGCATTCAATAGGCTTAATACTATAAATTTTTTAAAATAGCATATTGCTAAAATCTGAAACCACAGTATTCTATCAGGAAAGTTGGCCTACACATTCAGAGACTTTTCATCTCTGTCCTGAATTTTCTGATACTGACAAAGCAACATGACAAACACTAGGGTGGATACTGACCAAAATTGTGCTTTACAGCATAGAATATCTTACATACATTCTTTTTCTCAAATACACTTTCAGCGTTTGAAATTATAAAAAATGAAATTAAAGCGAAACCATAGAAATTGGCACACAAAAAGAAAATATCATGCATGTGGAATACTATGTGCTGTTTTCAGGTGATTCTTTTCCTGTTTGTTCTTCATTCTTAGCATTCCCCTAATTCCAGAGGAAACATAAACATGTTTACATAAATGGTATATAAGGTTACACAGTGGGTGTGGTTTATTTCTTACCATATTTCTACTGTACATGAGAGAAAGCTGGTAATCTTCAGCTGAGGTCAAAGTTTGTCATATCAATATGATATAAACATTTCATTTTGTAACTTATACTCAAGGAATGTAATTACATGACTGTTTTAAAATTTAATGCATGGTTATTATCCCAAGAATAGTCAAATCAGTTTAACACATACTGACAGATGGTTAGTGGGCAAAGAGAAATCCATGAATAACCTGACACACAGAGCAGCATTAAAATATCACATATCTATGCACTGTGAAAATGATTGCAAATTATATCACCATTGTGTTTTGACAAAAGAGGTTTCTTTCTGCTGGCACACCATAGCATAAAGGTACTTTAACCCTACTATTTCTTAACTTACATCGTTCAATTCAATATACTGCTAAAAATGGATATTCTGTCACAGTACTAGCAATGCTGGTAAATAACAATCAAATTTTCTGCTTCCCTGGTTTGATTTTAAAGATAACTTAGCAATTCAACTTCTGAATGTAGAAATTAAGCTGCTTCTGCAGAGAATATTCTGTTGACAATAATATTTATGACCAAATATTTCCTTTTGTGCAGTTCTGTTGAAGGTGTTTCGTAGTCATTCTCATTTATTTAAAATATAAAAGCTCTTTTTATAAACTTTAGCATTCCTGACAACATAGAAAGGAAAAAAATTTATGAAATCTTATACACATTTCTCACTTTACTGCTGCATTTTATAAAGAACAGATACATTTTTGCAACAAACCTGAACCAATTAAACGTATTACTGGATTTTAGATATTATGCATAATAAAGTAATTCACTTATGCAAAATTGTCTGAGTTTTGTAGTGCAGGAAGACACTTTTGTGCTCTAATAGTGTGACAGCTCAGACATAAATATTGTCTATAATTGAGGGCTGCTGAGGTGTGTGCAGTCTGTACTGCTTCTGGAAATGTCTCTTGTCTTCTGAGACTCCACTCAGTTCAGATTCACCATCATTCATAGTCCTCAGGGCAACTTCACAACAACAACACACGCTCCAGCCCTGCCAATGTTGACAGGAACTTCCTACAAAGGAAAAGAAAAAGGAGGAAACAATTTTAGTGGTCTCCTATAGATAGGACTGGGAGAAATTACTTTTAGATTAATAGGAAAGCAATTCGTTCATTCAAACTGATGTAATGCTAAAAGAAATTAAATTCAATTAAGGTCTGAAAACAGAGTTTGGGCTTTTTGGCAAAATTCAGCAGCCACTGACAGTTACAAGGGTGTAGCCTGGTGCTGCTCTGCAAAGGGCCTCCCCATCCTATGTTCCAAAACCATGGAGTGTGTGGCTGCAAAAGGATCTTGACAGTTCTAGATATTTCCTCTTGGTCTCAGTGGTGATGGCAACACACATGAAAGTTTGAAGGTTCTTGCAGAAGAGGGCATTGCTGACAAACACAGTTCAAGCGAATTCAAGCACTTCAAAACCAAAATGATTTGAACCTGGTTCACTCTCCCATTCATTGCCTCCATCCCTCAGTCTGAAAAGTTTTTTACAGGAGAGGCAAATGATATTTTATTCAAGCCCAACTACAGTATTACTGCATCCTGATATGACATTTTTCATAAAACCAGTGATAATTTTGTGACATAGTTATGCCCGTGATTTGGGAGTAGGAATGTGGGAGTTATTCCCAGCTGCAGGATGAGTTCCTATAACTTTTTAGGTGGGTGTCTATCGCAGTAATGACATGAAAGGAGGAGACAGAGACACCTGTTAAGAGCACAAGAAGCAACTGCTGGGCGAGACCCGCCCGGTTTATTTTATATGCGTCTTAGAATTTCACTGTGCATTGGAGGGGACAGCCTGTCATCCCTCAATCATACTGATCAAAGGAAATGTCCATCAGACTTCTGTGCCCAGGAGAAAGGAATGTAAATAAAAAGATACCGCTACAATAACATGTCTATGTTTACAGAGAATGTGTGAGAAAGTAGTTACAAGAGAATGACAACATCCAGAAATGCAGAAGTCAGGGCAACAGGTGTCCCCATTACCTCTGTCCACTCGTTGTTCTGGGCATCATAGGACTCCACGGTGTCCAGGTAGGTGTGGCCATCGTAGCCCCCCACGGCGTACAGCCGGTCCCCCAGCGGGCAAATCCCAACCGCGTCCCGAGGCACGCTCAGCGGGGCCACCGTGGTCCAAGCATCTGTCTTGGGATCATACCTAGGAAGTTTGACCATCAAATTTAGAAAGCTGCAGTTTGGAAAGGCGTTTCAAATTTAAATTGCTGATATTTGCCTGTTTTCACATGTGTGGCAGTTCTGTTTACACCAGGAATGAGTAGAATTGTGATGTGATTCAGTATTTTATTTAGCCACTAGAGGGGTCTTCAAGCACATGGAAAATGACCATGGTTTCACTTTTTGATTACAGTCTCTCTGTTTCAACCAGATTAAGCCATCAGTACATTTTAAACACAAATGGGACCTGAAGGATAGATAACACGGCCTCCAATTGACTCAGCAAAGTCAACATGTTCTTTTTTTCATATTCTATTTCAACATATTCTTTTTTCCTTCCTCCATAAAGGTTTTGGCTTTCTCTTTCTTGTCAGAACTAACATTTTCAGAAAATTTCACTGTTAAAGAAGTTAAATATCTCATCTAGTGGCTCTAACTTTGAAATGCATTGGCAGCATCTTACATGAATGTTGATTTTGTTTGTGATCTGCTCCAATATAAATTGAAGGGAATTCCAGGGTTGTTCCTCCTTTACACCATCTAACTGAGATCAGAACTGAGCCATTGTTCACAGCAGGGATTGAAATCTCCCTCCGTTTTTTTTTCTTGTCCCCAAATGACACCAGTGTCAGTGAATATCCACAGCCGGTTGAGCTCCCCCACTCACCCTGCTCCCTTCTCACCAGGGCTCAAATGTTTTCTTGTCCTTTTACATTGTGCCGTGTGCCACCACAGTGGCAAAGCAACATTTAACACAACATTTCTGTTTCTGAGAAAGAAATGCTCAGAATCTGCATTTTTCTTAAAACTGTGCACATCAGTCTCTCTATCAGAAAGTACTTATGCAGTGAGTACTCCCTGTTTGACTTTGGGATATGCTTACATTTTTACCATTTTTATCAATATCAGCCAAATTATTGGAAGAAGAAACAACAGAAAAATATTTAATTGCAATTACAAGATAAGGCAGAAGTAACCAAAACCTGGGGTTTGGCACTTCAGAAATAGAAAGGCCACACATTGAATTTGTCTGACTTCTTCAGTTGCCTTTCCCTGGCTCAGGCAGAAGGGGGAGTTGGGAGGAATTTACCTTTGAGTTTTAATTCTTTTGTTATTACAAGATTATGGGGAACCAGTTGCTCTGCTCAAAATATTTTTAAAAAGCAAGATACGTTTTACAAACACAACATTCCGATTTTGGAGAGAATTTATTCTATAAGTCCTTCCTGGAATGTAAACAGAAAAAAAAAGGAAAGAAAAAAAAAATTATTCCTTACCTCTCTACACAGTCGGAGAGGCGGGAGCAGTGGTTGGAAGCAGGTGCATCGTGGCCTCCCACAGCATATAAAAATCCATTGTATGTTGCCACACCCACGCCACCTCTCCTCTTGGACATGGAAGCACATAAACTCCACTTGTTTGTGTGCGGATCAAAACATTCCATGGATTTTAGGCAGGAGCTCCCATCTCGTCCACCAACTGCGTACAGTCTGGGAAAATAACCCACAAGCAGGCAAAAGATTTCAGGCTTCAGTTTCCATTTTAATGAGTTTTATTGGGCTAATTTTATTCGGACCACTTTAAAAATGTCATTAGCCCATTATTTGCTACACTCTGGAACTTTCTTTGCTCAAAGGCTTTTGCATGTTATATGAAGTAAGTTATATTCTTCACTTGCAGTGTAAAAGTTCAAGCTGCCAAGCATGAAAATTAAGCTTAAAAATGCACATCAACTTCTTTAAATGTGAGCTATAGAAGGAATTGAATTGAAATACATTGTAGTATTCCCTGGGACAGGCTTACAAAGTATTTGATACTTTATGGCATTAAGAGTTGTGCTGTTAAAGAACTTTAATAGCTTTCTTTAATAGCTATCTTTATCTTTAATAAATAGATTTTGGAAACATATATAAAATATATTAAATATGTTTTCCTCAAAGTCTGTATTTAAGAAAATCTGGACAGAAGATAACAGACGAGTGTTTCATCTTGTCTCTTCAACCCAAAGGCACTTAGCAAACAACTGGAGTTTTAAACAGCTGATGTTGGGATAACATCTAGGAATAAAATGTGGAAATCACATTAAAAAACACTGGGGCTTTGTGACTTTCTGTCAATGAATCTTACCAAGCCTGAATTTCTTTATGGTTCCAAGCTAACTTTGCTGCTGCTGGACTATGATAGGATGTAATAGCAGGCATGTGGAGATATTGAGTGTGCTGGGGTTTCCACTCCCTTTCAAGCCCTGGTTGTTATTTTCTGCCATGAAATTGAATTTACTTAGTGCAGCTAATTAGAGACTTAGGGAACATGTGGGCTTGCCCAGAGTAACCCCCCTAAACCAAACCAGCTGACTTTTCCTTCAGAACTTTCTGTTTTATTCCAGTGACTTAAAAGTCTTTTAGACTGCTCTGATGCCTATTTTAACTAGAAGATTCTTGACCAATGTTAGAATACCAAATTCCCAGCTCTCTCCCCTAATGTTTGTTCAGTTGATAAAATTGAGTTTGGTAGTGCAGCTTGGTGCCTGACCCATACCAAACTTGAGGCCTTGATTTGTTTTCTTTTCCCATCAAGCCATTGGATACAGACTGCTTGTTTGCACAGCTTTCACAGGAGAGGAAATCACTGTATATACAAACTGATTGGTGGGGATCCTTTGTTTTCCATAACATGTCTGCAAACACGGTGGTGTTTCCCATTCTCTAAGGACAAGACCAAATATATCATTATTGACTTATGTTTTTCAATGGATTTATTGGTCCAAAAGTGTTTCTTCACAGAAATGTAAAGTCTTTTCTTGTGGGGTTGAATAGGAAAAATTATGGCATGACTTAGGGAAACAGGAAAAGGAGATGCATTCTGCTTGGCTAGATGGCAGCAGAAGCACTGAGTGATGGACATTTGATCTAGTATGCCAGAATTTACATCACCAGGCTAACAGACATGATTTAAGCCCTGCTGGAGACAGTTTGTATCGGCAGTGATTGAGAACAGAGTCAGGATCAGGCTGATTTCCTCTTTGACAAAGTGGTTTCCTGCATGTTGCTGTGGAAGGTACCAACAGGAGTTTCTGGTGAAGTTTCTGCTGAGACTATTTCCTCTGAGGTACAGCAGGAACCTGGAGAGGCACTTCTGCCTCTCTTGGACTTTGGAGTTATTGATTTAAATTGTTCCTTGTATGAATGCAAAACACTGACTTGTATGGGAAGAACTTTTGCAGTCACAAATATCCCATTGCTGACATCTTTCTGCTTTTTCTCCTTCTCTTTCTCTGACATTTAAAGTGATCAGGAAAGCCAGTGACACAGGTTCCAGGTAAATGCAATTGTTTGCCTGTAATTGAGCGCTCCCAGGCCCTACAAACTTGCACTGCTAAGAGCTTCTCACAGGTTTAAATAAAAAAGGTTGGCTCAAGCCATGTTCTCCAACATAACCTGAGGCCTTTTACAAAGCTTTTGTAAGATTCACACAGGTGTAAAGGGGCTTTAGTGGCTTTAGCATCTTAGCAGAATGTTAAATATATTGACACATGATTTTGATGTATTTAAGCCATAGACAGAGGGCAGAACAAACCTGGATGGGCTAAGAACTATAGCAGGCTCTTTATTCCATACATAATTAATAAACTTGTTTTCTTTCCATTAAACACACCATATACCTTTAACATTTTGAAAACTGACTGTGAATTTTTATGACAGAGGAAAGACTTTGTCTCCATACACTTTCTTTTAAGTGTATTTAGACACAAGGTTTTAAAGTGGAATATTTTTTTAAGTAGCTGATTCTATATCCCCATGAGTTATATTCTAGGTAAAATTCTGATATACATGTAAAAACATTACCACATTGCTACAACTTAAAAGGGCTGAAATATGTTCAAAACATGACTGCAAGCTTGAAATCAATTTACCACACGGCAGAGGAAAAAATTTCCTTTCTTATTTCTGTGCATTATATTCTCTCTTTGTTTCCTTGAGGCTATTAATTACAATAAGATGGAAAAGAAAAATAAGAAACTGTATTTCCAAGGAAGGAAGCAAATGAAAAACCAAAGAGAGGTTTTCCTGTTGACATACTTGCTATTGAGTGCTGCGACCCCGACGGTGCTCCTGGGGGTTGACATGCTGGCCACGTAATTCCACTGCCGTGCCTGGGGGTCCCAGCGTTCCACAGTGTTGAGGTAACTCCATCCATCGTGCCCACCAACAGCATACATTGGGCCTTCAAGCATTGCTACTCCTTGAAACACAGAGTGAGGGACAAATTATCTCTTCATTTCAGTGACCAATAGCGTATTCATTTCATATGTTAATTCCCTGTGTGCAGATAAGCAATTTCAGCTGGTATTAAACTATCTGAAAGCTGCCTTTTCATTTGGCAGAATAAACGAAGATAAACAAATACTTCATATACAGTGTTCTTCTAAATAACCATTATCTTTTGCCAAAAGATTAGAGGAAAGCTGCTTTAGCTCTGATGTTCTCTTTTTGGACTTTCATCTCTTTCACTTCTGTTGACCTTGCTCTGAATCAAATTTGAGCCCCTAAATGGGAAACGATGTTATTCTCCTATAGGAAGGCAAAACTTGAGTCAGGCAATGAAAAATGTGTCCGAAACAACAGCCTCTCCTAATTCTGAGCCAGCTGAAGCTCTGTAGTGCTGCCAGCATGAAGCCTGAGTGGGTGGGTAGCTGGCTGTCCTCACCAGCTAAAGCACCACAACATTTTAATGCCTTTTGGATAAGAGTTGGCTCATATATTCTCTCCTTGAGGCATAGGAGAGTGAACTTGGCTGTCGCTGCAGAGCTTTGTATGGACAAATCCTGTGCCATTGTGCTTCTCCAGAGAAGGGCTTTGGTGCCTCCCCTTTGGGAGCTGTTGCTGCTGCTCTTTGCTCCCTTTGTTAGGTGAGACAAAATGTTTCAATCCAGCTGCTTAAAAGTTTTCTAAATCTGGCTTTCAGGCCTAAATATACATGGCCTGATTTCTTCAAAAGCACCAGGTCTCCACAGAATCACCCTGAAGATAATAGGGGCTGTAAGTGTAAGGCAGCTTTGCAAACCAGGCTGATACACAGAGACAAGCCAACCTATGGGCCCTCAAATTTATGGCTGTGACCTACTTGTTGGGTAGAATTATGTCCTTACAGTCAGGAATTATAAAGACTTCAGTGAAAATTATTTAATTTTGGTCTCCTTTCCCTTTGCTACCTATTAGGTTTCATAGATTTTGTGGTCTAGTTGGTAAGAACCCTATACTACACTTTCTCCACCAACCAGTGAAGAAGGTGATACAGGCAACAAAGGTTTGCCAAACAATTCTGGATCAATCTTTTTCTGTTATTCATAAAATAAAAATATTCCATGTCATTTGAATTTACCAATGATTTTGAGCAATACCTGGTCCCGTAACTTAAGAGAAGCCAACTTTTTCATAAGGCCTGTGATGTAAAAATTGCTCAGAAATCAAATTCCCTCTGTTACAGTCCCCTCAGCTGTAAACTTAGACTGACTTTTTACAGTTCCAGAAATAAATTCTGGATTTCATATTCATGTTATTCCTTCACTGTGAATAATATTAAAGATTATTGTGCAGTAAAGACCCACAGGTACTAAGCCATGGCAGAGCTCTGTAAAACTTCTTGTAATGACAATGTTAAAAGTGGTGAAGTTGTCCTTATTTCCATACTGCAATGTTTTCTTCAGTGTGGGTAATGCCCTGATCTGATTTATAGAGGTGTTTGATACCTATGGGCTTAACTCAATTCATAATTGCAAAAATAAATAAACTCAGGTTGCTCTTGTATTGTAAGTGTATCTCTTCACCATGCATCATGTGAAGACTTGATTATTTTCACTATTGGTTATATTTTGGAGTTTCTTACAAGCAAAATTAACTCTGGAAGACCAGTGCCAGCTAGGTGATATCACTGTGATATAATATCATATAGTGATATAATTAACATTACTGTCATAAAATTATGGCAATAGGCAGGTCTGTCTTTAAAAAATGTCTTCTCCAAATGTTGCTGCATTTTTGTGTCAATCAAAATCCGTCTGTGTGTGCTGTAAGGTATCTGCAGAGGCAGAGCACCTCTTACCTAGGCCATGTCTGTGTGTTGACATCGGTGGCATTATAGTCCAAGCCTTGGTGACAGGATTGAAACATTCAACGATGTTGGAAGTTTTTAGCCCATCTCTTCCTCCCACAATATAGAGCTTGTTGTCAATCACTGCCACTCCAAACTGCAGCCTTCTGCCATTCATGGTTCCAATTTGTATCCAACTGTTGGTCCTGAGGTCATATTTCTCGATGGTGGTGGTACCTGTTAAAAACAGGAGTGTTATGGGATAGCCATGGAGGGAGCAGCACTCAGCAGTCAGTAGCCAGTGTAAAACATTATTAAATTATAAAATATTGAAATTCTGTGTGTGGAATGTTGCTGTGGCTTCCTGAGAACTTCAGTTCTCATGTAAACCTAGTGAGAAAGCTGCATTAATTGGATACACGACTGGCAATTCCTTGAGAATATACTGGGGGCAAGAAGATGGAGAACTAAATTATGGCAATTTTTGTAGCACTGAAAATTTTGGAGATAAGTTAAATCTGTTACTCACTTAAATACCATGAGGGTAGAGGTTTTGTGGTTTCGGGTTGGGATTTTTTTATATTCCTTATGAATATGGTGCCTCACAAAAATCTACTCTTTAACTATGTTTGTGCCTAAACCATTATTGACATTAAAACCGGAATCCATGTGTCTGAGGAACTGGGCAGGAATCCTCAGTAATCCTTTGGCTATTTTCCCTTTTATGGTGGAGTCAGAAGTCTGGTTTGTGGAGTCAGAACATCTGGTTCCCACAGGTATCTTCCCCACGCTTGACCTGTGCATCAGCCCTGCAGTAGCTCCTTGTCTGCTGTAACATATAAGCCATATTTTCAATTTTTTCAGGTCACTGGACTACCAGTAATTTTTTTACTGAAACTCTTCATAAGGCATGAGCTCTCTGCCATTCAGAACTGACACTTTTCCACGCACTGGCTCCTGTCATCACTCAGGAGCCATAATTGCTCCTCTGAGAGCTGATAAGCACAGCGAGGTCATGGCTCAGTAAGATCCAAGGCAGAATTGCCACTTGCACATCCAGTGTTCCCCGGAGCTCAAAGTCAGCTCAGTCGAAGGCAACCAGATGAGGAAAACAGAGCTGATTTCTTGATCCTTCACTGGGATTTGAGACTAGACAAGTAGTATTTTGAAGATAACAATCAGCAGTTAGTGACTAAGAAATTATTTTTACAACAGTAAAACAACCATGCAATAAAGCAGAAAAGAAAGGTAGCATTTGGTTTAGAGATCTGCTAGAGATCACCTGCTGTACTCCAGGAATTTAGTAAGATAAGAGGTCATCTCATGTTATCTTTTCTGTCATCTACATGTTTTTCCACATGCATAGGCTGGGAAAGAAACTACCATCTCCACCTGCAATAAAAGACAGAAATTCTACTTTCTCCCCTTTATTCAGAGCAGCTGGTTTTCTTTGCCTGTTCTTTCCAGCTTGTTAGTCTGTTTGCTCCTCTTTGCTTTGATTCTTTCTCATTTATTCTATGCTAATATGTGAGTGCCCCAAAGTTCTTCACTTCAAAGGACATATCTCTCACACTAACTGAAAAACAGAAAAAATGCAGTAAGGTATAACGTGCTCAGACATACCCCATGGGCTGCAATTTTTACAAAGGCTGGAAGATTTGAAAGTTTCAAAAGTTAATGTGGTTTAGGCACACTCACGTTTTTTTTTCAAAATTCCAGCCCAAAAGTAGCTCTTTGATCTTCTTTTGATCATTTGAATTTGAGATTTGACGTCCTATTCCACATGAGATAAGCATAAAGCCAAACCTGGCATTGCCTGAGACACCAAACCTGGTGTCTGCCTTTATCACAGGCAGTGTATTATTGCCAGGGGTGGAAGTTACTCCCTTCTCAGAGCTGTTCTTCCAGTGCATCCTGGTCTCTTACTGCTGTTCCCTTTATCTCACAATCCAGCCCAGGCTCAAAGTGTGAGTCAGAGCTGTAGAGGACAGCAGGGAGGAGAAGTCCTGTTCTTCTTCCTCATCAGAAGGCAAAAGTTCAAACAATTGGCTTCACTCCAAGGTGAGAAGTAAAAGAGGCACCAACACGAAGTGCAGATGTTGACTGAAACCTCCCTTTCTTTGCATAACCTTTACTAGGAAAAGCTTTTATTAGAAAATTGTATACTTATTTTAGGGGAAGACTGTTTAAAGATTACCTTGAATTCAAGATTACCTTGAATAAAGATTACCTTGAATTACCTTGAATTGCCTGATATAATCCATAAATACTCAGTATCACTAATGAATCTACTTAATTGCTACTGTTTAACTTCAATTTGCTAAATTGTCCTAGGAATGAGTGTTTTCATGTTTTGCTGGCAATGAATGCACATTTTGCACTTGATTTGATTGCACAGAGATAGGGAGGTAGCTCTGCAAGGTCTCTCATACAGGAAAAATCAGTCGTCAGCAGCTTTTTGTAAACCATGAAATGGATTATCTTCTTTGTGATTCCATTAAAAGTGAACTCACACAGCTAAAAGTAATACTGTGCAGCAAGTGCTAGACTTTAAACTAATTAGAGTTCTCTGGCTCCAAGCTGTGGGTTTGAAGTTAAGGTTCCTGGAGAAAATGATTTAATATTCTGCCTCTAAATAGAATAGTGCAATGTTTAAAGCTGTAACCTGATTGCAGTTGTGAAAATCAAATAATAAAAGCTGGAATACATTTATAATATTTAACTTTCAACCACAAACCTGAAAAAACCTCTATGTATAAAGTTCTGAAAAAAATTGCATTCATGAAAAACAAGAGTCTTTCCACCTGAAATTTTATAATAAGGATTGATAAGCATTAGCTAAGAATTCTCTGCAGTTCAGTAATTCTTTTTGGGGTTATTTTTCTTCTTCTTCAAGTTTTTTAGACTTTTAACTTTGTAAGAAAATAAACCACCAGGTTCAACATTAAACAAATCTTGAAATATTTTGAATATTTAATTTTGCATCTGATTTATAAAGTCAACTATACATACAAGTTCATACAAAGTTTAATTTTAAAATCACCACCTGAGTCAGACTTCTTTAGTCTGCACCTGAAAATATGTGTATTTTTTAGAACTATGATTCTTGCAAGAAGGAAGAACTGACACATAGGATTCTGTTTTGTGCTTTGCTTTTTCTTCTTTCTCATCCCTAAATTGATGTTTTTCTATGAGAAATATTTAAATAATTGTCATATATTCTTCTGGGTGTCTGTAGTGCCATTAATTAATGCAATCCAATTAACTTGTTGACTTACCTTTAGTGGCATCCATACCTCCCACAGCATAAAGGGCACCCACTGTAGATTTTCTGGGCTTGGTTCGAGGGCTCTGCATCATGGAGCGTCTCTCTGGCAGGAGATGGTACTTCATGGCCTCCATGAGAAGTTTCTGACACTCAAGGTCATCTGCAAACATTGGGCTATTTTCTAGATCAGCCAGCAGCTAAAAAATGAAAAGAGAGAATAGTGATACATATCTAAATCATTAAAATTGCATGTACTTTAGTAATTAAAATATTTGTAGCTACAAACACTCATTTTAAGCTCACTACTCACTTCAGCTTTGCTGGAAACTCTGGTCTAACACAAGCAAAACTATATAAAGTTGGGGCTTTGCTTGATTTTTTTCCTACCTCTTTCTGTTAACTTTTAAAAAAGGTTAAAATCAGAAATGTAGTACTGCACCCTCTGAATGTAAAACTCCTGCTGGTGTCAGTAAGCAAATCTAACGCAGAGTACTGGACATCTCTGTGAACATTAGAAGATATTACATGTATTTAAAATTAACTGTGTATAGCGGTTTTATACTATATCCAAAGTAGAATATTTTCAGCCTCAGTCATGTAGATTCATAAAAAGTCCTGATGACAGCCTTGGTATTCCTGTATGCATTTCTGAAATATAAAGATTCTTCTATGACACAGCTACAGCAGTGCCACCTTTCTATAAAACACTGTGTCCAGCTCTGGAACATCACTGACCAAATGTCTCTTTCAGTATTAAGGGACAAGTAACAACAGTGTTCAGAATAGTCAGCAATAATTTAGGCCCCTTTGTATTTGTCTGCTTTTTATGGCAATTAAGAAATAAGCATTGAGTCTTATCTGTCCTGCAGTTTGGAAAATCTAAGCAAATATCTTTGCGTGGTATCTAAATTGCTGTGCTTTTAGAGGAGGACTATTACAACCCAACAAAGAAACCCTTGGCTATTGGAATACAGCTGACATTTTTTTAGAGGTAATTCTGAACCTAGTAATTACACTGCCACTGGTGGATTTCTTTTTATCTGTGTTTAAAAATAATGAAAATATACACTGTACAGTTAAAAAAAAAAAAAAAAAAAAGGATAAAAGATAAAAATCTCCAGTCCAAACCAGAACCTTTTCACAGAATTCTTCTCTCTGCCTACAGGATGCTCGAGACAAGCATTTCAGCTGATAAAGTTCCCTGTTAGCCCTTCCATTCCTACCTGGGGTGGAAGCAGGGGCAGTCTGATGTAGGACAGGAGCATTCCCAGGTCCTGCTGTCGGTTTTGCAGGTCATGCCTCACCCACATCATCAAGGCCTGGAAAATGGCTTCTTCATCTGGCACATTGATGTCATCACTAGACAAGAGCTTGGCAATTTCATTAGCTGGGAGCAAAAGAAATTCCTGGTTTTTTATTACTTCTATGAAGTGTTCCTAAAAATAAAAGAAGATTTCAATGCACTGATGATTTTCACACATAGAAATCGCTTTATCTTAGCTAATGTAGGCTTTGCCTATATTTCATTCCTGCTCCATTCCACAATATAAGGAAGTGCTATATATATTCTGAAGATCACTGAATGCCCTTCTACCATTTAAGGGACATTTGGGTTGCTTTTTGCTGCCTGACTCTTGCAGAACTAAAAAATAATGTTCCTCTTCACACTACCATGCTACAGTTGTGTTTGTCAGGCTTCTTGTCAGCATGTCCTGGCTTAGGGATTTGCCACTGGCAGTTTTCTTCATCAATGTGATCTTAACACTGAGGCTTCATAGAAATATTATTTGAAGATATAATGTGCATTTTAGAAATACCAAGTGGGCATTCAAATAAACTGTGTCCCTTCTGTTGCAGACTCAAAGGCTTTGAGCCAATTACACTGAAACCTTCCAATCCTTTTGCAATGAGCTGTGCCAGCTGTTGGCCGTAGGACTCTGCTCTTAGGGGTAGAAAATACAGCAAAGGAAATTCAGCTCACTTTTCTAACAGTGCTATTTGGGCAATACAAATTTGGACAAGTCCCAACAAAGGGGTCTCCGTCTTTTAGTTACTGCTGTAATAAAACTCCCCAGCTCAGAAGTGTATACCATGTATAAAAATGTATAAAATCCCTAGAATCTTCCACAGAATTATTTTTTCTTAAAAAAATATATTATGCAGTTTAGTTACAAAAATATTAGAGTTGATATCAATATATATAGTATATAGTATACATACTATATACTATATATTAAGTATGTTTCCTAATCTAATTCAAAAGGCAAAAAGAAATTTGGTGAAGAGAGATGGAGATTGTGTTACTTGCAAAGAAATGCATGTAGGAATTCATGTCTGAATTTGAAACACAATTTCTATTTCTGTACCTGGCATTAATGTATCTTCTTTGGGAACCAGAGAAAAATAGGGAAGGTAAAGAGATTTTGGTAACAGATATTTTGTTGTTTGTTTTCAGTAGCTTCTTCACTTTCTGTAACTGTTTTCAAGCGTACCCAGGATGTAAATACAGCAGTATCACTGATTAAAGGAGATGTCAACTGTTATGCATATCCTGCTTTAATATTTGTGTCATTTAGAGAATAGAGACAGGAAGGCCAGTCCACTTTTAGTTACAAATATAGCACAAGTTGTTTAGCAGAACGAGCTCTATCTGCACGAAAAGATACCAGGCAGGAAACTGTTAATACTTTGCATCAGTGGCCAAAGTATTGAAGGGGAAGGTCTCCATTGTGTCTGGTTTTATTGAATGGATCTGGTGTTTACAGCACATCTTCTGAAAATGTAATGGTCTCTATATTTACAGCACAAGTTTTTGTTCTTCCCCCTAAGTTACAAGTGGTAACTTCCCCATTTTCAAGTGGTTGAGGTTGGCATGAAACAAACCCCAATATTTTATTTATCGTCTTCCACAACTGTTATGTGTCTATTGTTAACTCTCTCGTATTCATAACAACTCTTATGAATCTCTCATATTCATAACAACAGTTATGCACTGTTATGATCTCTTATTTTCCAAAGGTTTTTGTAATATCAGTTCAGGGGTTTAATAGAAAATATTCTGTAATTTTATTTCTGAGGTGCAAATTTCCTCTTCTCTCTTGCTCTAAGCTGTCACACACTGCAGACTTGGTAGGTGGGTTTATGGCAAAAAGAGTCTGGTTTCATGGCAGCATTCTTGGTGTGTGTTCCATGCAAGGTACAGGAGGTGCTTCTAGAGGTAGTAAAAGCTGTTTTCAAGGAAATAATGTAAAGCTTATTCACAGTACTGCTGAGTGTCATAGATTCATCTTGGTCCTTCATATCTGACAGTTCTTAACAACCCAACTGTCATTTCTGTGACACGTGGTTTCAAAAGAAAGTAAAGCTTTAACTTCTGGGAAAGTCTGGAGGATTCAAACTGTTAAAAAAATTATATAAACAAAAAAGGCTCTTTTATTGTCATAAAATCGTAAGTCTAACTGTATGATTTTCTTTTAGTTTTGCAGAAATCTGAACCATAATTTTAAATGCCTAAAGTTCCCCCCATGTGCTCAGGTTGGTGGGAGAAAAAAGGCAACAGTGAGGGGGGAGGAATTTCCTGATTTTGACTGAGTATAAAAAAGTGTGGAACAGCAAGAACAACACTATTTTATACAGGCTGAGTGAACATTTATCTTAAATGCCCTTTTTCAAACCTTAAAATATAAGGGGAATGTAGATTGCTGCTAAACAAACCATTCATTACCATGACAGGAAGGAGCACAACAGTGCCCTCAATCTGCACACGCCACTCTCACTTATTTCAGCAGGTGGACATGCACAATCTCTTACTGGAGTGTTCTTAGCATTATGAAGGCTCTAAACTGGTTTTGAAATACTCCAGTAATATTTCAAGCATAAAGCTGCCATGTGTCTCCTAACAAGTAGTTCTTTTTATATCTATTTAGCTGTAGCAGTTGCTATTCTTTTTGTGCTTAAAGCTGTGATAGCACATCTTGTTGCCCTGAATATTTATCCCTCGATTTGGTTTCACAGCAAGTTATCTCGCCTCTCTGTTTCCCACGCTCTGAATATTCATTTCTTGCTTTGAGCCAGAGGAGGATTATGTTCCAGTCAGGGATGTGCTTCTTTTCAGCATTCCAAATCTTTCCAATACATTCTTTATTTTGACTCTTTTTATGTGTGTCTCACCTTAAAATCAGCTTTAGAGCTTGCTTTGTATGGAATGAAAAGCATAAGAATGGCCCATTGCTGTTTGTCTCTAGACATTAGCCATGTTCAGGCCCTATTACATTTTTTGGCAGCAATAGGTACCACTCATACTGCAAATTTCAGGTCACTACGTCTTTCTACAAGGCAGAACTCTGAAAGGGGAAACAACAGAAGGGAAGATTTCTTTATGTCATTATGATGGCAAAGCAGTGAGCAGTTCACCTTACCATGGTGTATGTGTGTGCCACCTTCAGGAGCTCCGTGCAGCCCTGGGCATCCCCAAAGGAGCGGATCCCCAGGCAGTTGGAAGGATGGAGCTGCTTCATGAGGAAGTTGCAGCACACCTCAATAACCGGGGAGAGCTGGAGAAGGCACGCAGCGGCCAGCAAACTCTCTATAGTGTCTTCCTTTAACTCTAGGATACCTGTGCAGTTTTCATATAAGAAAAAAAAAGTTTTAAGTCATTTTCCTTGTATTTTCACTCTTTGAAAGTTTGCCACTCCCTATTTTTTGCTCTGAGGTGATTCACAAATTCGTTTTCCTTTCTTGTTGAAGGATTCTTTAAACCTATGTTTTAACAGGCTTACAGGATTTCATGGATTTTGAATACAATAATTGGAACATTTTAATTGGAACATTTTTATTTGAACTTTAACAGTGTTTGATCTGATTTGGATGAAAAAACAAAATAAAATAAGAAAAAGGTTGTGATTAGAGCCCCCTTTCCCAAAATGGGGCTCTGAGTAACCTGGTCTAGTGGAAGGTGTTGGGGTTGCAGATAGATGTTTTTTTAAGCTCCCTTCCAACCCAAGCTATGAAGATTCATGCATTAATTAATAAAAACATATGTAACAAGTTTATATAGCAAGAACTTAAGTATCAAAAGCTGGGGTGTTCAGTGATGGAGCAGTTACCTGTGTAGGCGTAGCGCACCAGAGCCTTCAGTGCCTCGGGATCAACCCCTTCCATCTTGATCTCCTCTTGCTTTGCTTCTCTCACATCATTAGTGAACATTGCAGCAAAGTAATCAGACACTGCACTGAGAACCAGCCTGGAAATTAGGGAGTTTTAGGACAGCAAATTACTTCCTAATCTCAATACCAAGCATAACATTTAGTATTATTATGTTATAAATAGTGTGTGCAGCAGAAACATATTTAGCGTGGGATTCTAATCTTATAGCAGTGAGCAGTGAAGTTAAAAGAGTAATTAGTGATCTAATTTTCTCCCAGAGTGCTTATCTGGACAGATTTTCTTTGCTGAGCTCCCTGTGGTTTGACAACAGCAAGAAGGGAAGATGGACAATGTGGTTTGTATTTGAACTTCATTCTACTTAAAATTATAAACATGAAATGTTGATCACCTAATTTTATTCCACATTAGCTGACGTCCTAATTATAGCAACTGTTCATTTATAGCTAAGCAGGGTATTCATAAATTGAGGCAGCAATTGGAAATTTCAGGCATAAACAATCCTGGGAACCCTACCTGTGGGCTGGGATCTTTTGGTCCCCAGCAATGAGGAGCACATCACAGAGCTGCTTCTGCTGCAGATAATTCTCCATTTTGCGGAAGGTTTGCTCTGCGTGGTTTGTGGACTGGAAATACTCATCAGAGCCATTGGTGCTCATCCCTAGGGAGCTGCTGGTCGTGGACAGCCTGCCAGGGACAGAGGCACAGTGATGAACTCAACATTATAAATTCATTAGAAATGCTGATTATGGTGATTTTTGTTCAAAAGACAACACAGAAATTTTGACATTTATAAAGCTCTCGCAATCCTGGTCTTTCCATGCCTTCCTCCAGCTTTTTCTGTTGGGTATCAGGCAGTTTTCATTCATAAGGCTGCACATAAATTGTACATTACTACAGTTGTCTGTAGTAGGTGGTGCTGCTGCCTTGTCTGCTTCCCTCGGTGTTAAGGGGCTGCACCGTTTCCACAGCACTGATGTGATAAATGCAGCCTCCTGATCATTCACAAACAGAATACACAAAAAAAACCCTATTTCCCGATGATATTAATAGCTAAAATATCTTTTAGTATGAAATGTTGGATATTGAGTCTCTAGGACTTATTTCTGTTTCTCTTCTTACTTTGTACATTAAATTACATATCTAAATAGGAAATCTGAAGACAATTTAATGAGTGCCATATAATTCTAGAGAAATCACCAAACTAAAAGCTCGTGGAATCAGTACATTACATGGCCTTTAGAATCAGAATGCAAATAATGAAAACAAACTAATTTCTCTGCCTTTCATGGGAATGTACAATATAAATATATTCCTCCCACTCCAGAATTCTGATAGCTTTCCCACTTATAAAAAACCCAGATTGTTTTTTCAAAACATAATCCCTTACAGACTTTTACCATAGATTATGTTGCAGATTGAAACACCTTTTTATATTTTCTTAGAAAAATATTTATTTGTCTATTCATCTGTTTTTAGTAAAATAATAATGCATTTGTTGATATAAATGTATATCACAGCTTGAAAATGCTGCAATGCTCAACACTACTTTAGCTAAAGATTATTTAGAAATACATTTTCTCAGTTTAATATCATATTTTGTTAGAACATAAAGCACCTGGTTTTTTAAATTTCCAAGCCCAGCTAGGAAAAAAGGCAGCTGGTTGACTAAATTTACTGGTTGTCTTTGATACTGTTAATGCAAATTCATAAATGATTAGGAGAGATAAGACCTCTTCATGAAACTAGCGTATTAAATTTAGCAGAATATTGGATTATATCCACAATTTAGCATCTAGTTCAGAAAACAGAGAAACAAAAATGGGTAAGTCAGGTTGAATCAGTAATATCAGAAAATAGAGAGGTTAGATACTACATTTTCAAAGATCATACCTCATTAAATAGCTAATAGAATCCAAGGGAAGTAATTAAAAATCAAATTGTAATGTAATATCAAATTGTAATGTAATATCAAATTGTAATGTAATATCAAATTGTAATGTAATATCAAATTGAGACACAGCAATTTTCTGTCCCCTCTGCTAAACAAGAAAGTTTCTGTCTTTATTACAATTTCAAATCCAGTTTAGTTTAGTTTAGTTTTAAACAAAAAGGGGAAAACCAAGCTCCCCTATAATGTATTTCCTTTGTAGTTTACAGCTTACAAAAATTAATTTGTCTCAGTGGGTTTAATGACGCTACTTTCTTATTTGTTTTCTTTCAATGCTTCATTGAAAATGATGAAGCTGCAAAATTGGATTATGTGCTCATTAGTTTTGTATCAGCTACTGGATGCCAAATTCATACTCTGTAACGTTTTGTTATTTACCTCTTAAGCTTCCTTTAATGTTTTTCAGAAAATTATTTTTTGAAAAAAGAAAATTTATTTCACATTCATTATATCTACTCTAAGTGTTGTATCAAAGTACATTGTTTGCAGAAGAAAACTGAAATAATATTCAGCCATCCCTCTTGCAAATAGACAGTACTGGTGATGTGAAATAAATAATTCCCCATAGTGTGTATTTATTTGTGGTTGGAGAATAACTTCCAAGGGAGTGAAAGTCTAATTATTTCATTCATTCCTGGGTACTCTTTTCACATGTTTTGTGGAGTCATATTTAACTACAGCAGAAATACCAATAATATAATTAATTATTTCAAAGGCAAAGGTCTTCAGAGACTGAAAAACACTGGAAGCAAAAGAAAGTGTTTCATTAATATTAATATTATAATGTCTGGTTTATCTTCAGCAGCTGATTCAAAATGGTAGATATATTATAGAAGGGAAAATTTAAATTCAAAGATAAATATTTATATATTTTCCTTAGTGTATGGCTGTCAAACTCAAATATTGACCTTCAGAATGTGGTCCTGGGTAACACTGAACTGAAGAAGTCATAGATTAAAATATCCTAAAGGAAGCAGTCAGTAGCACAAAGATAGGAAAGGGAATTCCAAATGTGCAGGTAGGAGCACAAGAGCTGTCAGATCCTGTCCTGGGAGGGATGGACTGGTGTGCTGAGAATGGCACCTTGGGAGGACTCAAGGTTCTTGTGAACCTCCTCAGAAAGGAAACAGGCAGCAGGCAGAGATTTGTTTCTATAAAATGTGAACAAGCTTGGACAAACAAAATCTGAATACTGAGGAACAAAAGTTTCCAAAAGCACATTAGTCAGGAAGGAAAATTATCATTTAACTGCTCTGAAGAATCAGGAACCTAAATTGCTTCATGTCATCTTTGTGTTGGTGTTCTCTAGTATGGGTTGTGGTAACACCATTAGCATTAGTAATGGCATCAAACATGGATTAACCCAGAGAGACAAATCTACATTAAATTGTTCCAAAGTCACTGAGCTGTATGAATTTCATTTTAGGTGGAGAGCCAAGCGAAATAATTTTGGAGTTTTCCTGTAAGGATTTGTGAAGGATAGGGAAAATATGGTCCCACTTTGGAAAAGAAACATGGAATTTTGGAACAGACAATATAAACTGAAAACTTGAAGAAATAATCAAAAAGCATTAAGAGTCTAGATGATAAGAAGGATATAAATACCAGCCAGCATGGCTGGTCACAATGAATCATGTCAGAACATTGTATTTTCTTCTCTTTTTTTTACAAGATACGCAAGCTTACTGGGAGAAAAACATGAGTTGTCAGAAGTCATCTTGGCTTTTGGATGACTTCCGTCACTATTTCACATGGCATTTTCAAAATCGAGCTGGGATGGCATGTTTTAAGTGTAATACATGTAAGAGATATGAATAACTTGTTTAGCCATGCTTGAAATTTATCAGGGATTTGCTTCCAAAGGCAAACAATGTGCTGAAAGCATCCAGGCAAATCCTGCTCCTGATGTTGCTCCATAGTTTTATTACAGAAAATCCTGTGGTAGAAACTGGGTTTAATTGCTATACATGGATATATGTACACCTATATCACATATGTCACAAAGTTTTTGGGAAGAGAATTTAAATTCAGAGAGATATCTTTCTCCTCATTGAACTTCAGACAAATTTTTACTTTTCAAAGACCTCTTATATCTGTGTGTGAGTAATTACCTGAATAAAACACAGGGGAAGAAATGCCAAGTAAGAATGAGATTGTACTGGATCCTAAGCAAGCTCGGACTCAAAAATGGTGTGTGGATGTAAAATTTTGTCTTTTATGTAGTCAGAAGAATTGATGTCATGAGTTTTGTGATTGATTCCAGGCCTACAATTCTTTAAATTTCTGAATTATGTTAAATTTATTTTCTGTCATAATGAAGTACTCTTCATATTAATCAGCAGAACACTTCATTAATCAGTATATAAAGGATAATTTCAGATTTCCTCATTATTTAATTAGAACGTGATAACACATAAATGCCATTTATTTGCCATGTCCTTTTTAAAATTCACTATGTTAGAAAACCTCATTCAGTGTGCCTGTAGCCAAAACCAGAAAGCAAATGTGATGATAAGGAGGCTTAGAAGCATAATATTGTATGAGAACTGGGAATATTTTGATTTTGTTGATATTGATAAGGCTATTATTACATTTTTATGGTGACCTCTTCTGGGGTATTTGTTGAATGTACCAATTTAACCTGAATTTGTGAAATTCAGTTTAGCCAAGTTGCAGATGAGTTGTCAGTGTCACAGATTTTGATTTTGGCTCTCCTTCCCTCTGCACTGTAAATCACACCAGTCCCAGCAGCAAACTGGGTACCAGTTAGGAGCATCTATGGACTCTGCCACAGCTGGGAGTTCAAAGGGATCCAGCTCTGGGGGACACTGGATGTGCTGTAGCTGTGATGAGGCAGGAGGCAAAACTGCAACTTCATCAGTTCAGTTTGTTTGTGCAGCAATATTTACAGGGCAACTCATCGTTTTTCTTTTCTCTCATTTCTTTTTGCTTATTTAAGAGAAGGGCAGCTCATTCCTCCCCCAGACAGCTCTGCCCTGTGCAGCTCTGTGAGCTCTGAGCTGGGCAATGTCATGGGGGTGGACACTGTCCTACAAAAATCATAGCATCTGCTACAGATAAACCACAACAGCTGGCTGAAAAACCAAGATATTTCAGTTAAGAAGCCATTTCTGAACAGACGTAAAATAATGATAAAGCTGATGCACCTGTATTAATTGATAGTGATAAAATTATACCACATCAGTAACTGTCCCAGCCCGTGTATTGAAATTTCTACTATAGCTGTCTCCTTTATTTTTTTACCCTTTTCAGTGTTAAGGTTTTAGGGTATGGTTAAAAAAAAATATGACCCAAAAGAATATGGAAAATTATACTATATGTTGATGACTGCTGAAGTTGTAACATTAAGAGAAGCTGTAACCTTAACATGAGGTTGTAACAATTATAGAAAATGTTGTAGCCAACGAAGGAAAAGTAATTGAAATGTATAATTATTTCATTTAAGGGAGAGACTCCTGACTTCCCAACTAAACTGAAAGCTCTGACAACTACTTTAGAACTTGGAGCTCTTGAAAATGCCTGTTTTTAGCATTTTTTTATTGCTAGTATTAACATAAACCTGACACTTCTCTCTGTCAGCGTTAGTTAAAATAACTTTTTCCATTTGGGATTCCCAGTATAAATGTGCATATCATTAACTGCAGGAGCTTCAGCACAGCACTGCAGCCACTGGAGATGCTTTGAGTTTTGTTCCTCCCCCAGACATGCCAATACACAGACAAATGTCATCATGAGTCATCTCAGGACGAATTTGGGTTGTGATATTTTGCATTCTCCTATGAATAGAAGGCATGTATTTTTGGGGGGTGATTCCACTGCCAAATGGGGGCTGCACCCAAACTGCAGAGCCCCTGAGCACTGCACAGCCCTTTGTGCTGTCAGCTGTGGCCACACCATGGTTTCATGGTGCAAACATGAGCCAATACAAACACGCTCCTCAATAAGCTGTTCTCCTTTGGAAAGTGTATGTTTTATTTTTTTTTTTAAACAGAGGAGAGTAATTACAAAATTATTTTCCAGTCTCACTGCACATCAGTTTGTGAACTCCCTTGGTTGTTGGTCTTTTTCTACTTTTTCTGCTGTTGAAAGCCTAATGCATTCCTCTGTTGGCATCTTGTGTCTACAGAAGAGTTATATGCTCACTCTTTTATGCAGATAATTAAGAAATTGAATAACCCTATGTACATAGAAAGGAGTTTCTAATGGTTCTCTTCCTGACTCAGACTAATCTGAACATGAAATTTTACTATAAACATTCTAATGCATGACTTAAGAATACTTATTTCTATAGCATAAATTACTTTCATAGGAATTGGAGCTGTAGCAATATCTAATCAACCTGGAGAACACTGCCTGTACATCCTGAGTGTTTTATTTAATAGATATATGTCCACATTCAGGGATGAAGTGAGTGTCTCGAGCAAATCATTTCAATTAATGTCGGTTTAAATCACAGTTCAAGAACATTATCCTCCAGGAAAAGTGAGACAGCATTCATTTAGATTATGTAATAAAGAATAACTGTGTGAAACATTTCAGGTAAAATGATAAGAATACGTATACTACCATCTTAAAATTATCCTTTGTTCTGATAATGCCAAATGTAGTGGGAGTTACTTATCTCAAATACCCACAAATAACATACCACAAATAATGTAGAAGCAGAAATTATTTCCCTGCATGGTAAGACAGTATGCCTGGCATGGTGAATATTGTTGTACAAGTAATTTTAAACCAAAATTATATTTTAGTTAGTATTCATTTTTCCACAAACAAAAAGTAATCCATACTAAGTCATTGTACATTGAAATTTACCTTGCAAGGTATGATATAATGCAAACCATGGGGAATACTTATTGTCTTGATTAGCAGAGTCCAACAACACAAGGATTCTGCAGTGGTCACTGCAATGCTTGATTTCCAAGCTCACATTTTTATTACATGATTATGTTTGAGGGAAATTAAAAGTCATGAAGGAGAAACTCAGTGAGGCTGAGTACTCCTTGCTCAATTTCCTTGTAGCTAATTTTTCTAAAGAACAAACAATTATATGACCAGAAGGCATGTTATAGCATTATTTCAAGCTGTCAAAATGTACAAAATGAAAAATGGCTAAATGCTGGATTTGGGCCCGTGGCATTTTTCTTTAGGGGACATACAAAACAAAATACAGGCCAATGGCAATAAAAACTTTGGTTTTCACTCCAAGCATGACTATTGCCAGATGAAACTAATGAACTCCATGTTTCTTAGTTCATTAAGCACCTTTCAGAAAGACTCCTGGTGGGAAAGATTGTGGGGAAGAAGACCTGCTTGATGCTATCCCTTTTCACTGTTGTTGGGAAAACTGGAACAAAGAGGGGCACAGGGAGATACAAGTATAAGAAAAAAAACAAAAGTGAAGCGGTTCTGCCCCCAGTGAGCAGAACTTTGAAAAGGCAGAGGGTAACAGTCTCAGCAGCAATTATCCCTGTCCCCACCATTCTGAGCCTTGCAGCTAATCAGACATGGATACTGCTGGGAGATTTTTGAAGATATCTTGATTTATTAAACCTCAAACCACTACCATAATACCTTAACACACGCTTCTTCCTTCATTTTTATACTTCATCAAAGGCAAAGGGGCTCTGTTCTTGGATTTCTCGTGACCATTTCATTGTGTTGTATATTTTTCTTTTCTACATTTATCTCTTTATATCCTAACTAACCAATAACAAGATTTATGTTTCACTTAAATGGGAAAATGGGATTATCCCCACCAGCTGAAGGCACAACTTCAAATTTCATTTTGCTATATGAGACACCCCCAGTCATGTAAACAGCTCCAATCTTATTCCAAAATATCTCCTGATCTGATTCAGCTGATCTGTAAATTCCTCATTCAAGGCTAAACAGTACTGCAATGAGGGGGAAAAATGTGATTTTTAGCCTATTTAGCCAGTGTGACCTGTCATAATTACAGATTTACTAGAGAAGAGTGACAGACGAGCTGTATCAGAGTCTGGGCAGCCTCACAGGTAGAAAGCACAGATGAGAGATAGACTGAAGTTTTCTATTCCATTTGAAGGGTTTGTAAGCCACATTAATTTATCTGTGATCAATTCCTTGTTTCTCTTAATTGTGCAATTATACCCTAAGAGTGTTTCCCTCTGTTATAGTCAAATATTTCTATGTGTTCATAGGTACAGATATCTTGATACCAAATTATTCTCCAGCCAGTTGTTATCTTCTGAGCTTCTGTGTCAGAAAACATAACTCAAACCTAGGTCTGGAAAGAATTGGAATAACTTAACCTGCTGTATTCATTTCTGCCTCAATTGAGGGGATTTTCTTTCGAGTCAGTACAACCAAACCAGCATACAGTGAATGCCCTTCTATATTTACTGGAAGGAATTTTTAATGTTATAAGTTATTTAGACTGTTGTGCTTCAGCTCCTATTCTTACCTTTGGTCACTGACTTTCTCTTTTTAATACCTGAGAAATATTTTAACCTTTATTATTATGTACCTTGTTGCTAATGTCAGAAATTAACAACCAATGACCATCTCCTGTGCCTGCTCAGAAAAGTGGGGGTTTGAGGCAGCACCTTACAGGAATTGCTGAGTGAGGAAACCTCTGTTCCTGGGTCCACAGCACCTTTGTAGGAGAGAGAATTACCTTTGCAACCTTTACAGATAGAATATTAGGTCTGCTTTTATATGACAGTATCAAGTGCATTTAACACTATTTCTGACAGCATGTCTTAATAAAACCTGTTCTCTGGATGCCATTAGTGACTTGGCATTTATCTGGACAGATAGTGATAATTTGCTCCAGCAAGCCAGAGTCTGTGTCAGCCTCAGCTCACTGTAATTGAATTGGAATAAAAACATGAAATCTAAATAAAAGTAGCACACTAAATCAAAAGAAAAATAAAGAAAGGATGCAAGTGTATAGTTGATATGAATTGTGGAAAATATTGTTTATATTGTTATTATGACAGGGTTTTTACCTCGAGTGCCTGTAGTATTCACTAGACTGGACAGAGGCAAATTTGCATTGTAATGTGATCATACTAAAAATAACAGAGCAATTTTATTGCATTTATTCAATAAAATATGTATTACAGCTTGGCTGAGGTTGCAATACACCAATAACTAAATGAAGCATGTGATAATATGCTATCATATCTAATCCTTAGAGAAGAAACTAATCTTTCCTTGGATGGGTTTTCTGCCTCGTGAAGAAGGAATTATTATTTAGGTTGCTGGCAATCTGTGTAGTTTCAGTGAAAATATGCTACAAGATCAGCCTTAGACTGTTCACCAGGTTGTAAAATCTCCATCCTGAGAGGTTTTCAGGACCCAGCTGGATAAAGCCCAGAGCAGCCTGGGCTGAACCCACAGCTGACCCTGCTTTGAGCAGGGATTGGCCTGGAGACCTCCTGAGATCCTTTCCAACCCACATTTTCCTGGGATCTTAAGATCCCATGACTCCCAGTAATTCAAAAACTGGAAAGAGGTAATAATGTACTTAATGAGGATTTCAAACGTAAAGTGGAAAGTCTTTGAGTCAATTAATGTAAACACTTATCTGTTCCCATCTCAGTGTTTTGAGAGTGGCCTGAAAGCATTGATGTTCCTCTTCTGGAAATTGTTATGTTTTAGCTTCTCTTTTGGGAACAGTTTTTTCTTATGACTGTAGAAAACTACTAATAGTTGTTAATCTTTGTGCAATATCATAACATATATTCTACTGTATTCCTACTGACCGTGTTTCCCCCAGCAAGATCAAATCAGAGCTGATCAAATGTTTTAAGGGCAGTTCAGCCTTTCCTTCCACTTTTTGTTAGACACTGTCTGCTGAGCATCTCTTTATTGAATAAAATTGATGTTCCCTCCAAATTCAATGTGAAATTCGACTATTAAATTTATCAGACAAAGCTGTAACTATATTTATGTTACTTTGGGTCAGGACCCTTTTTTCCTCGGGTTTTACATTTCTATCTTGTCCTGGGTGTACAGACCACCTTAATGTATTGCAAGTCTTTCCAAATAATCTATATTAGAAATTGGTCTTCCATTTGAGAGAGTATTTGTGGTATAGGAAATCTGGAATGATCTCAGTAACAGTTTACAGAATAAAAAAGTAACAGATAAGAATGTTGCAAGTCTAGAAATTAGAAGTTTCACATTTCAGCTGTGTTATTCTCCAAAATTATTTTAAAATATGCTTAAGATTAAAAGCTGTTTATTGGAAAAGGTAAAAGTTTATGGGCGTTATCGTCAATTGATTTACAAACTGCCATAGCAGTAGCCACTAAAAGTGAAATAACAGCTTTTTAATTAATGGCTTGACACACATGGAAGAACAAAGGATATTTTAAAAACTGTAGAGACTCAAATCAACTTGTAAAAATGGAACAATGATATATCAACCTGATGCATTGTTTAAATGTATAAGGAAATTATTTCAGATTCCAGATGCAGAATGAAAGCTCAGCATTGTGCTGATAAACTCAGCAGAGCTCTCCTGCTCCACTGAATAGGCCAAACTGTCCTTCCAGTCCTGGCTTTGTCCTTTGGCAAATTGTATTAAGTTCAGGTTTGGATTCACTGTAACACCAAGTGAAAAGATAAAAGAAAGCTTTAAAGAGCTGAGGAGTAATTGAGCTCCATTTGAAAGAGGAAGTAAGAAGAACATATGAGCTCTCCTGCTTTGTGGCATCCCATGGGAACTTCCTGCAGAGCAACTTTACGGCATATTGTACCACCAAGCCACCCTACATCTCTTTTATAGGAGAAATTGGGATCTTTTAAGTGAATAAAACAAATTAAGACAAAAGAAATTAGTCCTGACTTACAGCCTTGTCCTTTCTGTGCTTATCTCACCAGTCCATTGTGTTCTGGTTGAACAGTCTGGCTCCTGCATGATCACCAGGCTGAGCTTCCCAGGAAGTTGCCTTGCACTGCTCCTAAATCCACTGTGACAGGCTGCACCAGGAGACTGCACTGGCTGCACTGCTGGCTGATTTTAGTAGGTCAGGCGTCTCAGACAGATCAAAAGTCCATCCTAAGCTGCTGTACCAGCACACAGAACAGGGTGGGAGCAAGGAATGGCACAGGAGGGAATTTCTGCCTTTACATGTAGTTTTCATAAACTGAGTGATGGGCTGAGCAGCCTGGAGAGTCTTCTGTGAGTGACCTCTGTGAGAAAGTCATGAGAATCATGACCCAGAACAAGAATTTTCATCTTTAAGTGATCATTGTATATCCATTTTAAACATGACAGAGCACCCCATTTTTTGTTCAGAGTATAGATTTATTCTCTGCCCTGCACAAAAGGGTGGTCAGAAACATCAGTGGCATCAGAGCTGGCCTGTCTCCTTTGCCTTTTCACTGCAGATATGGCAAAGGTAAAGCTCTTGTTCTACAAGGATGACTGTCTAAAACATGAACCCAAATGGATCAAAACTGAAGGCAATGTTTGAACAAATATTCTCAGTCTGGAAACAGGGGGGTTTGATTGCAAAGCTTTTGATTTGTCACTGTGGTCACAACAGCGACAGAAAGAACGAGCTCCCACCAAAGACGTGGAACATGACTAAGATAAAACTACCGAGGTATTTTTGTCTGCATGTGTGTCTATGTGCATCTCTATTTCTTCACATTTTGCAGCACTCTGAAATGGTCTGACATGGAGAAAGAGCTTTCCTGAGCATCTGTGCTAAGTGAACGCTGTAAGAGAGGTTTCCCTAGCAACGCAAACCATATGTAATAGCTTAAAATAGCTTTCCTCCAACTCCTAGGATTTCTTAGTGGTTTGCTCACAATTTCCATTTAAATCAAGGTATATTTGCCCAGTTCAAAAAGGTTCTTCATTTTCTCAACTTCTATTAAAATGAACAGGCTTTGAAAATGCTCATTTCTTGCCAGAATGCTTCCCTTCCTCTTGACTTCTAATTTATCAGATAAACTGAAGCATGGCAAATGGTGACAGTGGCTGTCCACTTTCTCAGATGTATTGCCTTTGTTTGCTGTTCAAAACATCTTATTAGAAGTATATTGGTCTCTGTTTATTGTAAGGGGAAAGTTCTAGCAGACTTTGATTTTGGGATATCAGTATAATGAGAAGATAAACTGTGAAACTTTTTAATGTAATGAGTCAATCATAGTATGTATGACTTGCACTTTGCATTTGAGTAGCAGTTTGCAGGCAGATCTGGTTATTTGAAAGCCCTGCTCGGTTTTTATTGTGTGTGTAGGAAAATGTTCTCTTTTACATGAGTGAACTGTGATACCAAGAGGCTGAGTGATTTCTCTGAGTTAATATAAGAAACAGGCAACAAATCTGAGACATAACTCATAGATTGATTTGCAGATCCTAGTCATAAAATTGGAAATTTAGAAGTTGACTGAGACTGCTTTAATTTGATTAAAACAAATGTTAACATACAGGTAATATACAGACAGGAAATCCAGATTCTTTTCCCAAGGTTTTCATAATATATATAACAACTGAAGAAAGGACCAGGTCTCAGCCATTGCTTTCCTTTCCACTAAATATGTTTGTTTGGCCTAAATGGATTTTAGCTGAGAATGTCATGGACTGAACTTTTAATCCTGTAAAACACAACATGAGAATACAGTGCCTATTTCCTGACAAAACATTTTTGAACTGTAGTCATTTCGATGCTATATCATATATTTCAACCTCAAATGAAAGCATAATATTATTTTAAATATTTTTAGTTATCCTTCTTGTTCCCTATGAGCAGCAGACAGGTTTTAGGGAAATATCCTGACCTGTCACATAGGATGGAGACAGTTACCACAGTCAGGTCAAAGATGTTTTATGCTAAGAACTATTGGATGGGCAGAATTTTTCAAAAGACCCAGGCTCTATGGTCTTGTTCTATCTATTTTAATTTGGTTTGAATTCAGTTTTGGCTATTAAGCATTTGAAAAGGGAATGAAAGGGTGGCCTGGAGCAGGTTTGCTGTCAGAACAGGGTGGGAAGTTCCTGTGCTGGGGTTTCTGTTGACAGAGTCACTGTGGTGTAGTCTGACCAGAGGAGGAAATTTGGTTATAACTTTGTTTTAGAGACTCTTTTCTTTAAGTTTATTTCCTGTATTTGCCTTAAGCTCTTTCTATGAACCCCAGCAGTACTTCAGCTTCATTTTTTAATTCTTTTAGCCTGCACACCCACAGGTGTGCCATGAGCAAGCCACAGTCCTTATCCAATTGCCTGTATAGTCATGCTCTAAATATATTCGAGAATCATTTTATTCTAGCAGAATGAAAGGAGCTAAACCAAACTGCCCCAGTTTAATTGGGCTAATTTAGCTGTTTGAGTATAACAAACAAATCCCTTAATTTTTTAAACATGAAAGATTTTAGTTATGTTCCTGATTACAGTATTTCAAGGTAAACAATTCAGCCACAAAACCAGGGTGAAAATAAATAGTTCCTTTCTCTGCTCTCTGGCTAAAACTTTCAAACCAGGCAAACCCTCCAAACCCTCTCCCTCTTTTCCAAGAATGTTTGACCAACCATGCAATTTGTTGTTGATCTTGCAGTTGCATATGTTCAGTATGTCTGTAAGAACTGCTCTGCATCAGGCACATGTGTTTAATCATCTCCTTAACTTTTTCTGGAGACATTAAGAAGTGATTTTAAGAACAGTAATAGCCCTTTAAAAAGTAATTTAACAGCTGTCTTTGAGGAGGGCAAGCTCTATGGAGTGAAAATGAGAAGATAATTGAATCATAAAAAAAATTGGTTTGAAATGACTAGAATTGTCCTAGTTTCTTAAATTGCTATTAAATGGTATTTTTTTCTCTTGCCTGTAATAATTCATCTTTGAAAGCCAGGCATGTTAAATGTAGGCCTGTAAAATATTGTATGTTTCTAGTAATTCAGATAATTTCTCATTGTAAACTTCTTGGTGGGTGGACAGGGTTAGACTTTATGACATTCAGAGGCCCATTTCAGCTTACATTTTCCTATGTAGCTATGAAAAAAAATATTTTGACGAAATATCCACTCCTTCCACAAGGTGAATATAAATTTTATTTCAAAATACAATTCTACTCTTTCCTTTCATCTTTAATAATTATTTCAACCCACTTTAATATCCCATATATTTTGCTTTTTCAAGTTCTTCAGAAGATGTCATAATAGAAGGCCAGAGGAGGAATGAAATCTCATGAGGATGCCTTCAAGACATACTGATTCCAATTTCTTGTGTGAGGTCACAGCATTTGTTTAGTCAGAATTAATTAATTGGTCACTGCTCATTGTGTTCACACTTGGCCTCAAAAGGCCTGTTTCTCCTTGTGAATGGTGGAAAATGGTGGACTGCTGGAAAAAAAAGGGGATTCTCCTCTTAGATTTTAATCCTGCATCATATACCACTCACTATAACTTAGCAAACAATAGATACCAAATTTTCTTAATTGCACTCACCTACCATATTTCATCCAGTTGTGAGTGAATTTCTGTAAAACGCTGTTAAAATCCAGCTTAGTGTCCTTCAGCACCTCCCATGCCACCCGTGCCTTTGCTCAGTTCCTGAGCACAAGCAGAGGAATCTGTGGCACTCGGGTGCAGCATCCCAGTGATGCCAGAGGGGGTTCAGCACCCCCAGTGCCTGGGCTGTCACCCCCACCCCGCAGCACATGGGGCTCCCAGCACCCCAAAGCACCGAGAGGCTGTTGCCCTGAGTTTTGCAGTTCTGATGTTTTCATTCTTTTGTAACTGGCTCTCACACATCCTCTGTAAACATAGCCATGTTATTGTGACGATAACTTATTATTTACATTCCTTTCTCCTGGGCACAGAAGTTTGATGGACGTTTCCTTTGCCCAGTGTGATTGAGGGGTGGCAAAGCTGCTCCTCCAATCCACTATGATTTCTAAGACACAGATATAATAAAGATGGGTGGGGTCCCCCTGCAGTTCTTCCTTTGCCCTTAACAGGTGTCAGTCTCCTTCTTTCGTGTCGTTATTGAGACAAGAGGCCACTGAGCTGCTCAAGCTGCACTTCTGAGTCCTCTCAGATCAACTACCCCACCTTCAATAGGCCCATTTCAAATTCAGATTTTAACCTTTAGCTAAAGATCATCGTTAGAAGACAATTAGTTCTTGCTTGTCCCTGAGGTAGCAGAGAGGCATTTTGGTCATCCACAGCAGACTTGCATAAAATCGTCTTTTGAAAATATACTGCTGGAATAGACATTAAATTGTTATAAATACTAAAGATACTGCAAAATTCTCCACCAGACATAAACATAATTTTTTTCTAGTTGTTACTTCTTGCCAAATTATACAGTGTGAAATTAATATAATTATTATTTCTAAGCTCTTAGAAAGAAAAAAGATTACAGTCAGCAAGAATTTGCCAAGAATAACATCAAAGTAAACTGAAGTTAACTGCCTCATTAATAGGTTTTACTAGATATTATGGAGAACAGAAAAGAAGTAGTTGTCATTTATATCTTGAACATGAGAGTATTATTTGACAGTGTCTCATATCAGATTGTGCTGAGTTCAACCTCAAGGACTTTTTGGAATAAATCATTATGGAACAAACGTGAACCTGGTTTGAAATTATGCTATTAACGTAATTATCAAGGATTCATTGATAAATAAGAAGGTAAATTAAACTGGGTTCCTAAGGAACTTAGCACTGAAGTTCCTCTATAACTTCTCATAAATTTTCTAAATTACTTGAAGGAAGGAAGAAATAAAGAGAAATCTTTGATATTATATATTACAATTGAAGATCGCGACTGAAAAATTGGAGATCATGAGCTGAAAAAAGCTGCAAGTATGGTGGGGTATAGAATCAAAACTGAATATTACATCAGTAAATCAGGGTTATTAAATAGCATCAGAATTGAATTTTAACTCAGCCAGTTGGAAACATTATCTGATAAACAGAAGATGGAATTTATTTGTGCAAAGTACTGGTTTTAGGAACAAATAACTGCAAAAATGTCCAGATGGTTTGGGAACATGTCTCTGGTACAGGGACAGGAGTTTCACATGAATCACAAGCCAGGCATGAGCAACAGCACCATGATGTTGATAGAAGAAAAATAACTACTGGGGGTATTGAAACAGATTTTTAGTCAGAATGACACATGAATAATCCAGTTCTACACCAGAACTGCCAAACTCCAACAGGAACACGTCCAGGTCTGACCACAGAGCTGAGTACAGACAGCCCTGCTGGAGACGGGCAGGACAGCAGTGACAATATCAGAACTGTCAGGCAAAGAGTTCTGAGGCAACACTGCAAGAATTGCAGCTCTTTAGACTTACAGCAATTTTCAAACATAAACAAAGGGTGTAAAGAAGAAAAGTGTGGCAATAAGTGGAACAATATTCTACCTGTACCCATCAGGGAAAGATCAAGGCAATAATGAGCTTGAATGGTACTGTAGATAACCAAAGAAGCACCTAAATATAGTTGGTCCAACTTTCTGACAGAAGAATTTACATGCTGTCTGACTAGATGTCCAGCATTCTTTATTATGCTTCTAAAACTTTTATTTGTTAAAGATAAGAGTTTTTGAAAGTTTTTTTCAAAATGCTGGAGGTTTGGTGAAAATAAACCTGGAGTAGTTTTGTTTTAAAAATAAAGGCTGCTGTTACGTGAGAAAAGGAATCATAATTTCTAAGCTTTTTCCTTAGGTATCAGAGATGGTTCATGGAACTGAATTCTTACCCTTATGGGGAAGTAATGTTGTGATGCCCCACTCTGAATGCAGCCCTTTATCATTTTCTCTGCACAGGGTACACCACAGTCCATTTACCTGTGCCTTGGGGTCCATTCTCAGTTATTCCCATTCTTCTGTGGTAGGACTGTTCATTTGGAGAGCCAGAACTTTACTCCTAGTGCCAAAAGCCCTCTCAGTCTGGTTTGGCCCTTGGTTTTACAGAGTAACTCTTATGTTCTATTTTCACCAGGAAAATTATCACCTGTTTTCTATTCTCTTTTCTTTATTTCGCACTGGAATGTGAGCCAAGACTGTCATCTGCTACTGGAGTTGAAAACAGAACTCAAGGGAAAACCCTCACATAGGAGAAAACCTCTGAAATAGTCATATACACGTGTGTGTTTATGTCTGTCAGAGACAGTGAGGAAAATAGTCTGATAGTTATTTCCATATGGCTGACAAAACCTAAAAAAAAATGACTTTTTAAGTCTTAAGATGAACTATTAAAATAGCTGTACATCAAAAATAGTCACCACAGAGAAGAATTGCCTTTGGGAGGATACTCCTCCCAAGTAGCTGTTTCCATGTGCATCAACACTGAATGCTTGGATTATAACATCAAAAGATTCTATTAAAATTAATTAGAAGTATATTTTGTCTCATATGGGAAATTAGAAAACATGTATCTTTAGCAAAACCAGCGTTTGTCCCAAACCAGAGTTTGTCAGCAATTTTTCAGCCACATAATTAGGAAAAAAAAAACAAAAAAGGAGAAAAATTATGAATGGATGCTACATTTACTGTTGAAATCTAAATGCCTTTGGGCAAGTAGGAAATACTTCACCAGCACAGAGGGTCTGCAATAGTACACAGAATCATAAAGCTGGCAGGCATGCAGAAGTGCATGTAGTAATGTGGCATAATGTTCATAAATTCTGGGCACAGGGCTCTCATGGAGAGGCAAGGCCTGTGAGTCCAGACGTTATCAATGGAAATAATTTCAGTCATTCAATATCACAATTCTTGTTAGGAGGCTTCAGTGCTTTGTCAGTCTGTGTGTGCACACGTGTGTTCATGTGCTGCACACAAGAGCAAAGTTTCTGTTGACTGTCAAACAAAATCTAACAATCAAATCCTCCCAGTTTGTGCTGATGTCTCTGGACCACTGCCAGATCACTTTCTTTGAAAGAAATGGAAAAGCTTCCCTGACAGAGAAGCCTGAACCTCAAAGGATTCCAGACAGGGTAGATCAGAGAGGGTCCTGAACAGCTCACGTGCACATTCCCCTCAGCCCTGCCTGCTGAACCAGAAACAATCCACAGGTTATTGCCCATGGGTTCTTTCAGAGCTCAGTTCAGCTCCTTCTTTAAGCCAAACCTGAAATCTTTGAAAGTGTTTGCTCTTCTTCGGCAGGGCCATATTCTGCAGGTTTAGCTTTCTGACCATCCCAATACTACCAGAAAATATAATAATGGGAAATATACAAATAACCAAAATGACTTGGTACGTATTCAGACTTTAAGTAGTTTCCACTCATGAAGAGGTTTCCACTCATGAAGAGGTTTCACTCATTAAGAGGTCCCAATCCTCATTCAAGGAGCAGATTGGTGAGAATCAGATTAGGTCAGTAAATATATGTTGTCCACTGTTCATCTTTTTGCCAAACTATAGATACAACTTCCATAAGGATCTTACAGCAGGACAAGGCCCATTATTTTAGATGCTTCTAGAAGGCTGTTTGGTACCTGCTGCGCAGGATCCTTGAGCAGCACTGGACCACAGGGTCCCCTGGAATACTGGGAGTCTTTCCCTACCCTTGTGCCAATAAGCCATTTATTTACAGCCTAGATTGTATTTCTTGCTCACATATTAACTGGCTATTGCCAGGACAAAACTAACGAGTTTTAGGCACTTAAGCCTCATTTACTTTGTCACTTGCCTTGGGATATTATTACAGAGCAAGCCTATGGGTCAGAAGAATTTCTTTAAGTATTGCACTCTTTGATTTGCAGTCAGGAATACCAAAATGGATTGGAGAACGCAGAAATAAGTGCTTTGATGATCATGTATGCAGACTGGAACTGTTACGTAGAACTTTATTATCTACCTTTTCTCCTTGATCAACAGCCCTTATTTCATCAAACCCCAGGGTGCTATCTCTCTATCACTGGAAGCATTAAGTCCTGAGGTTTCTAGAGAAAGACAGTTCAAATTTTTTTGAAGAAATTCAGAGCACTGGTTTTATGTTTCCAAAGTTTTTCAGAGGAAGCATGAAGCTCTTAGTAGAAATTGCTTTCATGTTTTGCTCAGGGTAGAGGCATTGGCTAGAATTTCTCTCCTTTTCTACTATTTTTGGTACCCATGCGACACTTAGCAGTGTGCTGCTTTAGATCCACCTAAAAATGGGATTTCTCCAGGCAGATGTGAACCCACTGCGCAGAGACAGCTGCTTTGGAGGTGCAGTGCTTTTATGGCATCAAAGGCAAATTTGCCTTTGGTGTCAGGTCTGGATTTGGCTGCAAAACCTGTACAGCTCCTTCTGTGGTGGTTTTGGCAGTGTGAGAACATGGACTCAGGGAATCCTGGAAACTCAGATGTCTTAATTACCAGCAGAGCCCACTGATTACCATTGATTGGGACTATATGGAACTTCTGCAGAAAAAGGAGATCTGAAATTATTTAAAAGGAAGATTTCAAAGGTATAAGATGAGACATTGTTCTGAGAAGATAGAAATATACCCAGATATAGATATCCAAAAATAAAATAAATATATCCAGAAATATATCCTAGGTATAGATAGATGTATATATACTGCTCCTTCTCTGTATTTATTCTCAGTATTCCATTTCTACCCAGCCAATTAGTGTATTAATTAATCTGTGGCCTGTGTTGGATGCTATAGAGGAAGAGAACAGTGTTTTACTTAATGATTTCTGTTGGTAAATATTTAAGAAATTGGAGCTACATTAAGGTGTCTTTAACAGTCAGTTTTATTTTCTTGAACCAAATTTTAATTATAGAGAAACTCATAGTCATGAATCACTCTCTAAACAATTTCTTACCAATTCAGTTTTTTAAGGTGTATGTTAAGACAGATTTTAACCTACAACATGCATGGAAAGCTTTTACTGAAATCTTAAAAAGAAATCCACTTATTTGAAAATATATAATATATGCATTCCCCAAACTCTCCTAAAAGTTGCAAATTTAAACAACTCAAGAACAGAACTTAAGTTTGACTGAATATGAAGGCACAAAACTTCAGGAGGTCTTAGCAGAAACTTTATATATAGCTGGAGAGAATGTCACATCTTATTTTAGAAGGCAGTGGCTTATTACCTCCCAAAGTGAACTGATTAGGCTTTTTTACTTCCTTCTTTTCCTGATATTGAATCTTATTCTGATTAATAAGTGTTCCTTATTTTTCTTCAAATTAAATTGACTTTCTTTCTCAGGCATGGATAAAGTTACCCTTTTTTTAAAGAAATTCGTACTATCATTTGGAATGTTGTACTAAGGGGATGCTGCTTACAAATTCCAAACCAATGTCCTTGTAAACACACAGAACTCCCACAGTCCTTCCTCACTGTTTTTATTCTGTAATGATTTTATCTGGTACTTATTGACTACTAGGACTGTTTTCCAAGTGACGTTTGGGAATCCAGTTTTTTCTGTTCAGTCTGCAGATGTTCCCCACAGCAGATGCACAACTTGAAAAATAATAACTGCTAAAAATATGCAAGCTGTCAGCTTGGCTTTTACTGAAACAACTATAACTTCAAGTGAGATAAATTTGTATTTAAATGCAATGTAAGAAATTTAAATTATTCCAAAGACTGATGGTAATCTCATCAAATGGTGCAAATAATTTTATCATTAATGCTTTATTTGAGTCCAAGATGGGGTAGAGGTGGAGTAAAAATGATGCTGTATAAGTTAAAAATACTGACATCAGTTTTGGAAGAGAAATCAAAAAAATGCTTAATCAAATATCTGGTGTTAATGTTGTATTCTCTTATTCATAACTTAAAAATAGCCCTTCCTTTGTGCTTGCACCTTTAAGGTCTCATAGCTGTAATGTTTTTTCACCTGACCTTGCAGAAAATATTTGTCTTGGAATACTAAATAAGCTGGGAAAGTACTGGTATTTCAAACCAACCTTTAAAAAAGCAAATAATGATGCTTCCTTTCCACTTAGTTCAAGGTTAATTTTACTTGTCAGGGAGAGAGTAAAATAAAAGGAGTCAGAAATTTGAGAGATCAATGGCAACCACAAGCCTGTACACCTCCAGCAGCTCCCATTTGTCAAAGTTGCACCCATTGATAAAGTCAGAATGAGGACAGTATTTCAGGAGGCTCCTTTTTTTCATTGCACTCACACAGAATAAATCAAGAGAAAAAATTAATATGCTGTGAATGTTAATAGGGAAGATTTGACAAACTGGCAGATTTTATGTGTATGGAAGAGTTATGGAATGATGTACCTTAAGCAAAGATCAAAATGTCATGACAGTGTTTCTGTTCATTTTTCTGATGTGCAAGTGTTCCTTTCCATATGAGTGTGGGTGTGCACATATATAAAGTGAGATTAATGCAGTAAGGAACTCTGGCTAAACACAAAGACAGTTTTAGGGAATAACTTGGAAACAAGTCTGTCTTTCCAAGTGCAGACTTTAAAACTCCTACCTCTCTGCAGATTCATCTGCATTTTCTTCCGTGATCATCTGCAGCTCCTGTGTGGTTTTACTTGAATCTTCTTTGACAGAGTTTTCCTCCGTGCTGGTTTTGGGGATATCCTCGCTTGCTCGCAGCTGCTCTATGAGGTTCTGCTGATGCCAGGTTTGGATGGAGCGGTGATGCACCGGGGTTGGCCCTGGCACGGGGGCCAGGATGTTGTGGTGGACGGGACTGCTGGTTTTCTTCAGCCCATTTCTGTCCCGAGAGTGGCTCTTCAGCCGGTTCTGCACCGGAGTCCCTCTGTGCTCGTATCCTTCCTGCTGGTGGCAGCCCCCGGTGCCGGCCGAGCCCTGCGAGGGGTGACTGAACCACCGCCAGCGGAGCCTCAGGATCTGCTTCACATCAAACTCTTTCTTTCCAGATACTGACATTTTTTTTTTTCAGGAAAAAAAAAAAAAAAAAAAGACAAAAGCTTATTCTTTCAGGAAGGAAATGGATTCTTTGTTATCTCTTCTGTTTCAACTCCTCTTCTTAAGAAAAGGCAACAAAAGAACAAATGCCGGTAGCGCTCTCCCTCTCTCTCCTGATTAATACACTGCGAGCTCTCGCAGCCGATGCTAAGCTGCTGTTAACTGTATAGGTGGGAATCCATACTGACAGGATGATGAGGTCAGACCTTAAACAAGTAAATCAGCTTAGCACAGGAAAGCAGCAACCATAACACTCCCCAGCTGCCAGGCTTACACCCTCACAGCACTACAGCGGCTCCCCATATATAACCCAGCCTCACATGATCCTCAGGGAGCCGGAGCTGCAACTTAAGATGCAGGGAAGCACACACAAATAAAGTGACAAGATTTTCTATCTATCTCACGGCATTTTCCATCAAGCCTGCTAATTAGCAACGCTGCGTTTCACAGGGGATTGAGAGAGATTTCTTTCAGGCAGGTTTTTGGTAGGAATTCACTGTGAAACTCTCCTGCAGCTCCCCCGTTTCCTTAAGGGTTTGCATTTGTTTATCTTGCTGTGCAAAATTCCTGCAAATGGCCTCAGTGTGGTAGCACTTACCTAAAGGAGAGGCAGCGTTTGAATACATGGTGCAGCACTGGATGTATTTTCTCAGCTACAGATAGATTTCTCAATATAATTGCAGGGCTATGAGAAGAGAGGGAGGGAGCTCAGGAAAATCAGAGATGTGCTCCCTGAATGTATCTGTGGAAAACACAGTTTCCTGGCTAAGTGCCTGTGTAAACACCCTTTCCCATCCTGCTCTTAATTTCTCACGGACTATGAAATGCTTCTGGGTTTGGGTTTTTTTTGAAAACACCTTTATTTTCTTTCTTTTGATAATGTTCACTGTGACTTGTTTTCAGCACATTTAATAGAGGATATGTATTCATTCCCATCCCTTGGTTACTAGGCAGGGCTGTGAGAACTGTTCCCTGTGTGGTTTGAAATAATGTACACAGAATGTTTTCATGTGCAAATTTAAAATAAATGAATGCACTGGATTTTTTTTTTTTTTAAGTTATATTCCCCCAGGTTGGCTACTGATAATCTCTCCAACTGTAAGCAGTGTGCAGAAATAGGAAAAGTTGTAAGAGTCACTAGAAAAAGAGGTACCACAAAGTCAGTAGAACAGGATTCAGACCTAAAGGAGGGTAACCCTCTCCTACACATCTTCTTACATCTCCTCTCAGACCTTCTGACATTAATTTCCTTTTTCTCTTTGCTGTGAATTTGTCTTCTGTTTTTACCTAAATTCTATGATGGGACGTTAAACCTTCAAACAATAAAATTTGCTTTTTTTTTTTCCTTTTTTTTGGCTGCAAATAATACAAGCAAAAAAATGTGAAGTAGAGCTTAAAAAAAAAAAAAAGCCAAATGAGAGGATAGGACTAAGGAATCATCAGCTTTTATGCTGGGCTCTGCAGCTCCTGTCCAGTTCATGGTGTTCAGGCAAAAGATGTTCAGCATCAGTACTGGATGCATGTGAGAGAAATTGCAGGATGGGTGAAGAACAGTAAAATAATTGAAATATATTTTACTATCTAGATACATAGAGGAAGACTTTGGACATAAGAAAACCTGTGTGAAGGAGTTGGCCATAAAAGGCAGAAAGGAAGAAACAGAGGGAAGATTTGACAGACGTAACCAATGCATATTTGTTGCTATAGAGAACATTGAGGCTGAGCTGTTGCAATTAAATGTACATTAACAAGGCTTCCTTTCATCTGTTCTAGGAATAGATAGAAGCTAGAAAACTTATTCAACCTCTCGTAAGTCATAAGAATAAGGTGTATAAAGGCCTGTTCGTGCATTTAATAGGGGGTTCTGATTTAAGCTTGTTGAGAATATGAGCTAATAAAGAAGCTGCTACCAAACCTCAGGGATATTAAAGAATTTATAGAGACTGAGTGGATCAGTGCAAAGGCTGGGCATTGAGAAGGAGAGATTACAGTATATGCAGAAGTCACTGTAAGACATTTTCTCACTTTAATGATGACCTTTTACAACAGTCTAAAACTTTCTGGAGACACAAGTGTTCCAGGTATTTTTCTTGCATTACAGCTATATAATATTCAATGTACTCTTTCTTGACTTTTCAATTTCAGCCTAGACACTTACAGATGTTATTCTTTTCAATTCCATACAAGTAATGAGACTTTGTAGTATCTATAGATATATTCCTCAGGATTGCCTACATGGCAATCTGACACCTATTTCAGGGAGGGAGTCTCTATATACCAAGTTAATGAAATAATTTATGATGAAATCTTGTAGAGGTGGACAGGGACCATGGTTTCTCACTACCATTTAATCAGGTCATTGAGCTATCTCAGCAGCTCTGTCAGCTCCTCTTAGCAACAGCTCTGATACGTTTAATCCATATTTTTTACCATGTCACAGAGCTTCTGTCAGTTTCCTTCCCTTAAATCC
Source organism: Climacteris rufus (assembly GCA_013398175.1). NCBI lineage: Eukaryota > Metazoa > Chordata > Aves > Passeriformes > Climacteridae > Climacteris > Climacteris rufus. The sequence goes on from VZRZ01001998.1 coordinate 3,296,083, forward strand.
CTTTTGCAGAAGTCATCCTTTATTCTGAGATATCATCAAAAACATATTCCTTGAATGTTACTGGGGAATGTACAAACAGCACTTCTGCTTGTGAATTACTCCTATTCCTGCTAACTCAGTATATGTTTTAACAGATGTTGTGTACGTAGCTAAAATTAAAATAGTAAAACTGGACATTTGCTGAAGAGACTGTCTTGCTCAAAAAGTCAGCTTGAGTCAGCACAGAATATGTTTCAGGTAGGGCATAAGGAAATTATTTTTCACACAGCTTCTTACTGTTCTGGCTAAAATGTCAATGTGCTGTACTAGGACAATATAAATGGTCTGATAATCCAGAACTTCAGGTCTGAAATCATTAGCAGTGGTTATGTGGCATATATATGTATAAACCTGGTGCAGCTTTATGCTTTGTGTACCTGCTTTTAATCCTTGAGATCTATCTTCTGGTGAGAAAATGAGTCCCTCTAACCTGACTGCAATGTTTACTTCTGGGCAATTTCTTTCTAAACCTCTCACATACTTTTAGATGTATCTCTGATTGGGTTCAAGCTTCTAACTATGAAAAGAGATAAGTATTTTTCTGTTATTACTATTCCCAATACCTTTGATCTCATTTGGATGAATAACCACATAACAGCACTATTTTCTCCCCTCACAGTTGGAAATCTCCAAAGAACAGGATTTTCTAGGACTACAGCAAGTCTGGCCAGGGCCACCAAGAGGGTCAGGCAGCTGGAGCATATGATGGATGAGGGGAGGCAGGTACAGTAGGATTTGTTCAACCTCATGAAGAAAAGGCTCAGGGGCATTTTGGTGCTGCCTCCAGGTACCTGATGGGAGAGCAGAGCCGACAGAATCAGGCTGTTCTAGAGGAGCCACTGACAGGACTGGGGGAAACAGGCACGTGTTGAGATGGAAGAAAAGCTTTCTGCTTGTGAGGGTGATCAGGCAGGTGGGAGGAGGTTGCCAAGAGGGGCATCTCCTTCCTCAGAAAAAGTGGGATCCACTGAGGGTGGGGAGGACCTGGCACAGGGTGCCCAGAGAAGCTGTGGCTGCCCCATCCCTGGAAGTGTCCAAGGCCAGGTTGGATGGGGTTTGGAACAGCCTGGGATAGTGGAAGGTGTCCCTGCCCACAGGGGGTGGAAGGAGATGGACTTTGAGGTCCCTTCCCATTCAAACTAGTCTGGGAATCTGTGATTCCAGGTGGACTTGGTCCTGTGTAATTGCTCTGACTGGATTTGCTCTGAGTAGAAAGTCAGACTAGATGAGCTCCAGACCTCCTCCCAACCTCCACAGTTCTTCTGTGGCTGTGTGACATGCCAGGGGCTCTTTGATATGTTTATCTCATGGCTATGGTAAAGCCAAGCCAAATCCATGTGGTTGTCAGCTGTGAAAAACAAACACATCTCTAGAAATCTCTACTCCAGTCCGGCAGCAAAGCATCACTGCCTGCAGGGGTGGAGGGTTGCCAACTGCTCATCCCAGAGGAGGCTTGCTGGTAGCTGGAGGAAAAAGAAGTCTTTATTCTCAGGAAACTCCCCATTTGATTCAATGCATACAAGATTTGGAGAAAGATCTTTGCTCCCACTAGGAAAATGCATGAAATATGATGGTAGACTGGCACCCAGCAGGAAACTGGGAATAATTTTAAAAGCTCTGTGTAAACATGTTGAACTTGCAGATAATTTGAATGATATCTATTAAAAGTAAGGGTCTAAATAGATTTTTATAATCATTTTAAGATTACATGTGTAAATACCTAATGCACCGTTTGATTTAGCAAATTATAAAAAGTACTTTCGTCATAAACTACGCACAAAAAGAAATTGAGAATTTTGTCACAAATCATCTTTTAAATAGGCTTCAAAAATGACTTACAGCTACAGCTGCCTCCCAAGTCCTTCTACCACCAAAACACCCAAGAGAAAGGAGTTTTGTAATGCATTTCTAAATGTCTGGATTTTCTAGGTAATAACTTAGTAATTTCTTTCTTTGATTATTCAAGCAAGTGGAATATATTCATGCAGTTATGTAATGTTTATTCTCTTCTCAACAAAGACACAGAAATTTCATATTTTTTCCTTTTTCTCTTTGCTCTGAGCTGGTAGTACAGTGCATGTATGGAAAGCCTATTACAAAAATCTCTCTCTGTTCCAACAAGTGTAGGAAAAATAATAAAAAGAGGAATCATCCACCTTTCTTACAGAATAATTACAGAAAAAGACCACTTGTGGAGTCTGAAGCCAGGAGTATTGCAAGGGCTAGGTTATTTGCAAGAGCTGATAAAATAGATCTTTGCTGGATATGAGACAGACAATAAAAAAAAAATATTTTTTATTAAAGTCAATATAACTTTGGACCAGAGTTCCTCAATTCCAGGTAACTGACTCAAATTGGAAAAATTTGCATATGCTGAATGAGACAACCAAAAAGCAAAAGAAGTACAGAGAGTGAAGAATGTTTTCTCACATTTTTGAAGACATTTGGTGTCTGTTATATTATGGTTTCTAGAAAGTCAAGTTAATTACTTGTATCAGCATTGTTTACTCTACAGTGTTTGCATTGGAGGAAAACAGCACAATAACATTTACATATGCACAGATTGTTGATAACTAAATCCAGTCCTATGTACAAAACTGTTCACTCTGCACCCAAACACTGTTCCACAAGGTCTTCACAGTTTGTGTACTCAGCCTGTGGACCTCCACTGCAGATCAGGCCAGACACAGAGAACAAGAAGTTGAATATTTTTATTACCCTGTTTTGAAAATAATGCTAAAAAGAGCTCCCATTAGTCCATCCTTTGTGAAAGAGATATGCCAGGAAACATCTGCATAGCACAGCAGCAGCGTTACAGGAGTCAAAGTTAAATGGAAGGGAACAGGACAAAAACAAAAACAAAGAGTTATATTTAAAATCCACAGGAAAGCTGAACTTTCTTTTAAAAGAAAATTTTGAATTCCACAAACACAAATCAATGTAAGACAATCGGTGACTTCACATATTCCCTACTAAAGGAGTCAGGAGAGATGATCCACTTCAGGGAAAGTGTTGACACATTTAAATGCAGTTGCCTCCTCAAATAACTGGGAACTGTCCTACAGATTGCAACCCACCTACAAAGCTGTATGCCAAAATTGGAAAAAAATCACAGGATTTCTACAAGATCCAAGGAAAAAGAATGTGAGGCATGAGCCTGGTATAAGTAAGTCTGATTAAGATCTTAATAAAAAGGACAAAAGTTGCTACCCTGAAAACAAAACCAGAATATTGGAGTGAAATAAGAAATAGCAAATATCCACTTTACAGCCAGCTGGGAAGGATCTCCCATGGACAAGGGCTTGAAAGTGATGGCACTTATGCAGCAAAAATAAGCTCAAACACATGACTCAAAACACCTGTCACAGATCAAGAACAAGATATAAAGAAATGGAAAAAATGTGGATTGATGCAAAGAAGTACAAAAATAATTTGTACTGATTTTTATTATATTTAGTAAAATTAGAATTATTTTCCTTTTTTTTTTTTTTCAAACTGCTGTTCTCAAGAAAAGCCAGTTGTTCCATTAATTATTTTGCTGCCTACTGGACCAGTTGACCCTCCAACCCCCTCCCTTCTGCGATTCCCACCCTGTCCAGCAGGAAGGAGGAGATGGAGCTGTGATCCTGCTGGCAGTGTGCAGCATCCATCCTTTCCCCCTGCAGGCACAGGGGACAGCTGTGCCAGCCTTTGTGCTGAAGCAGGGACTGTTCCAACCCTGCCATCTGCAAGGAGGCTTTGGAACCAGCTCTCCTGGGTACTTTTCTTCAGCCCCTTCCCTGGATATTTAGGAAGCCTGCAGGATTCCTTGATGAATCACACACATAAAAACATAGAATTTTTATCATGAGAAATTATGTGGAACTGCTGCTCTTACAGAAAATCTGCCCCTTATGAACAGCAACAGCCCCAGCTCTCAAGAAGAATTAGCAGAGCTAGAACAAGGCAATCTGTAATTTTGCATGAATTATATGTAGAGTAGAAAACTAATAGGTGCATTTTTGCTTTCTGAAAGCCCATTTCTTCCAAGTGTGTTACCTAAAGTAACCTTAAATATACTCAAAATGGAAACATTCTTACAAACTTTCCAATGAGAAATTTCAAACTTGATAATTATTTTCTTTTGAGGCATAGAATGATATCTCTTTTCCCTTATTAACTCTGAGTAGCACAAGAATGTCACACCTCCCAGTGCAAAGTTCCATCCTAATGTGTCTACTGGTGAGTCAGAAAGGGCCTGTTGGGTTTTGGTTTATTGCGATTTTTTTAAGGTTGTTTATTTGCTTTTTCTTGATGTATCTTACTAGTTCAGGTACTCCAGAACAAGTTATTTTCATTCTTCTCTCTCTAGTCCTTTATTATCTTTTGCAAGAGTATTTTCCATTGGGTTTGAAGAAAAGTAAGCCCTTTTACTTTGAGAAAACTGATCTGAGCATGCATGAACACTCGTTCTTGTTAGTCCCTCATTGCAATAACCTCCAACCCCAGGTTGGCAGCTGTGATCTAAACAGAGATTGTCTTCATTACTGCTCATGTGAAATGCTGTTTCTCAGTAAAAAGCCCAAAATATACTGACCAAGGAATTGGACATTTTGCTATGTACTTTGCAATACAAGTTGTTGTATGTTTTAATTTGAATGCCATTCTCCTTTCTCATAACAGGTATGAGGTCGGAGAAGGTCACTCAAAGTTTTATCTCATTTTGTCTTGAAAATCTCTAGGATACTAGAGATATTAGAGATATTAGAACATCTCTGAGAAACCTGTTCCATTTCTTGACTGTCCCAATAGGAAAAACACTTTTCTTATAAATGGTCTGAACCCCCCTTGTTTTGATTCCTGCCAGTGCCTGGTATTTTTTCTCATCCTGCCATGCTGTGTGAAAAGCATAGCTCCATCTTCTTGGTGACCTTCCTGTAGACACAAGGAATTGTCCCTTTTCAGGCTGAACCAGCTCTGTTCCCTCAGACTTTACTCTTTGGGCAAGTGTTTGATCTCTTAACCACTGTGGGAACCCTCTGTGAACTCACTTCACTTTATCAAAAATTTTCTTGTGCTGTTGGTGCAGGGCTGTGCAACTTAGGCAGTATTTACGTGTTGAGTTAAAGGTGACTGCTGCTTACCCAGTAAGAATCAGTAACTTACCCAGCAACTACTAGCAAGTAGTAGAATAGCAGATGAAACTTGCATTTATTACATGCAACCTCTGTAACAAACAAGCATCAATTTGTAGCATATGATGCCAAACATTCCATAACTGTGAAAGGATCATGATAGTTACGGTCTTGTAGAAAATACTTGAATTTTCTGCATATTCAGTGATAATAATAAACCCTATTTAACCACCAATTATTATCATTGGATATGAAAGAGTATGGAAAGGAGCTGGCATACCCTCAACAAAGCCCTGTATTTAGATTTGACACTTGTCGGTACAGGTCTGTATCACGTGCCATCTCAAAGCCTTGACTGAAAAAAGACTTATGCCCAAGGTCAGCCTTCTCTGGGAAGTTTTTTAATGTGACTCTTGTTCATTGTCTCTTAAAAAGTAATAAATGGCACCTTTGATTGCAAGAGATGGGAATCCTTGAGGCACTTGTATTTCTGTGCTTTGTAGAATGTAATGGTTCTTAGAAGTATTGGCTTTTAATCCCCCAAATGTGTTCTGAGGCTCATGGAAAGTGCTGTATGTCAATAAAGCCCTTTTAGAATGTGTGGTCCTGCATCTCCCCTGACTCCCTGACATCATGGGTTGGAGAGTTCTTCGATTATTCCTGGGAAAATGACCAGCCTGGGGCAGGTGTTGGAGAGATTTGAGTCAATTGTTTCATGTTTTTCTCCTTAATGAGTTATCTGACTTCCAGTGCACACATTGCTTGGAACACAGGCACACCCATTAAAGTTCCCAAAGCTGCATTGTTGTATCTGCAAGAGTGGACCCATGAATTCTGGGATACCATCTGCTCTACCTTTACATTAACAAAGAAACAGTGCAATTTTTTACAAGTTGAGACTCTTCCTCTTGGAGTTGGGTAGCATAATAATCCATCAACCTATTCCCTACCTTCAGTTTCCCTCCCAGCTGTCATCGCTTTTCCGACCAATTTTCCCATAGGTTTATCTCTCCTTTGTGATTCCATAACAATGCAGGAAGTAAGAATACTTTTTAAAATCACATGCTCTAAAGCATCATAGTCAAAGCTCATCTGAAAAAGTGCTGTGAACCACTACCCTTGTCAGCAAACTGTCTCCCAGCATCCTAACACCGTCCTCTTGGTCATGTCACCTGTAAAAGCACACAATAACTCAATTTTGACTGTGACAAAAAGCCGTACAGATCCACATCACAATATTATTGTTGTTCAGCCTGGCTCTAGCTGCTGTCAGCTGCCAAAACGCCTTGAGGCTGCACTTTCACTCTGTGATACTGGCCAGAATATAAAACACAAAAACACAAAACCACATTCAAACCACTCAAGTCCTATCATGCAAATAAACTTTGGTTCTTTCAACTTTGCAGTTTTTAGAGTAGACAGACTCAGCATTTCTATTTTGGTGTGTAAGGAATTTTTAGTAAGAGTTTTCATATTTTCTGGGGAAAAAATAGCTGTATATGTAAGTACTGCACTATAAGATGAGAACTGGAGAATTGATAGGAAAATATATGTTTTATTTCATATCTATTTCTTGATAATAAAAAAGGTACTGAACAACATAGTGATTAGCTTGGCAAGTGATAGCAAATTTCAGGGAGAGAGGGATGACATGAAACCCCCAGTAAACACAGATTACTGAATATAATATACAATATTCTGAGGCAAAGCCTATTAATGACACATTCTCAAAGGAGCAGAGATACACAGCCTGCTAAAGACAAACAGAAGAATAGAACCCGACACATTAACTCTGACTATTTATCATAAAATGGCTGACAAATCCAGGTATGGCCTAGGACAGAGCTGTGATTGAGAGTATCACCTCATTTTTAGTGTAGATTACATTGATGTTTAAATCTTTTTCAGAGCTTCACCAACAGTCTTATTTGATATACAGTTCCTTATCTCTTAATCTTGAACCTGAATTTCTCTGTCATTAGCACCACCCCAAACATCAATGAGAGGAATTTCTGTAGCTGTGACAACCAGAGTTTCTGTGTTAAAAGCTGGAGACAAAAACTTTAATTCCATTTAAAGGGTTCCAGGTCATTTGGGGTGTCTGAGTGAGATGCAGGTGGTCGATCCTGCATGGCTAGAAGGTGGAAACCCTTCAGTACTGAACTGGGCAGCAGGAATTTCTGGTACTTGGGTGAAAATGTCAAGTGGCACCATTTCCTGAAAGGTCCTTTGGTGAACTGCAGAAATCAATGCAGGACAGAAAAACCCATCACTGCTGGTACTTGTGCTCTGATGAGATCTGGCAGTGGAAAGTGGCCCTTTTCTCTTTGATTAAGGAAAATACTTGCAGCTGCATGCATAAACTATAGAAATTCTATAGCAAAGACAGGTCTGCTGTAATAAATTAAATTATATTGCAAACACAGTACCAGGGAGCTGTTTCAGAAGAAATTAAACCTAGCAAGTCTTCTGAAATTAAACTTCTGCTGAAATAAATTGGTACTGTCTAACTAATATAGTTCAGCATATGTCACAAACAAGAGAGATGCTCTTGGTTGATTGTGCCAATTTAAAAGGCTGCTTGCATCAAATCATTTTGAGGTCTCAATTTGCACATCAGGGACTATACAGTGCTTTAACTTTACTTTAGAACACATTTTAAGGTGTTTGGCACAGTTGGAGTGACAGCGTTTGGCATCTTGGCTTGCTGAGTTTCCTAAATTAAGTTACTGCTAATAGTCTTGTTAGTGAGTGGCTGATAGCTTTCCACTTTCTTGAACAATAAAGAATACTGGGTGCTATCACTGTTTTCATGTAAAATACAGTTGACTTTAAAGAATAAAGTCTGTAATTGTGACGGTGCTAATGTGGAATTAGTAATTGCAGAAAAAAATGTAACTACCAAATTCGACTGCTTTAAAATACACAATTCAGCTAACCATGGAAACATGCAGAAAAGGCCTGGACATATGATTGCTTCTTAATCACTGATTATTTTAGTGTTTTATTTCATAATTTTATGTCTCATGTTAATGAAAATGTTCTGGGGCAAAAAAAAAGCTATTTCCCTCTCCTTAGTTAATAACTCCTTGCTGCTCTATTTAGCTGTATTTTTTTCCCTCTGAAATTGCTTTTTGTATGCTGGAACACACCTCATTGTTCTTCTCTCTGACAGTCTAATCATTCTGCCTTGCAGACCTCTCACTTACATACCAGTAAGTACATGCCACAGGAAAGGCATTGCTGTATTACTAGGACATATAGCCCTCTGGAAAATAGCACATATTTTATCTTCAAAAGGAAACAATACTGAAATTCCAAAAATCTGTGGTGTGATTCACATAACTTATATATCAGGATCTTTAATAACCTTCTTTTCACAAACTTGGTAAAGTCCAAGAAGCTTTAATAAAAAGAAGAAGATTATTTTGTCTGGTTTCTTTTAATACCAGTCCAGGAATTATTTTCTTTCTGCAAGAACTTGCAGAATTCCTGTTGTCTTTTCACCTAGCTCAAAAGCAGAGAATTCTTTAACTTAAGTCTCTTATTTTGGTCAATATTTTGGTTAACACTGCACAAAACTTTCCAGAGCACTGCCAGCACGTAGGTGACTCATTAATCTGGCTGCACAAATCAGCTTTGCAGGACTGAGGGCTGAACCACAAAAAGCTGCATCTTCAGCTACACGTGTTAGCAGAGAGTCCAGGGAGGCTTTAAAGTCAGAAGTGTCCTGAAAGCCAAAGTGCAGCCCCCTTGCCTGGCTGTGTTTGAGCAGGACAAAAAGTATATATTTAGAACAAACGCAGCATTTTAATTCTCAGCATGTAGGAACTAACAGTTTTACTCAGTGCTATTGTGACTTAAAGAAAGGCTTTGCTTTGTGTCACTCTTCTTAAACCTGTTTGGAGACATTATTCACAGGTAATACTGATACATATAACAGTATATAAAAGTAAAGAGAGAATGGGGCAAAACAACAGGTCTTCACTAATCTTTACAAATTTTAATTAGGGTTCCTCAACTGCTGCTGGTCCCCAGCCCAGCTCAGGCTTTGTGAATTAGCCCATAACACCGACGGAGAGCAGGACACATCCCAGCTGAGGCTCTCAGAGGAGGGATGTGGGTTTGAAAGACTTAATAAAGACTTTTCAAAGCACTGGCCATGGTTTGTGTGGCACATGAAGCCATCACCAAGCAAACAGGCTCTGTCTGGGGGGAATGAAATGCCTGAAATGCTGCCTGGGCTGTGCTGGGGGGCTGCAAGGCGCAGGTCTGGAAATCCCTTTCAGCCCAAGGATTAAAGTAAAAGTGTTTTGGAAAAGAGGAATTAAAAAAAGGATTGGATTTTTTTTTTTGTTGTTGGAGCCTGTTTAAAATACTGTCAGCAGTGTAAAATGCTGCTTAGTGGATCAGAGCTGCCATCTCAATTTTTAATGAGATCATCTGAAATGGGAAGATCTCAGGCACCTAGTCCAGGTCAGTGCAAAATTGTCCTTATGTGATGTTCTCTTTAGTAAGCTTTAAAGTACTTGAAATAGATCATCCATTTCCCTGCAAAAGAGACAGCTTTTGTATGAACAGACCCACTTTCTTTTACTGCAACCTAAACTTTCTTTTTTTAATACTGTACACAGCTGTACTGTCATTCCTATAAAGAATTCAGAGCTGAATTCCATAGCATGACTAAAGCTTACCTTACTTTATTTTGTTTTAGCTAGAGGCTTTAATATTGTTATTAATATTTTATTCTTTATTTTCACTCTCTTCCTGATTTTCCTCAAAGCCAATTTTGCTATGTTTCCTATATTATTCACCCCTAGGCTCAAGGCACATTTCCCACCTCTTTAATTTAGCAGAGGAATATGAATCCAGCGAGGTGGAAATTCCTGTGTTGTATTATGCAATCCATAAAGTTCCATCAATAGCCTATCTAATATAAATAGAGCCATTTTGCATTTGGGAGTCTCCTGAACTGCTTGTTTTTAAAGCAAATAAACATAATTTTAAAATTTTAAAATAAATACCTTAGTCAGGAAATTATAGGATCCACCAGTAGAGTCAATAAGTTTGTTCAATTCTTCAGTCCTGTCAAAAACCTATTAGGTTTCAGTGGGTTCTCCCCAACACATAAATCTTGCTCAGCATCTATTTCTTAATTACATGGCACAGGCTGTCAGCTTGCAGATGTTGTATAGTAAATTAAATTGTCAGAAATACACAGTTTCAAGTGACTATTTATGCTACTGGAGCTGTGCTACAAAATTGTAAGTGCTTTCTTGACTACTTTTGAGTACAGTTTCCATTATATTGAGTTGTGACAACATTTTTGCATGGAGAGAAATTAGCTTACCACATATTTAACAACTATAATTTGTTCTGTTTTATCAGCCATAAAAGTAAAGGTAATGAGATGCTTCCTGGTATTTTTAAGTATTTGGGGCAGATTTCAGTGTCTCACTTCTGTCCTTGTGCCAGTACAAAATCAGGTCTGTGAGCTACAGATAAGAAAAAATTCCTAGTAAGCAAAAGCAATCTGTTGAACAATTGGGATTTTTCTGATGAAAATGTCACAGTATTGGCCTAGAAGTTACAATGAGATTATGTACTGGATGTTTTTTCATTATTTTTGATCCAAAGTTCTAAGAACCTCTTCAGAAATCTTTAAATGATTTCTTAGAAAAGCAATACTCCCCTGTCCTTGCTTTGTCATGTATAAATTAACTTTATGCTCTCCCTGACCCTTTTCTCTTTAAAGCAGAGACCAGAGAGCTGATTATCTCAGTAAGTAATTTGGTCTGACCATTGTCCATGTCCTTATGTGAGTCCTTATGTGAAGGAAGCACACTGGGACAGAAAATACATGGACTGTACCAAGAAGTGTGAATGCTCCCAATCCAGAATCACACCCCAAGCCAATTCTCCATTCTGTTTCCCAGGGTAACCAATACCCAGCCAGGATACACCTCTGAGCAGAATAACATCTCAAAAGAAACTAATGCAATATTTCTGTCTCATCAGCACCCTTTGGCCATGGCACTGGGGAGGGTGATTCAGTGCAGGGGTTTTAGGGCAGGATATTTGATTTACTGGAAAATAATGCAATGGACCAGAATAGTTCAGTGCGAATGTTAAGCTACTTAGATTTTATTCTGAAGATACTCAAGGAATTGTGCATTGCTTTTCTTAGACTAATAGGTCTCTGTATTTCAGAAAATCTTGTGGCCTATTAATTAATCTGGGTAAATATCTCCCCTTCTAACAAACACATGTTCAGAATTTTTCTGGTGAAATGACAGAAGGTTGTGCAGCTCTCAGGCTGTGGTTGTGCTTTCAGAAATGGCTGATGCCAATGGACAACACAATTCTGTAAACAGCCTGATTTAAAGTTAGTCTGAGCTTTAAATCAGCCTGATTAGAGTCAGTCTGTGCTTCTTTTCAGAGAGCACAGAAACTCAAAAGTTTTGTGTATTTTCATCAATTGTTGAATAGATTCAGGTAGATAATAACTACATTAAGGATGGATAAAAGGTTCTGTGATGCATTTTCATTCTCTTAGGATCAGGACCATGAAAATAAAATAGGTAATATTTTCTGTTTGTACTAGCAAAACAAAAAAGAAATTTACTTTCTTATTAAACTTGTAACATAGACTCTCCAAAGTTGTTTTCTTTTGGAAATGTGCTTTTCTGCAGCACTTATACTGTATATAATTTCTGTGTATTTAAATACATACCTATAAACTTAACAGTGAGACACTGGCAGCTGATTGCATCAGTCATGGGAGAATTTTCAAAAATTACAAAATTTTGGTTCTGTTGTGGGATAGGATGGAGAAGTTTTTTGCTTCTTAAAACTGAGAATGAAACTGCTAAAATTTCTACCAGTCTCTTTTCTGGAATTAATTTTTTTAATTACACTGTAGACACTTTTTTTCTTGAACTCCAGATTATATTCTGGGAGTTTTACATAGAGCCATGGAATACCCTGAGTTGGAATAGATCCACAAGGATGATCCAGTCCAGCTCCTGGCCCTGCACAGACACCCCAACCATCCCACCCTGTGCATCCCTGGGAGCGTTGTCCAAACACCCCTGGAGCTCTGGCAGCCTTGGGGCTGTGCCCCAGCACCCTCTGGGGGAAGAATATTTCCTGATATCCAACCTAAACCTCCACAGAGTCCTAAAAATCTGTACCTACAGCTACCCAGTTTGCTGTAATCCTGAAGCATAAATCCCACTCCCTTTGGAAAATTTGGCATAATTTCACCAGTTTTACTGAATATTTCCAGCCTCCTATACTGGGACAGACTCCACTCACACTTGGGATTATTTTTTAACGTGGTGTGTTTCAATTTGAAACTTTCTCAAGAGGATTTGAGATGCTGCAAAAGGAGAGGAGAGAATAATTCAGTTTGCCCTGTTAATCTGCGCTTAAAACTTCACTGATTTTGGGCATCCCAGGGCTTCTCCCAGCCCCTCCACAAAACCAGACACAAACTCTTCCCTCAAGGTCCTGAAAACCCACCACAGATGGGAGAAAAAGGAGGGATGGAAAGGGAGCCTTTGTCCTGTCCCAAAGACATTTCTTCCCTGATCTAAATCCAGAAAGTTCTTACATGCTGAAATATTTGCAAGAACCAGTGAAACCTGTGAGATCCACTCTGTCACTGGGATTTATGGGTACCTAAAGTTTTTACAGAGGTATTAAAGACAGGGTCATTGCTTTAAATTACTCCAAACAATGTGTCTTAAAAAATCTTCTGTGGGGTTGCTTGTGCATGTGGAACATTATCCTTGAACTTTCCCCTAAAGATCCCGGTGTGTTGCTATAATCTGCTCACCATAAGCACATTTGCAGATGTGCAGACATATAATTATAGGAAGTACAAACAAGACCCCTGTGTAATGCATAGCACAACTGAGAACCAGGGAGGTTTATGATTCAAGTAATTTAGAAGACTTTTTAATAGCCACTGAAGGAGATTGTTTGCTTTAGGAAAGTACATACAACAATAATGCACGCACTTAGTGCAGAAAGAGGCGAAACAAAGCAATTATCCTGCTCTTGGTTGATGTTATTTGTATAATGAACCACCTAGAATGAGGTATTTTGCCAAGATACTTGTTTAAAATACTTTGTCAGGCAATCTGGTTTGTAACTTATGCATGAATCAGGCAGATCTGATGTGCTTGATGAATTTTTTTCCCATTACTTTGCTTTTGCAGCAAACAGATCTCAGTGACCTAAAACTTTTGGGGAAAGCTTTATAAACCACAACAGGAAATTGCTAAAGGCAACCTCCTCCTACTGCTTAGGATTTCACCATTCATGTTAAGACTAAACTGAATTTATAATGAGGACACGATACTGGTATGTGCTGGAGGATTTTCTGAGAGTTGAGCAGTGCAAAGGTGAGACACAGGCATGGAAAAGTGAGATGTGCAAGGCAGAGCCTGTGTAGTGAAGTTCTGGCCTGCTGATGCCTTGTCAGTTGACACAGGGATTATTGAATTTGCTTGACAGTGAACAGTGAAAGGTCCATGGGCATGTCCATCACTGAGAGGGGTTTTGAAGATGCTGAAGATCTTTCTTATCTGAAGTGTCAGTGATCGTTAAGCTGCATCTCTCATTTTCAGCTGATTCTAAGTGTGGATTCTTTTTGAAGATCAAGTAGAAAGGGATTGACATTCCTTGGGGAAAAAAAACCTTTATATACTGTATTTCCTGGCATTCTCTCCCCATAACAGGATATTTGAAGTGTTGCAATTGTTGGTTTGGTTTGTTTTTTTTTNTGTATTGTTGGTTTTTGTTTTTTTTTTTTTTTTTTTTTTTTTGATTGTGATGTACCTTAAATATATTGAGAACTTAGAGCTGGAAATTGGAAACACAGATTGACAAGCTGTAAGAGTTCGAATATAATGATAAAATTGTGCTATTGCTGCAGTTTGTGAATGACATTCAAGCTCCAATTTAAATTTAACTCCTTTCTGCCTTACCTTCTGTATTAATAAGACTTGTTTGATAGGTCTAGAGTTTTTTCACACTGCCCTAAATTTCATAAAATTAGGGCAACTATTTATCCTGCTCTTTCAGAACTTCCAGGGGAAAAATTAGTTATTTGGAACCTTGTGGTTTGAGTTGTGCTGAGGTTCACTGGGCAGTGACCAAAGGTGCTTTTGCAAACCCACAGTAACAGAACTGCCTTTTAAACTCTGCTGCTTGCCTAAGAAATGGCATTCTTATCTTCTACATGCTTGAGTAGAAGTGTATAAATATTGCATGCTTGATTTTAAGCCAGGGAAATTCATAGTGGAAATATAGCATTTTAGTATAAGAGAAGCCAATACTGAGGTCAGAAGAGCTGGAGTAATAGCTCTGGAAGTAAATGCCAGAGCAAAGACTGCCTCCTCTTATGTGGGATGGATTTTTTTTTTTTTT